>CASBWL010000585.1:25000-27500 GCA_949130495.1 Sambucus nigra | reverse complement strand
ACGCCTAGGCGCTCGTTCCCCGACCCTTCCCGAAGGAAGGGGAGGTTGGCTAGGAACATCACCCCCCTCTATATAACATCTTAACAAAAATTCCAAAGTGGTAGCAGTAGACATGAACTGCGATAAGTTCGAAAAATTTCCTTGCACTGGGAAAGGTCACCCAACGTCAGGCATCGCGTGAGGTTGTATGCCTGTTTTCCAAGCATTACCTCGACGACATTGTCTTGGTTCACTGGTATCGGTGGGCATCACGTGAGGTTCGGTTATTTTTCGGCATCACCCGACCGAAATTGCCTGGTTTATGCACGACCTGACCGACTTTGCCTATATATTTTGGGAGTCACCTGGACGTGCATGGGAATAGATCGACCAATTTCTTGGGTCGCTTAGGCATCACCTTTAATGTATTTCATTGTTGCTAGGCATCGCGTGAGGTTGTATCCTTATCGTGTCGGGACTTTTGTGGGTGCCAACCTGCATCTTGGGTTGGGCATCCCAGGTTGGCGCCACTATTTCTTTCGACATTGGGTTGCCTTGCCATGATACCCAATCGGGTTCCAACTTGCATGGGCATTCAGGCAACATTTGGGCACATTTTCGACGTGCGCTCAAAACGGTCGACCGACGTGCCGTGTCGGTCGGCCGACAGCATGTTTCGCTTTTGGCGACCCCTTGTATCGGGCATATCTAGGGACGTTGCCTTGTTTTAGGCATCATTCAAATGACTTTCAGGCAACATCTGTGCACAGTTCCGTTCTGCACTGAAAACGGTCAGCCGGTGTGCCACGCCGGTCGGTCGACTTTTGGTGACCCATTCTCTATCGGACATTTCTAGGAACATTTGGCCATTGGGTACCTTGCCTAGGTGTTCCATGTTTGCTCGAATGACTTTCATCAGGCAACATTTGGGCACCGTTTTCATTATGCGCTGGAAACGGTCGACCGACGTGCCGTGTCGGTCGGCCGACGATCGGGCGACTTTCGGTGACCCCTAGTATCGGGCATATCTAGGGACCTCAGTTACTTGCGGACGTTGCCTTGTATGTAGTCATCATTGGAATGACTTTCAGGCAACATTTGGACAACGTTTTCGTTCTGCCCTGGAAACGGTCGACCGACGTTTTTTGTCGGTCGGCCGACGGTCGGGCAGCTCTTGGCGACCCTTTTTTCGGGACTTTTTTGGGTCATCGGGGCTTAGTGGACTTGTTTTGGGGTGTTTTTATGCATCGGTCATGCGTCGGTAGCGGTCATCGGTCATGCTAAAAAATTCGAACCTCTGCTGCTCTGGACTCACCCCCCCTCATATAACATCTTAACGAAATTTTCAAAGTGGTAGCAGTAGACATCAACTGCAATAAGATGAGTACTCGGGTATTCCCTTTGCCAAAGTTTGAGGGCGTCCATGGGAAGTCATAATATGTTGTTGGGAAGGTCTGGGAAGCTTGCCTAGGCATTTGGAAAAACTTTGAAAAAAAATGTCGGTCGACCGATTTTTTCGTCGGTCGACCGACGCGCGAGGTTCCTTACCGGGTGCTGCCGGGCTGTGATCGAGGTTTCCCGTGCGCGCGAGGTTCCTTACCGGGTTCTCTCGGTATCGTGATCGAGTTTTTCGTCGGTTGACCGACGCGCGAGGTTCCTTACCTGGTTTTCCAGGTAGCGTGACCGAGTTTTCTCGGTAGCCCGAGGTTCCTCTCCGGGTTTTCCCGGTAGCGTGACCGAGTTTTCTCGGTAGCCTGAGGTTCCTCTCCGGGTTTTCCCGGTAGCGTGACCGAGTTTTCTCGGTAGCGTGAGGTTCCTTCCCGGTACTGTTTTTCGTCGGTCGACCGACATTGTCCTGCTATTTTTGGTCGGCCGACCGACTTTGCCCATTTTGGGCCGACATTGCCTTGGTTCTATGCATCACCCTAAATACTTGTTGGGTGGTTTGGGTATTACCTTGGCAACATGGGTCGAGTTTTCTCGTGCACGCGAGGTTCCTTCCTCGGATGGATTTCCTTGTTGGGCGCCGGTCGACCGACTGTATCGTCGGCTGAACGACATTGCCTTGCATCGGGCGACCGACTTTGCCCATTTTTGGGCATCACCCAAATGACTTTACCTTATTTCTAGGCATCATCCGACCGACATTGCTTGTTTCTAGGCATAACTCGACCGACCTTGCCTTGTTTCTGGGCATCGTCCGACCGAAAAATTCCTTGTTTCTAGGCATCACCCGAGAGCACGAGGTTCACTCGCAGGAGCGCGCCTAGTTGTCTCGTGCGGGTGACGTTCCTTACTTGAATGTATTTCCTTGTTGGGCGTCGGTCGACCGACATTGCCTTGCATCGGCGGACCGACTTTGCCCATTTTTGGGTATCACCTTGTTGCTAGGCATCGCCTTGTTGGGTATCACTTTGCCCATTTCGAGGCATCACCTTGCCGACATTGTCTTGTTTCCAGGCATCACCAGACCGACAGTTGCCTTGTTCCCGGGCATCACCCTGTCGACATTGCCTTGCTG
>CASBWL010000584.1:45000-46428 GCA_949130495.1 Sambucus nigra | reverse complement strand
ACCCATGTTGCCAAGGTAATACCCAAACCACCCAACAAGTATTTAGGGTGATGCATAGAACCAAGGCAAAGTCGGTCGGCCGACGAAAAATAGCGAGGCAATGTCGGTCGGCCGACGTCGGTCGACCGACGCCCAGTTACCGGGAAGGAACCTCACGCTACCGAGAAAACTCGGTCATGCTACCGGGAGAGAACCTAATGCGCACGAGAAAACTCGGTCACACTACCGGGAAAACCAGGTAAGGAACCTCGCGCGGACGAGTAACCTCGATCACTTCCCGACAGCACCCTGTAAGGAACCTCGCGCGTCGGTCGACCGACGAAAAAATCGGTCGACCTAGCAGCAAGGCAATGTCGACAGGGTGATGCCCGGGAACAAGGCAACAGTCGGTCTGGTGATGCCTGGAAACAAGACAATGTCGGCAAGGTGATGCCTCGAAACAAGGCAATGTCGGTCGGGTGATGCCTAGCAACAAGGTGATACCCAAAAATGGGCAAAGTCGGTCCGCCGATGCAAGGCAATGTCGGTCGACCGACGCCCAACAAGGAAATACATTCAAGGAAGGAACCTCACCCGCACGAGACAACTAGGCGCGCTCCTGCGAGTGAACCTCGTGCTCTCGGGTGATGCCTAGAAACAAGGAATTTTTCGGTCGGACGATGCCCAGAAAAAAGGCAAGGTCGGTCGAGTTATGCCTAGAAACAAGCAATGTCGGTCGGATGATGCCTAGAAATAAGGTAAAGTCATTTGGGTGATGCCCAAAAATGGGCAAAGTCGGTCGCCCGATGCAAGGCAATGTCGGTCAGCCGACGATACAGTCGGTCGACCGGCGCCCAACAAGGAAATTCATCCGAGGAAGGAACCTCGCGTGCACGAGAAAACTCGACCCACGTTGCCAAGGTAATACCCAAACCACCCAACAAGTATTTAGGGTGATGCATAGAACCAAGGCAATGTCGGCCCAAAATGGGCAAAGTCGGTCGGCCGACGAAAAATAGCAGAGCAATGTCGGTCAGCCGATGTCGGTCGACCGACGAAAAACAGTACCGGGAAGGAACCTCACGCTACCGAGAAAACTCGGTCACGCTACCGGGAAAACCAGGAGAGGAACCTCAGGCTACCGAGAAAACTCGGTCACGCTACCGGGAAAACCAGGTGAGGAACCTCGGGCTACCGAGAAAACTCGGTCACGCTACCTGGAAAACCAGGTGAGGAACCTCGCGCGTCGGTCAACCGACGAAAAACTCGATCACGATACCGAGAGAACCCGGTAAGGAACCTCGCGCGCACGGGAAGCCTCGATCACAGCCCGGCAGCACCCGGTAAGGAACCTCGCGCGTCGGTCGACCGACGAAAAAATCGGTCGACCGACGAAAAAGTCGGTCGACCGACATTTTTTTTCAAAGTTTTTCCAAATGCCTAGGCAAG
>CASBWL010000584.1:32500-35000 GCA_949130495.1 Sambucus nigra | reverse complement strand
ACTACCGGGAAAACCAGGTAAGGAACCTCGCGCGGACGAGTAACCTCGATCACTTCCCGACAGCACCCTGTAAGGAACCTCGCGCGTCGGTCGACCGACGAAAAAATCGGTCGACCTAGCAGCAAGGCAATGTCGACAGGGTGATGCCCGGGAACAAGGCAACAGTCGGTCTGGTGATGCCTGGAAACAAGACAATGTCGGCAAGGTGATGCCTCGAAACAAGGCAATGTCGGTCGGGTGATGCCTAGCAACAAGGTGATACCCAAAAATGGGCAAAGTCGGTCCGCCGATGCAAGGCAATGTCGGTCGACCGACGCCCAACAAGGAAATACATTCAAGGAAGGAACCTCACCCGCACGAGACAACTAGGCGCGCTCCTGCGAGTGAACCTCGTGCTCTCGGGTGATGCCTAGAAACAAGGAATTTTTCGGTCGGACGATGCCCAGAAAAAAGGCAAGGTCGGTCGAGTTATGCCTAGAAACAAGCAATGTCGGTCGGATGATGCCTAGAAATAAGGTAAAGTCATTTGGGTGATGCCCAAAAATGGGCAAAGTCGGTCGCCCGATGCAAGGCAATGTCGGTCAGCCGACGATACAGTCGGTCGACCGGCGCCCAACAAGGAAATTCATCCGAGGAAGGAACCTCGCGTGCACGAGAAAACTCGACCCACGTTGCCAAGGTAATACCCAAACCACCCAACAAGTATTTAGGGTGATGCATAGAACCAAGGCAATGTCGGCCCAAAATGGGCAAAGTCGGTCGGCCGACGAAAAATAGCAGAGCAATGTCGGTCAGCCGATGTCGGTCGACCGACGAAAAACAGTACCGGGAAGGAACCTCACGCTACCGAGAAAACTCGGTCACGCTACCGGGAAAACCAGGAGAGGAACCTCAGGCTACCGAGAAAACTCGGTCACGCTACCGGGAAAACCAGGTGAGGAACCTCGGGCTACCGAGAAAACTCGGTCACGCTACCTGGAAAACCAGGTGAGGAACCTCGCGCGTCGGTCAACCGACGAAAAACTCGATCACGATACCGAGAGAACCCGGTAAGGAACCTCGCGCGCACGGGAAGCCTCGATCACAGCCCGGCAGCACCCGGTAAGGAACCTCGCGCGTCGGTCGACCGACGAAAAAATCGGTCGACCGACGAAAAAGTCGGTCGACCGACATTTTTTTTCAAAGTTTTTCCAAATGCCTAGGCAAGCTTCCCAGACCTTCCCAACAACATATTATGACTTCCCATGGACGCCCTCAAACTTTGGCAAAGGGAATACCCGAGTACTCATCTTATTGCAGTTGATGTCTACTGCTACCACTATGAAAATTTCGTTAAGATGTTATATGAGGGGGGGTGAGTCCAGAGCAGCAGAGGTTCGAAATTTTCAGCATGACCGATGACCGTTACCGACGCATGCCCGATGCATAAAAACACCCCAAGACAAGTCCACTAAGCCCCGATGACCCAAAAAAGTCCCGAAAAAAGGGTCGCCAAGATCTGCCCGACCGTCGGCCGACCGACGAAAAACGTCGGTCGACCGTTTCCAGGCTAGAACGAAAACGTTGTCCAAATGTTGCCTGAAAGTCATTCCAATGATGACTACATACAAGGCAACGTCCGCAAGTAACTGAGGTCCCTAGATATGCCCGATACTACGGGTCACCGAAAGTCGCCCGATCGTCGGCCGACCGACACGGCACGTCGGTCGACCGTTTCCAGCGCATAATGAAAACGGTGCCCAAATGTTGCCTGAAAGTCATTCGAGCAAACATGGAACACCTAGGCAAGGTACCCAATGGCCAAATGTTCCTAGAAATGTCCGATAGAGAATGGGTCACCAAAAGTCGACCGACCGGCGTGGCACACCGGCTGACCGTTTTCAGTGCAGAACGGAACTGTGCCCAGATGTTGCCTGAAAGTCATTTGAATGATGCCTAGAAACAAGGCAACGTCCCTAGATATGCCCGATACAAGGCGTCGCCAAAAGCGAAACATGCTGTCGGCCGACCGACACGGCACGTCGGTCGACCGTTTTCAGCGCACAACGAAAATGTGCCCAAATGTTGCCTGAATGCCCATGCAAGTTGGCACCCGATTGGGTATCATGGCAAGGCAACCCAATATCGAAAGAAATAGTGGCGCCAACCTGGGATGCCCAACCCAAGATGCAGGTTGGCACCCACAACAGTCCCGACACGATAAGGTAACATATTCCACGTGATGCCTAAGCGACCCAACAAGTTGGTCGATCTATTCCCATGCACGTCCTGCTTACTCCCAAAATATATAGGCAAAGTCGGCCAGGTCGTGCATAAAACCAGGCAATTTCGGTCGGGTGATGTCGAAAAATAAGCGAATAACCTCACGTGATGCCACCGATACCAGTGAAAGAAGACAATGTCGTCGAGGTAATGCTTGGAAAACAGGCAAACAACCTCACGCGATGCCTGACGTTGGGTGACCTTTCCCAGTGCAAGGAAATTTTTCGAACTTATCGCA
>CASBWL010000584.1:10000-12500 GCA_949130495.1 Sambucus nigra | reverse complement strand
GACCGACGAAAAAATCGGTCGACCTAGCAGCAAGGCAATGTCGACAGGGTGATGCCCGGGAACAAGGCAACAGTCGGTCTGGTGATGCCTGGAAACAAGACAATGTCGGCAAGGTGATGCCTCGAAACAAGGCAATGTCGGTCGGGTGATGCCTAGCAACAAGGTGATACCCAAAAATGGGCAAAGTCGGTCCGCCGATGCAAGGCAATGTCGGTCGACCGACGCCCAACAAGGAAATACATTCAAGGAAGGAACCTCACCCGCACGAGACAACTAGGCGCGCTCCTGCGATGTGAACCTCGTGCTCTCGGGTGATGCCTAGAAACAAGGAATTTTTCGGTCGGACGATGCCCAGAAAAAAGGCAAGGTCGGTCGAGTTATGCCTAGAAACAAGCAATGTCGGTCGGATGATGCCTAGAAATAAGGTAAAGTCATTTGGGTGATGCCCAAAAATGGGCAAAGTCGGTCGCCCGATGCAAGGCAATGTCGGTCAGCCGACGATACAGTCGGTCGACCGGCGCCCAACAAGGAAATTCATCCGAGGAAGGAACCTCGCGTGCACGAGAAAACTCGACCCACGTTGCCAAGGTAATACCCAAACCACCCAACAAGTATTTAGGGTGATGCATAGAACCAAGGCAATGTCGGCCCAAAATGGGCAAAGTCGGTCGGCCGACGAAAAATAGCAGAGCAATGTCGGTCAGCCGATGTCGGTCGACCGACGAAAAACAGTACCGGGAAGGAACCTCACGCTACCGAGAAAACTCGGTCACGCTACCGGGAAAACCAGGAGAGGAACCTCAGGCTACCGAGAAAACTCGGTCACGCTACCGGGAAAACCAGGTGAGGAACCTCGGGCTACCGAGAAAACTCGGTCACGCTACCTGGAAAACCAGGTGAGGAACCTCGCGCGTCGGTCAACCGACGAAAAACTCGATCACGATACCGAGAGAACCCGGTAAGGAACCTCGCGCGCACGGGAAGCCTCGATCACAGCCCGGCAGCACCCGGTAAGGAACCTCGCGCGTCGGTCGACCGACGAAAAAATCGGTCGACCGACGAAAAAGTCGGTCGACCGACATTTTTTTTCAAAGTTTTTCCAAATGCCTAGGCAAGCTTCCCAGACCTTCCCAACAACATATTATGACTTCCCATGGACGCCCTCAAACTTTGGCAAAGGGAATACCCGAGTACTCATCTTATTGCAGTTGATGTCTACTGCTACCACTATGAAAATTTCGTTAAGATGTTATATGAGGGGGGGTGAGTCCAGAGCAGCAGAGGTTCGAAATTTTCAGCATGACCGATGACCGTTACCGACGCATGCCCGATGCATAAAAACACCCCAAGACAAGTCCACTAAGCCCCGATGACCCAAAAAAGTCCCGAAAAAAGGGTCGCCAAGATCTGCCCGACCGTCGGCCGACCGACGAAAAACGTCGGTCGACCGTTTCCAGGCTAGAACGAAAACGTTGTCCAAATGTTGCCTGAAAGTCATTCCAATGATGACTACATACAAGGCAACGTCCGCAAGTAACTGAGGTCCCTAGATATGCCCGATACTACGGGTCACCGAAAGTCGCCCGATCGTCGGCCGACCGACACGGCACGTCGGTCGACCGTTTCCAGCGCATAATGAAAACGGTGCCCAAATGTTGCCTGAAAGTCATTCGAGCAAACATGGAACACCTAGGCAAGGTACCCAATGGCCAAATGTTCCTAGAAATGTCCGATAGAGAATGGGTCACCAAAAGTCGACCGACCGGCGTGGCACACCGGCTGACCGTTTTCAGTGCAGAACGGAACTGTGCCCAGATGTTGCCTGAAAGTCATTTGAATGATGCCTAGAAACAAGGCAACGTCCCTAGATATGCCCGATACAAGGCGTCGCCAAAAGCGAAACATGCTGTCGGCCGACCGACACGGCACGTCGGTCGACCGTTTTCAGCGCACAACGAAAATGTGCCCAAATGTTGCCTGAATGCCCATGCAAGTTGGCACCCGATTGGGTATCATGGCAAGGCAACCCAATATCGAAAGAAATAGTGGCGCCAACCTGGGATGCCCAACCCAAGATGCAGGTTGGCACCCACAACAGTCCCGACACGATAAGGTAACATATTCCACGTGATGCCTAAGCGACCCAACAAGTTGGTCGATCTATTCCCATGCACGTCCTGCTTACTCCCAAAATATATAGGCAAAGTCGGCCAGGTCGTGCATAAAACCAGGCAATTTCGGTCGGGTGATGTCGAAAAATAAGCGAATAACCTCACGTGATGCCACCGATACCAGTGAAAGAAGACAATGTCGTCGAGGTAATGCTTGGAAAACAGGCAAACAACCTCACGCGATGCCTGACGTTGGGTGACCTTTCCCAGTGCAAGGAAATTTTTCGAACTTATCGCAGTTCATGTCTACTGCTACCACTTTGGAATTTTTGTTAAGATGTTATATAGAGGGGGGTGATGTTCCTAGCCAACCTTCCCTTCCTTCGGGA
>CASBWL010000583.1:5000-7500 GCA_949130495.1 Sambucus nigra | reverse complement strand
CGACCTAGCAGCAAGGCAATGTCGACAGGGTGATGCCCGGGAACAAGGCAACAGTCGGTCTGGTGATGCCTGGAAACAAGACAATGTCGGCAAGGTGATGCCTCGAAACAAGGCAATGTCGGTCGGGTGATGCCTAGCAACAAGGTGATACCCAAAAATGGGCAAAGTCGGTCCGCCGATGCAAGGCAATGTCGGTCGACCGACGCCCAACAAGGAAATACATTCAAGGAAGGAACCTCACCCGCACGAGACAACTAGGCGCGCTCCTGCGAGTGAACCTCGTGCTCTCGGGTGATGCCTAGAAACAAGGAATTTTTCGGTCGGACGATGCCCAGAAAAAAGGCAAGGTCGGTCGAGTTATGCCTAGAAACAAGCAATGTCGGTCGGATGATGCCTAGAAATAAGGTAAAGTCATTTGGGTGATGCCCAAAAATGGGCAAAGTCGGTCGCCCGATGCAAGGCAATGTCGGTCAGCCGACGATACAGTCGGTCGACCGGCGCCCAACAAGGAAATTCATCCGAGGAAGGAACCTCGCGTGCACGAGAAAACTCGACCCACGTTGCCAAGGTAATACCCAAACCACCCAACAAGTATTTAGGGTGATGCATAGAACCAAGGCAATGTCGGCCCAAAATGGGCAAAGTCGGTCGGCCGACGAAAAATAGCAGAGCAATGTCGGTCAGCCGATGTCGGTCGACCGACGAAAAACAGTACCGGGAAGGAACCTCACGCTACCGAGAAAACTCGGTCACGCTACCGGGAAAACCAGGAGAGGAACCTCAGGCTACCGAGAAAACTCGGTCACGCTACCGGGAAAACCAGGTGAGGAACCTCGGGCTACCGAGAAAACTCGGTCACGCTACCTGGAAAACCAGGTGAGGAACCTCGCGCGTCGGTCAACCGACGAAAAACTCGATCACGATACCGAGAGAACCCGGTAAGGAACCTCGCGCGCACGGGAAGCCTCGATCACAGCCCGGCAGCACCCGGTAAGGAACCTCGCGCGTCGGTCGACCGACGAAAAAATCGGTCGACCGACGAAAAAGTCGGTCGACCGACATTTTTTTTCAAAGTTTTTCCAAATGCCTAGGCAAGCTTCCCAGACCTTCCCAACAACATATTATGACTTCCCATGGACGCCCTCAAACTTTGGCAAAGGGAATACCCGAGTACTCATCTTATTGCAGTTGATGTCTACTGCTACCACTATGAAAATTTCGTTAAGATGTTATATGAGGGGGGGTGAGTCCAGAGCAGCAGAGGTTCGAAATTTTCAGCATGACCGATGACCGTTACCGACGCATGCCCGATGCATAAAAACACCCCAAGACAAGTCCACTAAGCCCCGATGACCCAAAAAAGTCCCGAAAAAAGGGTCGCCAAGATCTGCCCGACCGTCGGCCGACCGACGAAAAACGTCGGTCGACCGTTTCCAGGCTAGAACGAAAACGTTGTCCAAATGTTGCCTGAAAGTCATTCCAATGATGACTACATACAAGGCAACGTCCGCAAGTAACTGAGGTCCCTAGATATGCCCGATACTACGGGTCACCGAAAGTCGCCCGATCGTCGGCCGACCGACACGGCACGTCGGTCGACCGTTTCCAGCGCATAATGAAAACGGTGCCCAAATGTTGCCTGAAAGTCATTCGAGCAAACATGGAACACCTAGGCAAGGTACCCAATGGCCAAATGTTCCTAGAAATGTCCGATAGAGAATGGGTCACCAAAAGTCGACCGACCGGCGTGGCACACCGGCTGACCGTTTTCAGTGCAGAACGGAACTGTGCCCAGATGTTGCCTGAAAGTCATTTGAATGATGCCTAGAAACAAGGCAACGTCCCTAGATATGCCCGATACAAGGCGTCGCCAAAAGCGAAACATGCTGTCGGCCGACCGACACGGCACGTCGGTCGACCGTTTTCAGCGCACAACGAAAATGTGCCCAAATGTTGCCTGAATGCCCATGCAAGTTGGCACCCGATTGGGTATCATGGCAAGGCAACCCAATATCGAAAGAAATAGTGGCGCCAACCTGGGATGCCCAACCCAAGATGCAGGTTGGCACCCACAACAGTCCCGACACGATAAGGTAACATATTCCACGTGATGCCTAAGCGACCCAACAAGTTGGTCGATCTATTCCCATGCACGTCCTGCTTACTCCCAAAATATATAGGCAAAGTCGGCCAGGTCGTGCATAAAACCAGGCAATTTCGGTCGGGTGATGTCGAAAAATAAGCGAATAACCTCACGTGATGCCACCGATACCAGTGAAAGAAGACAATGTCGTCGAGGTAATGCTTGGAAAACAGGCAAACAACCTCACGCGATGCCTGACGTTGGGTGACCTTTCCCAGTGCAAGGAAATTTTTCGAACTTATCGCAGTTCATGTCTACTGCTACCACTTTGGAATTTTTGTTAAGATGTTATATAGAGGGGGGTGATGTTCCTAGCCAACCTTCCCTTCCTTCGGGAAGGGTCGGGGAACGAGCGCC
>CASBWL010000582.1:0-467267 GCA_949130495.1 Sambucus nigra | reverse complement strand
AGGCATACTGCTACCATGAGCAACAGGTATCATGGGGTGTCCAATCAGTCTTTAGGAGTTAGTAACCTATGGGACTGTATTCCTGAAGCAGTAACAATTGGCGATAATGACCTGTTGAGTAGAATTTCGACGCAGGAGGAGATACATGAGGCGATTTGCACAATAAACAGCGACGGGAGTGCTGGCTCGAATGGTTTCAATGGTATGTTCTTCAAAACATGTTTGCAAGTCATTAAAGAAGATCTTCACAAGGCAATATCATCTTTTTTTGGTGGCGAGGAATTGTCGATAAGTTGGACTACTACCAATATTATGTCGATTCCAAAAATAGATAGACCAAAAATGTGTGGGATTTATGTCTTACCAGTCTTTGTAGTTTTTCTTGCAAAATTCTCTCAAAAATTATGGAAAAAATGATGGGTCAAATTTTACCAAAAATTATTTCCCTATCGCAATCGGATTTTATTAAGGTAATATCTGTATTGGAAAATGTACTTTTAGCCCATTATATTATGACTTCTTTTAAAAATAAAGTGAGGGGATCTAATATAATTTTAAAGTTAGATATGTCAAAGGAATATGATAGGATGTCTTGGTTATTTATCATCAAAACTTTAAGGAGTTTTAGTTTCTCGGAGACAGTGATTGATTTAATTTGTCGAATGAACTCTAATTATCGGTACTCGATTGTGGTGAATGGGAAAGCTTGACGTTTCCTTAAATATAGAAGGGGGGTGATACAAGGGGATCCATTGTCCCTAGATTTGTTTGTGATAGCAGCAAAAGTACTCAATAAGGAGATTCAAAATATAATGGAAGTTGGAAAAATGGCTTATTTTGCACTATCAAGGGGCTGCGCTATTATTTCGTGTCTTTCTTTTGCACACCCTTATTTCTGCTAATGGAGATAGATGTTCTCTAAAAAATTTCATGAAATTTTTTAAGACTTGTGAAGGGGCGTCCGGTCAAGTGGTCAATGATAATAAAAGTTCCTTTTACCTTTCGAGAAATGAAACTTATGGAAGGAAGAGAATTTTAAAAAGTGTTACAGGTTTCAAACATAAAAATCTCCCGGTCATTTATTTGGGGATTCCTTTATTTTCAAGGGGAAAAGCAATCCTACTTTACTACTTTCACTTGAAAGCTGGTTGGGAAGCTGAATTTTTGGAACCATCAAAGCATTTCTCATGTGGGAAGATTAACCCTCATCAAAACAGTAGGGGAATTCATGAACCTTCACCTTCTTGTAGAAATTAATCCCCCAAGGACGATTCTTAATCACATAAATAAGCTCCTTGCTCTATTTTTATAAGGTAAATAAGAAGAAAAAAAAATTTTCAATGGGTAAAATGGCTCGATATTTGCAAACCAAAGGAAGACGGCGATCGAAACTTAAGGTCCATGTTTGATTTATCTCTTGCATATTCTCATAATTTGTGGCGGAAGTTTTTTAATTCAAATTCTTTTTGGTTCCGATTCATTCATAGTAAATAGAAAAAACTAGAGGCCCAAAATTTTAAAGGCTCAATATCGATGTCATCTCAAGTTTGGAGGAGGATGCAAATGGTTTGGGAGGACTTTGAGAAAAAAAATGATTCTTTTACCGGAAAATGCTCATTGATAAAAAAAAATGGGAATTTTACGTTAAAATTTGCTTGGCATTTGGTGAGGGATAAAGCATGTGTTCAACGTTCCTTTTCGCTAATTTGGAATAAAAGGATTTCTCCAAAAAATTTAGTTTTCATGTGGCGTTTGATTCACATAGGGGTTTTCATAAATGAGTATATTAAAGGGCTTCAAATCCCCATTGTGTTGAAATATAGATATTGTATTTTGGATAGTGAGGAGGATAGAAATCATCTTTTTTGGAGTAGTTCAATTGCTCAAGCTATTTGGAGTCGTTTCCATAACATCCTTGGGTTGAGGAATTCTTCTTCAAATTTTAGAGGGAACTTGATAATTTGATGGATTAATTATAAGGGCGACAAAATGAGAGGTATTATTTATAGTATTATTCCAACCTTCATTTGCTGGTAGTTATAGTGTGTGAGGAACAAGTGCATGTTTGATGGAGTGACAATGAAAGAGTCCTCTATTTTTAATCTTATTTGTGGGAAGATTAAACTTGCGTTTCGTATTGTTCTTTTTAAGGGTACTAGGTCTAGATATTGTATAGATATTTTAGAAGCTTTTTCTAATATGGGTGCTCATATTGCTTATAATTGATGTAAGCCACCGATTGGGGGGGGAGGGGGGGGGGGGGATTTTACCACTTTTAATTTCTAATAAAACGTGCGTCTCATTTTTCTAAAAAAAAACAAGGTGAGATATCTAGGAATCATATAGTAAGTAGAATAAAAACTGAGTAGGTATTAACAAAGGGATGCATCTGTTGCATTAATGTTGCGTCCTGTTAGATCAACATGGGATAAGGTTGTGGCCTATTAGGTCACAAGGGATGAAGTCGTGTCCTTTATCCATTACAACGAGTTTTTCCACCATGAATGATATGATCGAACACGATTTTTCCCCCAGGATTGTTATATCTGGTGGACAATTTGTCGGGTACAGAGTAGTAATTGAAAAGTTAGTAAAATCACCATAACCTATAGTAGGCATTTTATCAATCCTCGAGGAAACAACCTAGATAGATTTTTCTAGGAGAATCATTAGTTTTCAATCATGTTGTAGACACCCCACCATAGTATCCTCCAAATACCTCCTTATGTCCCTAACACTTCTCCTTTCACCCTAAGACCCTAGGACATACTCCAAACTCTGATCCAGAGGCCAACAGGCGCACCCAATCCCGATTTGACTCTGGTCAACTCTCCACCTCGAGCGAAGATTATTACACCTTTATAGGGATCTGAATCCCCTATCTAACGATCCTTTCTGTGCACAAATTGGCCTTACGGTTTGTGTGTACTTGCCTTTTTTTCTGCCCCCTTGATCTAGAGGCTCGTGGTTGCTCTCGAGCATCATTTGACTTTGCTCAACTATCCAACTCGAGCAAATATCATTGCACCTTCATAAGGCCCTGAATACCCTTTCCAACGGTCCATTCCCTGCGCGAATCGATGTGCGTGTTAGATTTTTTTCTCTGAACCCTGATCTAGAGGCCCCAGGGCATCCTGATCCCCATTTCACTTTAAATCAATGCTCTAACCCGAGTGAAGTTCATTGCATCTTCATAGGGATTCGAATACCCTTTCCAATGGTCCATACCATGGGTGAATCGACCATACGGTTCGTGCATACTTTTGAGCCCCATTTAACTATAGTTAGCTTTTGAAATCGAGAGTGGCCTAATATATTTTCATATGGATTTGAATTATTTTTTGAACAGTCCCGATCGTGCACAATTTGGGTTTATGGTTTGCATTTTATGCCCTTTTTTTGAAAAAATCATTGTCGGATTGCCTGTCTATAGGCAGAGATGTACTTTATTTCGCCAACCAGCAATGGGTGGGACGATAGGCACACTACGGACTATGTTGATCGGCAGACCCTTTAACCCTAATTTTTAATATTTAAGGAGGACATAACCTCTTTTCTAAGGACCCCTTTTCACCAATCAAAACATTCTCTACCTCAAAATCAGTGCGCCATCATCCTTAAAAAAACCAAGTTTCCAACATTCCTTTCACCTTTCTTACCTCAATTTCATACCACATTTTGCCACTTACCTTGCCCCTACTTCACCATCATCCCACCACTATAAAATCAGCCTACTATCCTTCAAAAATCAGTAGCAAAATCTTTTATGAGGTATACTCCTACTCTTTCTAATTCATTTAATTATTGTTGTTTATCTAATTTACTTCCATTTTTATACCTTTTAGTCTTACTCCATTATCACACATCAACTAACATCCTTTTTTGTCACTAGTATTCACATAATATATTTTCACAAAACCAAAAAGACGAAAAAGAAGGTCTACTTATAAACCCTAGAGTAGGATTTCCTTAATTTTTCCACACTTTTACACCTGAGCACCTTTTTCCAAAATAACTAAAGAGGAATCCTAAAATTGGTTTTATGAGTTAAACTCCACCCTTGTGATATGTCTAACTAAGTGGACTTTGATGCCTATTTTGTCTATGTAGGCATCCCGAGTCGTTATCAAGATTTGAATCCTATTTCACTCATTGTGCTACCTTTGTTTGTATCTCATATTTAGTAGTATTGCATGTATGCACGCGCTTACATATTAGTGTTCCGATTCGACATGCACATTCACTCTCTCATAGTGAATCATGATTCAGTGGGCACTAACATTATATTTTCTATTATTCTTTTTTTTGTGTGTACTCCTTAGGATGACTCCTCTCCGTCCTTCCCATAACGTGAGTAGGTCAATTTTTTTTTCTCACCTATTTTTCACATCACATACCTTTTACACACGAGTCATACCTTGGGGAAGAAGGAGAACATTATTATAGTCCATGAGAGACTGAAAGGATGGAATATGTGCCTAACACCTTCCCATTCCGTAACTTAATCCTCGGACCCTCGATTCATTTAGTTTCATATGCATCAGTTTGTCGTTTGATATCGTTCTTCGGGGATGACTACATTCTTTTGCATGTTTTGAGAAAAATAGGCTGGATTCTCCCTTTTTTACCTTCTTCTCCCCCTTTGATGACGTCCATGTATATCCGTGGTAGCCTGCGAAGATAGAGTGAGTAGTGGAAAGAGGGCTCCTATCCTCAAATCCCCACAGATGCCAAGAGATATTTCCCTATTTTCTCTCCTTTGAAGGCCAGCCCGTGCTATAGGAATCCTTAATGTGACCTAAACTTATGCGATTTTACCCAACCCACAAGTTATAAAACATGTTACGAAAATTTTCAAACAATCTTTGGCATCTTTAGTGAGATAAAACAACTCTTTATTCAAAAATGGTAAATATGCCAAAAATTGGAAAATTGGACTAAGTTATTGATTGAAGGCTACGGCCTATAGCACGACAACATGTCAGGTCGCATCCAGCAGGGTACAGAAGCGCATTATACCCTAAATTCTCCTAAAATGTGATTTTACACCTTGAGAGTTGGACTAAAAAGTCCTTGGGGTATTGACCAAGGCATAAAAAGCCCTTATGTACAAAACAATATAAGTTTAGTAGAAAATTCCTAATATATAGGTCATAGCATGGCTTAAAATACCTAACTTGAATCACCTTATACTCTTGACTCACTTGAGTCTATATTGTATAAGTGCTCCTCTAGTTTGGAAATAGTGACAAAATTTTGTCCTTTCCTAGAATCCAAAAAGCCTTAGAGATTGTCTACATTTTATTCTTCTTGTTTGTTTTATCCAAGGTAAACTTACCAACACTCACACACATTAGTATTGCATTCATACATTACATATTGCATATTATTGAGTGTGTGTATGTTGAGTGTGTTAATTTCCCTCAAATTGTTTTTTAAATTTTTTTGAGAATTTTAAATAATTTTAAAACTATTTTTATCTTAATTAAAATTGGTTTTATAAAGTATTGGGGTCATTTTGTAATTATGGATTGTTGGTTTTATTGGCTGAAAGTTCACTTGGGTAGAATCTAAATGTGCTAGAGACATCAGGGTGCGTTTGTAATTTATTTTGAACGTACGTGTGGTATCCAGTAATATCCCTACACCTGTCAGGTTGTCATTGAACCATTTTGTGTTTTCTCTGTGAGACATTAGCCGTGATCAGTTCCAGCCCTTAGATTGTTTTTAATCGATGATCTTCATGCATCTTTATAGAATCCATGTGAACCTCCCTCAAGGCAATCACAAGCATTTTAATCACCGCATATCTATAGCCATTAGATCTAAGTCAACTTGCTGAGACCAAATTGTAGCCATTGATTTATGTCAGCCTTCTCGATCCTTCTCAACCCCCTATATAAGTAGACCTTCCCTCAGCCAAATGGAACTTTTTCCACTTCGTCTATTTGAGTGAGAATAGAGAGAGAAGAGAGAGAAGAGAGAAGAGAGAGAAACCAGAGTTAGGAAACCCTAAATCGTCCAAACCATTTCTCAAACCCTAACCCATTTCAAAACCAGTATATTCCCAAACACAACATTGAGTGTTTGAAAGTTTTGAGTGTTGGTTTGGTAATTGTTTGTTATTGTAACCTCTTCGTTCTCAGATCTTGTTTTCAACTTAAATATTTGATTAGATTTGTGTTTTTACTTTTATAGAAATCCTAGATCTAGTTGTTGCATGTTATATTACCATAGATCTGCATTTCTAGTTTCTCGTCTTGAGAAAACTTGTGTTGATTTGTTTTTGTAAATGTTTTCAACTTCAAAATTAACAAAAATATTTTATTTTTCTAGTTCTTTTGAAACAAGACCTTCGACCTAGTTGGAATCGCACTTGGTGATTTTTAATCTCAAAAATATTTTCAAAACCAGAGATTGATTAAGATCTTGATACGTCTTCTGAGCATGATAGCCGTGGATTCTGGGATTAAAATAAAGGTCAAATGAGGTTTAAGTTTTCTAAGAAGAGAGAAATAGAAAACCACAGCATATAGATCTTATATGTAATTTGATAAGATTGTTTGTATAAATCAGCATGAGTGTGTGTATGCATGTGTTAGAAAGCACCTTCACAAACACTATCACCGTACCACACTAAAAGTGTTGATAACAAGATCTCAAGAACAAGAGTCGACGTAAAGAACTGGAACGAATTGGAAGTTAGCAAACTGGAGAACATCATCAAAAAACATAACTTCAGAAAAGTTAGAAGGACCCCAGTGGGTACATTCCTAAACTTGTATAGGTCTGATTTGTATGCATCAGTGTTATATAGTTTGTAACTGTTATAATTTGTTTTAGTGGAATTTTTTGTTTACTCCGTAGAGGGAGTCGTGGATGTTTCCTCAGTCGGTTGAGGTTTTACCACGTAAAAAATCCCTTGTTCTTAATCTTTCTACATCTCCTCATCTAATTCTTATGGTTGTGTTGAGTTTAAGTTTTTAAACTGATTTACTAAACCTGTTAACCAATCTTGAACAGATCTCGTACATATTTTGATAAACACATCTTGTGATTAATTTGATTTGATTTTAAGAAAAGGGATTCTTCAAAAAATAGTTCGGAGTTACTTAAATAGTTTAATTTTATATTAAACGGATTTAGTAACAGTATTTCAATTGGTATCAGAACTTTGTAAACTTTTTTAAAAAGATCATATGTTTCTGAAATTGTTTTTTAAAAATCAAACATGGACGAGAAAAATGAAAGATTTGGTAACTTGACCAGACCTCTTCTCTTTGATGGAACCAATTTTACTTATTGGAAAGTAAGGATGATTGCTTTCATTCAAGGAACCTTGGGAGATGATGTCTGGGACATTGTTGAAAATGGATACATTTATCCTACTAAACCAGCCACTGAAGGAAGTAATGAGAGGATTAAGAAAGTGTAAAGTGAGTTCACACAAGATGAGAAGTAAGTTTCTCGTAACAAAAACAAAGGAAATAATGCCATATTTATGTCCATAAATGAACATGAGTTCAAAAGAATCTCATCTTGTGCCACTTCTAAGGAAGCTTGGGACACTTTGGTTACTGCTCATGAAGGCGACACTAGAGTTAAGGCTGCTAAAACCCAATTGCTCATTCAACAGTATAACTCTTTAATTATGTCTGACTCTGAGACATTCGATGACTTTTACATGAATTTAACTGATATTGTGACAAAATTGCATGCTAATGGGATAACATATGACATACATGAAATTGTATCTAAAATTCTAAGATCATTACCACCGAAATTTGACAAAAAAAGATATGCTATTGAGGAAATGTGTGACCAAAATCTTACTCCTGAATTACTCAGTAGTAAACTAAGAACTGTGGAAGTGGAATTAGAATTTAAGAAATAATTGACTCAGTCTCATAGGAAACAGACTAGTTCCAATCTGAGTTTTTCTTCTAAACTCATTAAGCCTGAGCTTAACATTCCTAATTATGACTCTGATGAGGAATATGACATAGAGAGTTTGGACAATAAGATTGCCTTGATGTCAAAACAATTTAAGAAAATTGTAAAGTTTAGAAATAACATGGAAAACAAACAAGGCAAGTCCAATTATCCAACTCATTCTAATCACAAACCTCTTGAGAAAGGTCAAGACAAACATCACGAGGACGTTCATGATAGCCCTAACAGAGACCTTAAGAAGATTGAATGCTTTAGATGTGGAAAACTAGGACACATAGCACAAGACTGTAGAGTGAAACTGAACACTCACAATAAGAATACTAGGGCCAACATTTGCAAGACATGGGATGATTCAAGCGACTCTGAAAATGAGGAACCTAAGTTATCTGATGTTTTTGATCCTTGCATGTCTTTCTTTGCTAAGATAATTTACAATGATGATATGCCTATGTATGAGAATGGTGTTAGTATCTCTACTCCTGCTGTTGTGAATCATGCTGATACTGGTTTAGATGCTTTACTTTTTGAAAATATTGTTAGTTCAACCACGGGGTGTGTGAGTCAAAGGGAATGCGATAATGACAATGTCCATGGGTGCGTGAGTTCAAGAAATGAATCCTTAGGGGTCAATCCACACACTACACTTAGCGACTTGGACACTGAAGACCTCCCTGATATTCACACACTTTATGCGAAAACTCTCAAGAAAAGCACTAGACTAGAGAAGATAGTTAAAGATCTCACTAAAAAACTAGAAGATCTAAGCCTGATGGTCAAACTTAATGCTGAAGAGTATACTACCCAAAGTCTTACTTATGAAAATGAAATCAAAATGTTTGATCAAAAATTGAAAGATATGACTGAAACAAATGAAACTCTGGAGAAAAAATACAAATGGACATTGTTAGAATTGGAACACACAAAAGAAAAGACAACAACTCTTTTTAAAAAAATTACAAAATTTGAAAATAACTCAAACTGCTTTGATGGTTTTGTTGCTGATTCAAAAACTAATTCTGATGATCGAACTGGAATAGGGTTTTGCCCCAATGTAACACCCCGCCCGTCCGGGGAGAGCGAGCGACTCGCTACTATCGATAAAACTAGACAATTCCACAATAACAAGGTATAGAGCATCTAAATCCCAATATAGAAAGAAACCGCTAATCTGAATCTCTTCAAATAAATACAACAAATCTCTCGAAATAATTACAACAAACTAACTATCTCGAAAATAAAATAAATCTCCAAATGCTCTATACATCAAAATAAATACAAGTCTTCTCATCTCTTGTATTAAAAATTCTTCCCAAATAATCCTCGCTAAAATCATCCCAATTGGTCCATAGCACTCAAATCCGTGCTCACCTGCCAACTAAGAAAAAGATGGGGAAGTACACAATACGATAGGAATATGCTCAAAAAAGATGTTAGCGATGAACAAAGCGCAACAATACGACTACGAATACTCAAATAAAATAATGCAAATCTCAATAGCATTTTATCAATAAATTTCTCAACAACACATTAACCGGAGTCACCCGGCCTCACCATACCGCGCCATACTTTATCAAGTAGCCGGAAAAGGAGTCTTGACGAGTGCCCAACATCAGTGCCATATTAAAATCTCATGATAGCGTGCTCAAAACAACATGAATAATACCTCATGAATGAAAATAATTCCAATAATTATTTTTCCAGATTTCCAAGAATTTAACAATTCAAAATATGAGTTCAATTAACAAGAATTCAACGGAATAAACACTCGCGAGATTTCAGGAGCATATTGTGTAAAACCCCATACCTCAAAATCATCACATAATTTCAGCCTCAAAATCTAATCACACCATCACGTTCCTCTCGCAAAAATAATCAAATCTCGTTTTAGCCCAAACTCGAGAAAACACCAAATAAGCCTTCTAATCTAAGGTTGAAATCTTGAATAAGTTTGGGGTTATGGTTTGGATATGAAAGGGAGTAATTTTGGAGAGGTCTTATGATTGAAAAGTTTGAGAAAAAGTGATTTGAAAAGCCAAGCCACGAATTAGTTGATATATAAAGGATTAAGAGTTTGATTAAGAAAAGAGTTCTAATTAGATACAAACACTAAAATTTTTATTCCGGATGATCGGACCATTGGAATCGCTTGAAATTTCAATATGTTGTAGCGAACGGTGAGATAGGACTGCTGACAAAAATTCAGCTTGATCGAACGGTCGAATTTTTAAAAATATTATTTTTACTAGAGAGTTTTATGTTTTGAGAACTCTTAGAGAGTTTTATATTTTGAGGACTCTTCCATATAATAAAAATTCAATTAAAACTCCATTTTAATTCCGATTTCGAAACCGTTTGAAATTCTCGCCCTTAAAAATAATAACCAACATATTTGAGTAATAAAAATAATTTTCTCTTAAAATTTATTTTTCCTTTTAATTTCGAAAATACCCCAAAAATTACGCGGGTTGTTACACCCAATTTAAAGACACAAATAAAATATTTTGAATCTATCAAGTTTGTGTCAGGAGGAAAAAGACCTATAGAAACTTGCCCAGACTTTCATTCTCTAAAAACTGAGTTTGATATAAAACAACAAAAGTTTGATATTGGGGAACCAAGTTACTCTAAGCATGAAAATTCATCTACGAGTAAATATGTATGCCCTCCAATTAGGAAGAGTGACTCTACCTTTAAAACTGTTCTACCAAGAAATAGGGTTCAACCTATAAATCCCTTAAAGTCTATGTTTAGAAACATTCCTAAGGAGATTCACTCTTCGATCAATCTTTATTTCTCCTACTGCGATATATACGGTCATTCTTTTGATGGCTGCTATGCTAGAAGACTAGTTAAACCTGTCTCCAAGCCTCCTGTTTATCAAAACTTTAACTATTCTAGGAGAAGCCGCAACAATTATTTTCTGCCTAGACAACAAGACAAAAACTCTAATTATAGGAAAAGAAAGACCAAACCTAAAAGAATATTTCCTAGAAGGATTTCTAAACACTTTCCTAAGCCAAATGCTCATGTGTTTCATAAAATTCAAAATCATGCGCAAAACATTTTTCAACAAAAATCGAATGCTCACAAATTTTATCAAATGAGAGAAAATAAGCGTAAAATAAAAACAAGAGCAATTTGGGTTAGAAAATATGATCTATTACCCCAGATGAAGTATAACATTGTTATTACTGCTTTACAAGCTGAACACACATCTTCTGGTTGGTATTTAGATTCTAAATGTTCAAAACACATGCTGGTGATGATACAAAACTTTTAAATAAAACCAGCTTTGCTGGAGGAAAAGTTATTTTTGGCGATGGAGTATCATCCCAAATCATAGTTAAAGGAACACTCCAAGAAGAAGGACTGCCTGTTCTTGAAAATGTTCTTCTAGTCAAAGGTCTTAAGGCTAATCTACTTAGTATCTCGCAATTTTGTGACTCATATCACACTATTACCTTTTCAAAGAACAATTGCAAAATTTTAAATGAAAAGGGTGAATGCATAATTACAGGATTCAGGACTCCTGACAATTGCTATACTGTCATGAATAATCTGAAGTCTGTAATGTTGCCAGAATGGATAACAATGAGATATGGCATAACATAATGGGTTACATAAATTATGATAATCTTAGTAGATTGTCTTCTCAATAAATAGTTAGAGGTATTCCAAAAATCAAAACTATTTCTAATATTGTCTGTGGTTCCTGTCAGGAAGGAAAAATTGTTAAGGCATCTCATAAGAAAGTCAAAGATATCCTTACCTCTAACCCCTTAGAACTCATCCATATGGACCTAATGGGTCCCTCTCAAACTTTTAGTCTCTGTGGACACAGTTACATTCTTGTTATGGTTGATGACTTCACTAGATTTACCTGGGTAGCCTTCTTAAAACAAAAGTCTGACACTTTTCAAACTTTTTTAAAGATACTTCTTCGAATTGAAAATGAGAAGGACACTCAAGTAAATAGAATTCGTAGTGATAGAGGTGGAGAATTCAAAGACACCAGTATAATAGAGTATTGTGACTATAACGGTTACAAACATGAGTTTAGTGCCCCTAAGACTCCTCAACAAAATGGTATCGCTGAGAGAAAGAATCGTACTCTTCAAGAGATGGCACGTGTTATGTTACATGAAAAATGTTTACCTAAATATTTTTGGGTAGAATCTATTCGTACTGCTTGTCACATTATCAATAGGGTATATCATAGAAAGAACTCGAAACAAACTCCTTACGAACTTTCGTATAGGAAAAAACCCAATATTAAGTACCTTAGAACTTTTGGTAGTACCTGTTATGTCTACAAAGACAGAAAACACTTATCCAAATTTGAGAGTCATGGAGATAAAGCTATTTTTCTATGATACTCGCCTAACAGTAGAGCCTGCCGTGTTTACAATCTTCGCACCAAGTCCATAATGGAATCCATAAATGTAATTATAAGTGACACTAGCATAAAGAGTAAGACTAGGGAATCAACTATTATGGAAGAGCCTGCAAATGTTTTAGAAAATGACTCTTTCAGAAATAGATTATTCCTTACCAATTGAGACACCTGAAGTACCTAACTGGGTTTCTAAAGACCATTCCACAAAAAACGTTGTTGGTAATCTTAGTGAGCCTGTGCGTACAAGATCTCAATTAAGAAATTATGCTCATTATGCATGTTTTGTCTCCCCTGTGGAACTAAAGAATGTAAATGAGGCATTGAATGATTCTCACTGAATTTCTTCCATATAGGAAGAGCTTCTTCAATTTTTCATTCATGATGTTTGGTATCTTTTACCTAGGCCTAATCACAAAAAGTTTATTGGCACACGTTGGATATTTAAAAATAAATCTGATGAAAGTGGGATAATCATTAGAAATAAACCTAGATTAGTTGCTCAAGGATATACTCAAATTGAAGGAATAGACTTTAATGAGACTTTTGCTCATGTTACTCATTTAGAATCTGTTCATCTTCTCTTTGCCATAGCTTTCTACTTGCACTTTACACTTTACCAAATGGATGTCAAATCT
This sequence comes from Sambucus nigra, assembly GCA_949130495.1. Lineage (NCBI taxonomy): Eukaryota > Viridiplantae > Streptophyta > Magnoliopsida > Dipsacales > Adoxaceae > Sambucus > Sambucus nigra. The sequence continues at coordinate 454,283 of CASBWL010000582.1, read as the reverse complement.
GCATTCCTTAATGGAATATTGACTGAGGAGACATATGTAGAAAAACCAAAAGGGTTCATTGACCCTCAATATCCAAATCATGTGTTTCGTCCTAAAAAGGCTTTGTATGGCCTAAAACAAGAGCCTAGAGCCTGGTATGAGCGACGTTCCAATTTTCTCTTAGATAAAGGTTTTAAGAGAGGTGTAAATGATCAAACTTTATTTGTCAAACATTTTGACAACCACATCATTATAGCTCAAGTCTATGTTGACGATATCATCTTTGGATCAACTTCTCCCTCAAAAGTTAAATATTTTTCTGAAATTATGCATAAAGAATTTAAAATTTCTCTCATGGGCGAGTTGCAAATTTTCTTGGGTCTTCAAGTCAAACAAAATTCAGACGAATTATTTGTTTCACAATCTAAATATGCATTAGAGATTGTCAAAAAATTCAGCCTTGAGAGTGCTAAAGATGCTAAAACTCCTATGAGTACTATGGTAAAACTATCTAAAGATGAAACTGGAAAATCTATAGAACCAACCCTATATCGTAGTATGATAGGAAACTTATTATATCTTACTGCCTCGCGTCCTGATATTATGTATGTTGTTTCCGTTTGTGCTCATTACCAGAACAATCCTAAAGAGATTCATTTAACTTGTGTTAAAAGAATTATCAAGTACATTAAAGGCACTCTAAATTTAGGACTTTGGTACACCAATGATACTCCTAGCACTATAATAGGATACATCGATGCTGATTGGGTAGGGTGTACTAATGGTAGTAAGAGCACATCAGGTGCATGTTATTATATTGGTAATAATTTTGTAGGTTGGAGTAGTAAGAAACAAAACTGCACTTCATTATCCACTGCTGAATCTGAATACATAGTTGCTGGCAGTTGCTGTGCTCAACTTCTTTGGCTTAAGCAAATGCTAAGTGATTATGGTATTCAAGAAAAAAAAATTACATCTTTACTGTGACAATCAAAGTGCTATCAATATCTCTAAACATCTTGTTCAACACTTGCAAACAAAACACATAAAAATAAGACATCACTTTATTCGCGAATTAGTTGAAACTAAGGAATTAGAAATTAATTATCTTCCCATCGATTTGTAACTCGCATATATGTTTACAAAACCTTTGAATTACAATAGATTTATTTCTTTGCGTAAATTCAATAGGTATGGTTTGTGCTGATTAATCTCTTTGGCCTACATATTTTTCCCTTTGTCTATTTGAGACAAAATGGGGGAGAAATTTGAGTCTTTATAAGTTCATTTTTACTACATATTTCTAAAAGAGCTTGATCTTAGTGATTATTTGCAGGATTCTGTATAGTTATTCTCAATAGTTGAGATAGGGTATTTAATTGTAATTAGTTGAGTTATGTACTTTTCTTTTCTAGGAAATGGGTAGATAGAACTTTTATAGGAATAGGGTTTTCTTATTTTTGTTGCCCAACGAGTCCTACATGACTTAAAGGAGATTTTGTCTCATATTTCCAAAGGGGGAGATTGAAGCACCTTAAACTCTTGACTCACTTGAATCTATATTGTATAAGTGCTCATCTAGTTTGGAAATAGTGACAAAATTGTGTCCTTTCCTAGAATCCAAAAAGCCTCAGAGATTGTCTATATTTTATTCTTCTTGTTTGTTTGATCCAAGGTAAACTTACCAACACTCACACACATTAGTATTGCATTCATACATTACATATTGCATATTATTGAGTGTGTGTATGTTGAGTGTGTTAATTTCCCTCAATTTTTTTAAAAAAAAAATCAAAATTTTAAATAATTTTAAAACTATTTTTATCTTAATTAAAATTGGTTTTATAAAGTATTGGGGTCATTTTGTAATTATGGATTGTTGGTTTTATTGGCTGAAAGTTCACTTGGGTAGAATCTAAATGCGCTAAAGACATCAGGGTGCGTTTGTAATTTATTTTGGACGCGCGTGTGGTATCCAGTAATACCCCTACACCTGTCAGGCTGTCATTGAACCTTTTTGTGTTTTCTCTGTGAGACATTAGCCGTGCACAGTTCCAGCCCTTGGATTGTATTTAATCGAAGATATGCATGCGTCCTTATATAATCCATGTGAACCTCTCTCAAGTAAATTATAAGCGTTTTAATCACCGCGTAGCCATTAGATCTAAGTCAACTTGCTGAGACCAAATCGTTGCCATTGATTTGGGTCAGCCTTCTCGATCCTTCTCAACCCCCTATATAAGGAGACCTTCCCTCGGCCAAATGGAACTTTTGGCACTTCGTCTATTTGAGTGAGAAGAGAGAGAGAAGAGAGAGAAGAGAGAAGAGAGAAGAGAGAGAGAAACCAGAGTTAGGAAACCCTAACCCTAAATCGTCCAAACCATTTCTCAAACCCTAACCCATTTCAAAACAAGTATATTCCCAAACACAACCTTGAGTGTTTGAGAGTTTTGAGTGCTGGTTTGGTAATTGTTTGTTGTTGTAACCTCTTCATTTTCAGATCTTGTTTTCAACTTAAACATTTGATTAGATCTCTATTTTTACTTTTATAGAAATCCTAGATCTAGTTGTTGCATGTTATATTACACATAGATATGCATTTCTAGTTTCTCGTCTTGAGAAAACTTGTGTTGATTTTTTTTTGTAAATGTTTTCAACTTCAAAATCAACAAAAACATTTCCTGTTTCTAGTTCTTTTGAAACAAGACCTTCGACCTAGTTGGAATCTCACTTTGTGATTTTCAATCTCAAAAATATTTTCAAAACCTGAGATTGATTAAGATCTTGATACGTCTTCTGAGCAAGATAGCCGTGGATTCTGGGATTAAAATAAAGGTCAAATAAGGTTTAAGTTTTCTAAGAAGAGAGAAATAGAAAATCACAACATATAGATCTTATATATAATTTGATAGGATTGTTTGTATAAATCAGCGTGAGTGTGTGCATGCATGTGTTAGAAAGCACCTTCACAAACACTATCACCCTACCACACTAAAAGTGTTGGTAATAAGATCTCAAGAACAAGAGTCGACGTAAAGAACTCGAATGAATTGGAAGTTAGCAAACTGGAGAACAACATCAACAAACAGAACTGTAGAAAAGTTAGAAGGACGCTAGTGGGTAAATTCCTAGACTTTTATAGGTCTGATTTGTGTGCATGTGTGTTATATAGTTTGTAACTGTTATAATTTGTTTTAGTGGAATTTCTTGTTTACTCCGTAGAGGGAGTCGTGGATGTTTCCTCAGTTGGTTGAGGTTTTACCACGTAAAAAATCCCTTGTTCTTAATCTTTCTACATCTCCTCATCTAATTCTTATGGTTGTGCTGAGTTTAAGTTTTTAAACTGATTTGTTATACCTGTTAACCAATCTTGAACAGATCTCGTACATATTTTGATAAACACATCTTGTGATTAATTTGATTTGATTTTAAGAAAAGAGTTTCTTCAAAAAACAGTTCGGAGTTACTTAAATAGTTTAATTTTATATTAAACGGCTTTAGTAACAGTATTTTATAATTGTGTAGAGAAAGTTGAATATATGCGCATTCCTATTTACCAGTCCTTATGAGGTCATGGCCTGCCCAGCTTCTTAGTAAGATTTGGACGTGGAAACATCATTGGAGTAGATGAATCTGTCGAAAATCTCAAGGTTGATTTGGGAAAACATATTTGAAAAGATGAAGATACCCTCAAGAGGTTTATATGAAAATATGAGTCTAACCACCAAGATCTCACCCATAAGATGTAGATCTAGAGATCCTTATGGATGAAATAAGGCATGATGGACCCAATTTAGGAGAAGCTCGGTAGAACAGCTCGTTCTCGTAGATAGAGAAAAGAAGTTTTTGACAAAAAATGGATTCACTAAAGCAGACCATGCCATTAAAGCCATGCACAATAGTCAAAGTATATAAATAGAGTAAAAGAGAGAGAAAGAGTGGTAAACATGAGATTTATAGTGGTGCGGCCACTAAAATGAGCCCACACCCATTTTGGTGCCTTACTATCATTATATACATGTAATAGAGACATACAAAAGGAGAGAGATAGTTTAGATACAAGCCTTACAAGTTCTGTATTAAAAGGGATGCAGCCTTATAGCATAGGCTGAGGAGAGGTCGCGAACGTGTGTGGCTCAGGTGATCAGATCCGATGACCTAAGTAGGCTCTCAGGTGTTGAGAGAGAGAGTATAGAATTTGGCAGAGCTTATTTGCCTAAAAGTATCATCACAAATGAGGCTGTGAGGTCCTCTATTTATAGGAGTTGGTAGGAGTGTCATGTTCATTGTACATCACATGGTTTATGGATAAATATTATTGAGTTAGAATCTTTTTACAAGGTGGATAGCTGGGAAGAAATTGCTAATGTGTCAATGTCTACGGTAGGCCTTCTGCCCATGTTGGGGTAGTAGGTCGTGACCTATCAAAGGCATGGTCGTGGCTGCGGTTTTGAATATAGTGCCCCTTACACTCCGCAGTCGTGCTCCCTATTTTGCGTGTGTGGGCTCCCTATCACATGTCATATGTTTATAGGTGAATATATTTTGGGTGTAACATCATCAAAACTGATCTTACTACATCCATTCAGTCCTTCTTTGTAGGGGGCAGATACTTAGAAGTTGGTCAAGTAATTCAATAGTGCTCATACTGTAAATGTGGTATATTGCTTTAAAAAGCGCTGATACCAATATGCAAGAAGTGTGCTACAGCGGAATTATGCGACTTATCAAATAAATTCAATTTTAATTAACCCAAATTTTAGTTAAACCCTATCACATGCATCTAGGTGATTTGATAACATAAAATCAATACGCATGCAAAAGAAACCAATTTCAGGAAAAATCCCCGAAGGGAAAAACCTTTATTTCATTATAATTATAAATCTCAACTTACACTGTTACAATGAAATAGATTTTGGCACATGAATACCTGCAGGCATCGGTCGGTGTCATCAGTAATAGATCCACACACAGCGAACCTACAAGAACTACCGTCCTATCTTCAGCCCAGAAATACTGCAACACTCCTTATGAACCTCAGTCCAAATCAACAAATAATCTTCATGCAACAAGATCCTCAATGCATGGAGCCATATGATGTAGATTTACCCTCTCTACAAGAGAAAGATCAACAAGATCGTATTTTAGGTTCCAAAACAATTCACTAAAGGATTGGGATGTCTTGTGAATTGTAAAAACAAAGGATTAAATTTCTAAAAAGAGAAGACAAATACGTACTGCTTTTTGCAGAAAATGTAAACAGTTTTTGCAAAGGTCTTCTTATGAAAAATGGAGTAGGAGAGTCCTATTTATAAAGACTTAAAGTGGCAGGTCGCTCAAACGAGATAACGTGTAGTTTGAACGAGATCCAGTGTTGTTTGAACGAAAGTTGGAACTACGTGCGACATACCATATCGTTTGAACGATATACGATGTCATTCGAAAGAGATGAATAAAATAATATATTTTTTTTAATCTTTTCTCGTTAAATTCACTGCCTCAAAAACACCGAAAATAATATTTTTGACGAAAAACATTTAAAGCTCTGCTCCAACACTTAAATTTTTTTTATGAAAAATAATCCCAATACTCTAAGTGAAATGCTAAGGTACTTAAACACAACCTTACCAAAATTAATCTTACGGAGACTTCTTTGATGAAGAACTTTGATATTCGGATCCGTCTTGATGCTTGAATGATCTTGAATAATTCTTCAACGGTTGTAGCGGTATACGACATACTCTAATGTAAATAGGACTTATAAAACCCCTCTAATTATTCCCATTTTAGCCCTATCAACCTTTGTAACTTTGTCCTTATAACCTTATCCAAAATTCTAAACATAAGACTCTCTTATAATCTCCCTTCCATAACCACTCCTAAAAAAAGTGGTTTTATCAAGGGCAGATGCATCCAAGATAACATTTTACTGGCTCATGAAATGACTAACTACTTGGGATAAAAGTGTCATGGATCCAAAGTTCTCATTAATCTAGATATGGAAAAGGCCTATTGTAGAGCATCTTGGCTATTTCTTATTAAAGTGTTGAGAAAGTTTGGTCTTTGTGAAAGATTCATAGATTTTATTTAGAGGTTATTGTCTAATAACTGGTTCTCCATCTTACTCAATGGAAGTCCTACAATTTTTTTAAGACTTTCGGACGGTTAAAACAAGGTGACCCTATTTCCCCCTTTTTATTTGTCATTGTTGCTGAAGTGCTCGCTAGATATATATAACACAATGCATGGTACTAGTTATTATAATTGCAGTTAATATCTTGACAAGAAATAATTACCATTGACTTGGATAACATAGGACTAATATCAATCATATCATATGATATTTCTATTTGACCATCTATATCCGATTAGTTATATAGATGCGGGTTATCTCTAGTATCCTCACAAGGAACATTAAAAAAAACTATGACTTGCCTCAAAAAACATATGTTCCTACTACTACTTAAGAAGGAAATGGTTCTTGTATATCCCACTATAAAAAATGATACATCAAGGGAGATTTGGCTAACATATTTCAATTCTTCTATATACATGAACTCCAAAATAGTTATACTATTGAACTCGAAGGATCCGATTAAGTGACATGTTCATCCCTTTTCACCCAAGCCTTATGGAAGTCGATTTTATGAAGAAAAATGAAATTAAAGTAACAGGCGATTAAATCTATTCACCATGTAAAACCAACATTTCAAAAAATTATGTATGAGACTGATTTGTATCGACTCAATCATCAGAGAAATTCCATAATTAGGGGAGTATCCAATCAGAGGGTACTTAATCAGGGGGAGAATCTTAAAACACGATCCTTTTGACATATGTGCATTATACTCTTTTTCTGACTAGGTTTTTTCCATTGGGTTTTCCAGTTAAAGATTTTAACGAGGCAACACTAAGCGCGTCCAATTATGATCACAAAAGTTGTACTCTTTTTCCTTCACTTTGGTTTTTTTCCACTGGGTTTTTCCTTAGTAATGTTTTAATGAGGAAACAATCATTGAATGGTGGATATAATGTACATCCATGGGGGAGTGTTATAAAATGTATATTTAAGTGGACGTCCACTTATATTCTAGTCACTAATATTCTGTAATTATTAAGGGGTCTATTGGATTACCTTATTTTGTACTATAAATATGGGTTATATCCCTTTAGTATTGACAGATCGATGAAATGAAAGAGTCGCTCCCTCTAAAATTCTTTCTATGTCCCATTTATTTTACAATAAATCTAATATATTTAGAAATAGTATCTATAACCTTAGCTTTATCACCTAGCTTGAAAATTGAGCTCTAATTTAGATCATCCCCTTTTACCCTTATTACAACTGATATTTGGATTCAAAACGATTGTGTCGATGTATTTAATGTTGACAAAGGTAAATTGTAGCCATTCAATCACTCCAATTGATATTAGATGAATCTTTAATTTCTCCCTCTCCCTCTCTTCATATTTATAACAGAAGGTATACAAACGGTTGCTCTTCATTTTCATATTCTCCAATCTCCATTAGTTATTAGATTTCTCTCTCATGCATTATAACAACATACGCGTCTCTATATCTCCCCAAGATAATACCCATTTCTTTTTCCCTCCCTTCTTTAACCGTTTCATTCCAATTGGGTTTTATCTTTCAAACTTTCATGAATAGAGATAAAAATAATCTTCATCAAAGAATCATCTATGACAACCCAAAATAGTATCATTCAAACAATTGTGATCCTCAAATGAGGTGATAGAGATAACCCATCATCTAATTATGTAACAAATCCTATTAAGGTTCAACAATCAACTTACAAGGTTTGACTTTCACATAATTATTTGCCGACTCAATATGTTATATTGTGTAATACCCGCCCCTTTTATTTTTACTCGTCATCATGTTGTAAATTTAATTACTCAAAATATTAATTCGTTACGCTCTATTTTCACATTGCACAAGTCCGTATGATTATTTATTCGTATTCCCCATATTATTCTAGAACTATAAGAATTGTTTGAACGAATATTGGTTAGATGTAACATCAGTTGTAGAATTGTGACATGAACAGTGTCGACGTGTAAACTACAACTTGTGATTTTTATAGGACATTTTATTGTGGTTAAAAATAATTCGACTATATTTATGGGATTATAAAAATAGGCCTAAGAGTGCCATGGGGTCAAAAGTCAAAAAATGAAAAAATAAATAAAATATTGTTATTTTTCGTCAAAAAATAAAAGTGCTCAGAAAATTCTAAAAAATTCTAAATCGACTTAAAAGGCAATTTCGAGCAACTTTATCTTATTCGACATCTCCAAAAAAATGTTTATATAGACTTGTTGTAGAGCTATTTTCAGTTGTGAAAATAGCAAAATATAGAATAAAATAAGAAATGTTGGTTTTCCACTCACTTTGTTCTTTATATCCTTATTCCCATGAGCTCAACTTTTGAGCTGGTGCATAATGGCCACCCTTTGAATGCTATGGAGAGTGGGGAGACATGAGTCGGATCATTATTTATGGACGTATGAGGGTGTGATTATAAGTGAGATATTGGAGAATGCCATGGCCATAACTCTCTCAACAGATTTTTCTCTAACTTACACCACCTCTTCACCCATTTATACTTCCAAACTCGTAACCCCCTTCTCTACCCACCATACAACCACCCAAACACTTCATTTTGAGCATATAGACATTCTAGAACAACCACATAAGGGTAGAAAAGCTTGAAGAGATATTTTTCAACAAGTTTTTGGAGCATAATATTGGAAGTTTGGAGCATTCTTTGGAGCTATATTTGGAGCAATTCTTGATCTTATTTCTTGTTGGTTTTCATCCTCCATATTATCCAACTAGGGTTATTCTCTAAACTCTTTTTTTAAAAGCTTAAAATCATGTGTAGAAGTAAAGAAATTCATGCTAAAATGACGAAGTATTTTGCTTATTTTACTTTGTTAAAAATTATGATTCATGATAGAAAGTAGTCTTAAAATTGAAATAACTATAATTGATGCTATTAAGTTTATGATGAATCATTATGGCATGAAATGTTAAGAAAATACTTATGATAAAAGACTACATAATTATGAGCATGTTAGTGTCATTTTTGGAGGATTTTTTAGGTAGAAATCCATAATACTTATGTAGAATTTTGTAGTATTCAATGGGTTTACTAATAAAAATGCTTAAAAGTGAAATATATTATTTTCAACATGTTTTAATAAAAATTGAAATTTCAGCCCCTATTTTATAAATTTCAGTAATAAAACTTAAAAGTGGGTATTCTAGCTATTTAACTGGAAATAAAGTCTATTTATGAAATTTGGAATTAATTATGAAATAAATGTTAGAAATAATCAGAAATATACTTTGAGAAGTTATAAATTGGTTTTTGGTGAAATTAGTGTGTTTAAACCCATTTAAAATGTTAACATTTGTGTAAAATAAATAGTAGTGGCATTATCGTAAATACAATGAATAGTATGCTGTCAAGAATTTATTTTGCAATTAAATGTATTAAGTGAGTTTGATAAAAAGAGATTAATGATACATTATTGCTAAATAAAAATAGAGATGATATTTGAAGACGGTGTTGCATTTATGGCCTCCTCAACCGAGTTTAATTGAAGAAATTAAGGAAGTGATAAATAATAAAGTGTGACACAAGTGAAAGTGAAAAGAATAATGAACTTGGAAAATTATAAGAATAATGAAATATATTAAATGTAATGAATATGAAATACGCGGAAAAGAGAAGAAATGATATTTGGATGATGCTAAGAATTAAGCATGGCATGACGTCCCCTAGTGGTGAAAGACCCCAAAGCCTGTACAGAAGAACATATGGTGACTGGAGACCGATGGTGTGGAGCCGTGAAGTCCAGGACTGATGGCTAGACTTTAAGTAAAAAATTGATAAATATTGCAATGAATAATTAAGAATGAGAATTTTCTTAAGTTAAAAGTACTTAAGTCAATGAGTTATTAAGGACTACTGTTTAATTAAATAAGTCTCTGGCACGAGACATGAAATGGCAGTATAAGTTTGGGCACCTAGCCCGGGTGCATTGCGTATAGTTGCATTCATTTGCATAAATTAAATAAATTATTTTCTTGAAATATCAAAAGATACCGTATAAGTATAGTATTTTAGTACAAAATTATTACTTAGTATCTCCCATCCTACTGGGCATTCTGCTCATACCTACTTTTCAAGACCCACAGGTACTTCAGGTAAGGAAGCGAATGTTCGTATCGGTAAGATTCCTGAGAGATTCGGACGTTATTAGAGCTCTGATGACCGCTTATTCCTTAGCGATGACATTTGATCTTCGAGATTTAACTATGTATTAGTTGTACTATTTAAATTTGGACTTTGAACTTGAAACCTTGGTTTGTAATAATACGTGGCATCTTCTATTAATTGTGGTTGAATGATATTTTAGCTGGACGCTTTTGCAAAATAATTAAATGAGATTTTTTTCAATTTAATGGAATTTAATTAATGTTGAATAATTGGATAATAAATGTTTTTTCGTTAATGTGAGAGTTTTAATAAACATTTTTTTAAATAAATTAAAAGTAAATTTCCCCTCCCCCTTGACCCTCGGACTTGGATGTGAGTTAAGTCCGACATTTACTCTAAATCCGGTTTGGGCCGTCACAACTTGGTATCAGAGCATTAGGTTCTACATGTTTGATAAAACAATTTTATGCTTTATATTATAATACGTCTTTCCTACACCATTATTCCAAACACACTTATTTCCCTTTAGGATGCCTCCCAAGCGAGCTAGCATTGAATCCGAGAATAGAGAGCTTAAACGTATTTAAAACGCCGTTCGTCTATGGCTGACACTTTATCCCAACATGAAAGGGGTAACCACAGTGGTTTCGTCGAAAGTTCCACAGTGGCATCCATATTGAAGGAGTTCGGGCGGCTAAACCCTCCTACTTTCAATAATTCTACCGGGCCCGATGCCATGGAAGAATGGCTCGAGGAAGTTACGTGAGTTATGGATGTTCCATATTGACATAAGGTTAAGTTGGCCACTTTCCAACTCACGGAGTATGCTCAACGATGGTGGGCCACTTACCTTGCCAGTGTCACCGAGACCGTGGAATGGCATAAGTTTATAACAGTATTCCTTGATCGGTATTTTCCCCAGGCGTATAAGGATGCCAAGAAAGATGAATTCGACGAGCTAATTCAGGGAAGGTTATCGGTGAACGAATACCAAGCCCAATTCGAGAGTCTCGTGAAACATGTGAAGTCTGTCAAATCGAATGAAGCTGAAAAGATAAATTTTTTTTGAAAGGGTTGAATCCCCATATCCATAGACTTGTGGTGGGCTTTGATCAGCTGGACTTTGGGGCAGAAGTGAATAAGGCAATTTGGCTAGAACTCGAGGCCGAAGATTCCCGAGTCATTAGAGATAAGAAAAGGACTCCTAGTGAGACCCAACCAAGGCCAAGTGGTGGATCTTCTGCTAATGGGAAGAAATTTAGATATGGCAATAGCGGTTTCATTGCCAACATTAGACCGGCTGTGAGAGAAAGCACTAACAACCATAATCCAACATCCCTATCTCCTAAGGCTTGATTTATTTACGGATCCACTAATCATTTTAGGCATGAGTGCCCTCAGCTGGAAAACAGGGAACGACAAGGCAGTTATTAGAGTGGAAACTTCATACTTGGAAGAAATTCTAGTCATTCTGGTCCTCAGCAACAGAAGCAACAACAACATTCCTCAGGACAACGCCAGGAGCCTAGAAAAAATTCTTGGATGCCTCATCCTAACCAGGGAAATCATGGAAAAATGCACGTTAGTCAAGCCAGCAGGTTCAATCAGAATTATTGGATGCCTCATCCTAACCAGGGCAATCATGGACAAACGCACGTTAATCAGGCCAGCAGGTTTAATCCATGCCGTGCTTTTGATCTTACCCAGCATTCAACACCTACCCAGAATCCTACAGTCATGGAAGGAATGCTTTTACTATTCTGTACACGGGTTAAAGAATTATTCGATTTGGGTGCAAATAATTCCTTTATATTGAATTCTTTATCATTTTCTTTGGGTCTTGAGATAGAGAATTTTAGTCCCCCGATCTTCGTAGGATTACCAGTTGGTGGTGGCATTATTCTAAATAGGATTCGTAGAAATTGCATGGTTGTGGCAGGAGATTTTAATCTGGAATATAATTTAATACAGATGGATATTGATGGATTTGAGGTGATACTCGGTATGGATTGGCTGTCATGTTTTGATGCCATTATTGAGTGCCACGGACATAGTGTATCAGTACTACTTCCAAACGGATCTCGTTATCGTTTCAACAACGAAAAAAGTGTCAACTATCCCTGTAAGTTCTCTACAGTTTGAGAGAAACAAAATTTCTTTGGTTGGTTGAGTAGTATTATCGCTCAAGAAGAGCCTAGTCGCACGTTATTAGACCTTTTAGTTGTCCAAGAATTTCTCGATGTTTTTCTTAAAGACCTCTCTAGTTTACCTCCGTGTCGGGAGATTGATTTCACCATTGATGTTCATCATGGTGTTTCATCTATTTCTATTCCTCATTATAGAATGGCTCCGAAAGAGTTGAGGGAATTGAAGACCCAATTACAAGATTTATCGAGCAAAGGGTTTATACAACCTAGTGTGTCTCCGTGGGGAGCACCAGTATTATTTGCCAAGAAGAAAGATAATTCTCTCTGACTTTGCATCAATTACAGACAACTGAACAGGGTAACTATAAAGAATAAGTATCCTATGCCACGAATTGATGACTTATTTGACCAACTTCGAAGAGCAAGCAGATTTTTTAAGATCAACCTTCCATCTGGTTACCATCAGTTACGAGTCAAGGAATAAGATATTCCCTAAACATCTTTTCGCACTCGATATGGTCATTATAAGTTTTTAGTTATGCCTTTTGGCCTAACTAATTCCCCAACAACTTTCATGGACCTTATGAACTGTATCTACCGTCCGTAATTGGATCGGTTTGTAGTGGTCTTTATTTATGACATTATGGTGTACTCATCCTCAGATGTCGATCATGAGGAGCATCTTTGCACTACTCTTCAGGTTCTTAGAGAGAATCAAATATTTGAAAATTTTAGCAAGTGCGAGTTTTGGATGGATGAAGTCAGATTCCTCGGCCACGTGGTATCTAGAGCAGGTATTTCGGTCGATCGATCCAAGGTTGAAGCAGTTCTTGGTTGGGATAGGCCTAAGTCAGTTACTGAGGTGAGAAGTTTACTCGGATTAAGAGGTTATTATCGGAGATTCGTTTAGCACTTGTCCAAGATTGGCTTGCCTCTTACTCAGTTGACACAAAAGGATGTTCGCTTCGAGTGGTCAGGTGAATGTGAAGCTGCCTTTCAAGAGTTGAAAGTTATACTCACATTGGAACCAATTCTCATTCTTCCCAAGCAACGGAAAGTCTATACAGTGTATTGCGATGCTTATAGATCAGGACTTGGCGCAATGCTCATGTAATTGGGTCAAGTAATTGCTTATGCATCCCGGTAGCTCAAGACGCATAAAAGAAACTTCCCCACCCACGACTTGGAGTTAGCAACTGTAGTGTTTACTCTCAAGATTTGGAGATACTATCTTTATGGTGAGAAATTCAAAGTATTCTCGGATCACAAGAGCCTCAAGTACATCTTCACTTAGCGAGATCTCAATTTGCAGCAACGGAGATGGATTGAAATCCTGGAAGATTATGACTTTACCTTAGAGTGTCATCCCGAAAAGGCCAACGTAGTGGCAGATGCTCTAAGAAGGAAGTCGGACCTTCCTTAGCTGCGATGAAGTGCTATCGACAAAGGATTTATAGTGACTTGTAAAATTTTGGATTGCATGCTCAGAGGAGGAGCGATGGGTCCTACTTATGGGGAATAATATCCAGACCACTTTCTCATTAGAAAGTCCTCGATGCTCAGTCACTCGATGAAGAGATTGTGCAGTTCTGGGATCATATTCAGGTCAGTGGTGAGTTTGATACTCTCATGATGGATAAGGATGGTGGCGTACATCATAAGGGAAGGTTGTTTGTTCTAGCCATTAGAGAACTATGAGAAGAGGTTCTAGAAAAATTCTACCAGTCCCGGTTTAGTATACACCTCGGGGCAATAAGGGTGTATAAGGACCTTTGTAGGGAATTCTGGTGGTCTGGTATGAAGAGAGATGTAGCTGAATTTGTTGCAAGGTGTTATACTTGTCAGCAGGTAAAAGTTGAGCACAATAAACCAACAAGGTTGCTGCAACCACTCCCTATAGCCAAGTGGAAATGGGAACATACCACAATGGACTTCGTCACTGCTCTACCTCGATCTGAATGGGGTCATGATGCAGTTTGGGTTATTGTAGACCGTCTCACTAAGTCGGCTCATTTCCTCCCGATGAAGGTTATATATAATATAACCAAATTAATATGATTGTACATTCGAGAGATAATCCGACTACATGGTATCCCTCAGAATATTGTCTAAGATAGAGACTCATGATTTGTTTCACAATTCTGGAGAAGGGTTCAACAAGAGTTGGGAACGAAACTGAATTTGAGTATAAAATATCATCCAGAAATGGATGGATAGACAAAACGTACGATATGAACCTTAGAAGAATTTTTGAGAGGTTGTGCACTGGATTTCCAAGGAAGTTGGGATGAAAATTTGCATCTGGCAGAGTTCTCTTACAACAACAGTTATCAGGCCAGCATTAAGATGGCTCCTTTTAAGGCTTTGTATGGAAGGCCATGTCGTTCTCCCATATGTTGGGCAGAGGTTGGCGAGAAGCACCTCACTAGTTCTGATCTAATCAAGGAGATGACAAATAAGGTTCAGTTGATCTGAAAGAAACTTGTCACGACTCAGGATCCAGAAAATAATTATACCGATAATCGATGCATACCTTTGTAGTTTTCGGTAGGTGACAAGGTGTTGATAAAAGTTCAGAAACATAGCGGTAGTCAGAGATTTGGGCAGAAAGGCAAGCTCGCTCCACATTTCATTGGTCCTTTTGAGATACTGGAACAAATTGGGAACGTCTCCTATCGTTTAGCATTACCTCCACATTTAGTTCGTGTTCGTAATGTATTCCAAGTTTTGATGCTGAATAAGTATCTTCACGATCCACGACATGTCATCAACTGGAATAACATCGAGCTGGAGGAAGACATCACCTTCTTAACACGGCCTATATCTGTCTTGGATCGTGAAGATAGGGTCCTGCATAATAAGGCCATCCCATTGGTAAAGGTTCTTTGGGAATCACAGGGTGTCGAAGGAGCAACATGGGAACAAGAAGACGAGATGCAAAAAAAACATCCTCATCTTTTTGTGTAGTTTTGTTTTGATTTCGAGGAAGAAATCTCTTAATAAGGGGAGAATGTAATACCCGCCCCTTTTATTTTTACTCGTCATCATGTTGTAAATTTAATTACTCAAAATATTAATTCGTTACGATCTATTTTCACGTTGCACAAGTCCGTATGATTATTTATTCGTATTCCCCGTATTATTCTAGAACTATTAGAATTGTTTGAACGAATATTGGTTAGATGTAACATAAGTTGTAGAATTGTGACATGAATAGGGTCGACGCGTAAACTGCAACTTGCGCAATTTTTTTAGGACGTTTTATTAGGGTTAAAAATAATTTGACTAGATTTATGGGATTATAAAAATAGGCCTAAGAGTGCCATGGGGTCAAAAGTCAAAAAATGAAAAATTAAATAAAATATTGTAATTTTTCGTCAAAAAATAAAAGTGCTCAGAAAATTCTAAAAATTCTAGATCGACTTAAAATGAAATTTTGAGCAACTTTATCTCCTTCGACATCTCCAAAAAATATCATTTAAACTTGTTTTAGAGATATTTTCAATTGTGAAAATAGTAAAATATAGAATAAAATAAGAAATGTTGGTTTTCCACTCACTTTGTTCTTTATATCCTTATTCCCACGAGCTCAACTTTTGAGCTGGGGCATAATTTCCACCCTTTAAATTCTATGGAGAGTGAGGAGACATGAGTTGGATCATTATTGATGGATGTATGAGGGTGTGATTATAATAGAGATTGGAGAATGCCATGGCCATAACTCTCTCAGCAGATTTTTCTCTAACTTACAACACCTCTTACACACTCCCTCTTCATCCATATACACTTCCAAACCCGTAACCCCGTTCTCTACCCTCCATACAACCACTCAAACAATTCATTTTGAGCTTATAAACATTCTAGAACAACCACATAAGGGTAGAAAGCCTTGAAGAAATCTTTTTCAGCAAGTTTTTGGAGCATAATAGTAGAAGTTTGGAGCATTCTTTGGAACTATATTTGGTCTTCTTTCTTCTTGGTTTTCGTCCACCATATTATCGAAGTAGGGTTCTTCTCTAAACTCTTTTTTTAAAATATTAAAATCATGTGTAAAAGTAAAGAAATTCATGCTAAAATGATGAAGTATTTTGCTTATTTTTCTTTGTTGAAAATTATGATTCATGCTAGAAACTAGTCTTGAAATTGAAATAATTATAATTGATGCTATTGAGTTTATTATGAATCATTATGGCATGAAATGTTAAGAAAATAATTATGATAAAAGACTATATAATTATGAGCATGTTAGTGGCATTTTTGGAGGATTTTTAGGTAGATTTCCATAATACTTGTGTAGAATGTTGTAGTATTCAATGGGTTTACTAATTAAAATGCTTAAATGTGAAATATATTGTTTTCAACATGTTTTCAGAAAAATGGAAATTTCAGCCCCTATTTTATAAATTTTGGAAATAAAACTAAAGGCTTAAAAGTGGGTATTATAGCTATTTAAATGGAAATAAAGTCCAATTACGAAATCTGGAATTAATTACGAAATAAATGTTAGAAATAATCATAAATATACTTTGAGAAGTTATAAATTGGTGTTTGGTGAAATTAGTGTGTTTAAATCCATTTAAAATGTTAACATTTGTGTAAAACAAATAATAGTGGCATTATCGTAAATATAGTGAATAGTATGGTGTCAAGAATTTATTAAATGTATTAAGTGAGTTTGATAAAAATAGATTAATGATACAGTTTTGCTAAATAAAATAATGAGTTTCATATAGATGATATTTGAAGACGGTGTTGTATTTATGGCCTCCTCGATCGAGTTTAGTTGAAGAAATTAGGGAAGTGGTAAATAATAAAGTGTGACACAAGTGAAAGTGAAAAGAATAATGAACTTGGAAAATGATGAGAATAATGAAATATATGAAATGTGATAAATGTGAAATACGTGGAAAAGATAAGAAAGGATACTTGGATGATGCCAAGAATTAAGTAGTGCATGACGTCCCTTAGTGGTGAAAGACCCCAAAGCCTGTACAGAAGAATATATGGTGACTGGAGACCGATGGTGTGGAGCCCGTGAAGTCCAGGACTGTTGGCTGGACTCTAAGGCAAAGATTGATAAATCTTGCGATGAATAATTAAGAATGAGAATATTCTTAAGTTAAAGGTACTTAAGTCAATGAGTTGTTAAGGACTAATGTTTAATTAAATAAGTCTCTAGCACGAGACATGAAAGGGCATAAGTATAAGTTTGTGCACCTAGCCTGGGTGCATTGCGTATAGTTGCATTCATTTGCAAAAATTGAATAATTTTTTTTCTTGAAATATTAAAAGATACCGTATAAGTATAGTATTTTAGTACAAAATTATTACTTAGTATCTCCCACACTACTGGGCATTCCGCTCATATCTACTTTTCAAGACCCACAGGTACTTCAGGTAAGGACGCGAATGTTCGTATCGGTAAGATTCCTGAGAGTTCTGGACGTTATTAGAGTTCTGATGACCGCTTATTCCTTAGCGCCGACATTTGATATTCGAAATTTAATTATGTATCAGTTGTACTATTTAAATTTGGACTTTGAACTTGGAACCTTGGTTTGTAATAATACATATCATCTTCTATTAATTGTTGTTGAATGATATTTTAGCTGGACTCTTTTCCAAAATAACTAAATGAGATTTTTTTCAATTTAATGGAATTTAATTAATGTTGAATAATTGGATAATAAATGGTTTTTCTTTAATATAAAAATTTTAATAAACATTTTCTTAAATAAATTAAAAGTAATTTCCCCCTCCCCCTTGACCCTCGGACTTGGATGTGAGTTAAGTCCAACATGTACTCTAAATTCGGTTCGGGGCATCACATATTATTTAGTCAAGTGGTTTTATTTGATAAAATTCTACATTTTCTAGAGACATGCATATTGTATTTAACTTAGATTCCTTTAATTATTTTAATATTTTATTCATAATTAGTGGTGTTAAAAGGAGTTAGTTTTGATCTCATAATCTTGAGAGTTATTTTTTACATTAAACTTTCTTCGTATTAAATCTAACATGACTCGATTTTATATTTTAAAGTACTCAAATTACTGTTTCTTGTTATTGGGTTCTTGGTGTTTGGTTAAGTCAATGGGAGAAAATCTTCCTTCTTCATCTCGATAGGTGAGTGGTAAAGCACGAGTGTTATATATAACCTTTGTTTCATGTACAACATTTAGTTGTTAGAGATTATTTTAGACTCTTATTGTATGTATAAATTTCCTTTATAAATTATTTTATGCTGTGTAATTTTTTGGTTGGGGGCTTATTTGAGAGGGTTCATATCTATCATTGCATAAAGGTACACCTTTTTCTGTGTAGTACATGTGACCTGAAAAAGTTTGTGCCATCTGTCTATTCCTTATAGTTATTTCATTCTCTTAACCTTCCATTTAATTGCACATACCTTTTTTTTCTTTTTTTTTTTTAATTTTTGCCCCTTTCTATATTTCAAGTTTACATACAATTATCAATTCATAATCAAATATTTTTTTTAGATAAAATACATATCTCTCATATATTTTTGTACATACGTACACCATAAATTCATGCATCACTTACATACGAAATATCTTTTGTAATGTAATGCATGCATCCCTTATGTTTTCTAAATTGCTATGTAATTCGTTTTATACTAAGAACTGCAAGCCACCCGCTCATCACGAGGGGTTAAAAACTAGTACATTTAAAATGGCGTTTGCATTTTGTTTCTTGTCACGTGTATCATCTAGTTAATAGAAGGTGTGATTCAATATTACTGATTTTAGAGGTGTCTATTAATCTCATAAAATGGCTGGAATGTCTTCCCCTTATCTGGAGCTCCAAACCATGAAAATAATTCTCAAGTTGACAAGACACAAGACAATTAATATATTGATCCTTCTACTTTCCTCCTGATACTTCAAATTCTCTCTCTCTCTCTCTCTCCATCTCATCCAAGTTTTCCCTTTTAATAAATTTCATTTCAATTTAAATTAAGCTTTTCGTTTATTTCAATTTATATTTTAATATTGTCCTTTACCTTACCCTTTATTATATATAAATTCCTTTTAAAATAGCAAAACATATATGAACTTCATTTTTTATGATGATGATCTGCGAGTATATATAGAAATGTATTATTTTGGACAAGCCCAATAAAACATTTTCTTGGCTAGTTGATTCCATTCCTTCCGCCACCACCGGTATAAATTGCTACTAATCTAGTGTGGCGCTTTAAAATTGCATATTTGTTTTGAAATTATGAGCACTTCGCTGAAATGGGAGCTCATCATTAATGAGTTCGATTGGTTTCTGTTCATGGATAGTGACTATAAACAGTAGGTCTTCTTTACATCATTGGTTTTTTGGGCAGACTTGGGGCTGGGGGATAAATATAAATGATTTTATATAGTATTACTACAATTTGATTTAATGTAATTCATTGTTTATTTGGTGCTTCTGTTGAATTTGTTTTCTTGCTTTGCGTTTTTATTTTTCTGTTATGCCTTCCAGATAGACATTTGCATCTTCTTATTTTTTTAATTGTTATTTTATTTTTTATATATGGCTCAAAGGGTGTAGATGGTGTGTTCAAGTAGATAGGATGGTTATTGGGGTTGTGTGTGTGTGAAAAAAGTGTTAGTGATTGATTTTGGTTCTTTAAAAAATTCCCATCAACGTGACTAAACAATCTCAATGTCCTTATAAATTACTGCAATTTATCCTTAATGCTATCTATTAAGAATTTCAAAATATATTTCGTGTTTTACGCGTCGTGTCATGTCAATATCGGGTTTAATGAGATGCAAAAATATAAAAAATCATTTCTATTTAAACCGCAATATGAGACCAAATTGGAACCATATTTCCAGGTGTCAAATGAAAGTTAAATGGAATCATATCAATCTCTTGTGATCTTAAATTGTAATGTTTGATAAATTTTTCACAAGAAACTCCATAATTATTTTACAAAAGTTGTATATATAAATATTATTTGGATAAATATAAGAAACATATTATACATAATATAAATGAAACTGATCGCACATTGTTGTTACAAAACGACGTACATATATTGTCAGCTTCGTGTTAAATGACCTTTAATTATTTTTACTCGTATGATTGGTTTTGATCCTTTTCTTCACCTTGCTTTATTTATTGCAAATAATCTCTTCAATCTCGAGGGACAAACGGAAAGATTCGTTTCATATTGATATTTTTTTAGCAAATAGCAATTCAATTTCAAGCCTAATCAAGTAACCACACACACACACACACACACACACACACACACACACACACACACACGCACACACATATATATATATATATATATAAGTGCGTGGATGTGTGTATTTATATATTCATTCGTAATATGTTGCATGCAAAATTTATAATATGACCGTGCATCGCGTGGGGTTAAAATCTAGTTTTATGTAATACTTAACTCATATGTTAAATAAATGGGTGCGAGTATTGACACAAAATAAATAATTTCATAATACCCACACTTGATAACATCATACCACAAAATGGCACCCACATATTTAAAGATAATTTTTTTCACTTTTCCTTCATCTCTCTCTCTCTCTCTCTCTCTCTTCCCCCCTCTCTAATTATATATACCTCCAACACTAAACCTTAAACAAAGATATATATTCCCAACACACATGAAGGTATATGTCTCTAACTCTTATTATATATACCTCCAACTCCTGTTATATATAATGTACTAAACCCTAAACCATGTGAACACCACAACACTAAACCTTAATCAAAGTTATATAATGTATACAACTCTTGAACACCACATAACTAAACCTTAAACTATTTGAACACCACTAAACATGTAACATTGGTCCCGAAACTACCTGAATCAATCTTAAATGTCATGCATGAATAATCATTCTCGCTTTGCAATATTGACATCCCGATCCAGACAAATACATCAGTTCCACACGTGTTTTTGATCTCGTACAAAACTCCATTCCTAAAATTAACCATACTTCATTTGGTATGTTGATAACGATTGGCTTCAAGAGCACTCAATATATTGATAGTCGCGTTTTTTACCGTTCTTCTTATATCGATAATAAAAAGGTTCTTATATTTTAAAAACTCCCCTGTCGGCATAAAAAAGGCGATTTGGTAATATTCCAATCGTTGTCTAGATAAGGATTGAATGGGAAAAATCGGGATTTATATCCCAACATAAAGTTAGTATAACAGTTATGTCATTCGTTACTCTAATGCCGACAATTGTGCTTTAATTTTGTTATTTGAGTACTAATTTTGTTTAGTTATTTCATTTGTTGAATCCTGATTAGTTACTTATTTTTGTATAGTTAAGTGTTTTTCCAACTGTTATTTTTTTGTTCTTAGATATGTTATTTTCCAAATATTATATGAATCATAAGTTAAATTATATAAACTAAATTGATGTACACAAGGAGAAAAAACGTTCCATTAACAACTTTCGAGAGGAAATGAGGGGATTAATTGAATGCTATAGTTGAGGGTACAAGCATATTTGATACCAATATTGTACAGGAGGAGCCTTCTACACCCATCCAGGCTGAAAAAATACAAGATGGGGAATAACCTACGAATTTCCCCGATGCTAGTAGTGAAGTTGGTAAATCTAAAGCTGATGCAAGACCATCCAATAAGGGATAGTCTATCACAACCCCAGTATATGCCCCCTTTTTCCTGGGGTGAGGGTTACATTTATAGAGATGGAGGAGGTCAAATCATGTTGGACTTCTCACAAGTGTCTGTTTTGGTTAAGGCACCTCTTGATTTGCATTAATCTCCTTCGAGACTTTTGGCAGTTAGATTGACCTCTTCATAATTATCGCCCATGATATTTATCATTTAATTCTGGGATGACCTCCCTTCCGGATTCAAATCCACTGGGGACTCTATGTTTGGGTCATTCAGTTTTCACCTCATAATTGACCCCAAAGTTCTTTGGTGTAAATGGGCCGAAGAGTTTTGAGAAGCTGACTAGCTAAATTAATTGGTCGGCCCACGTAATCGGCTTTAAGTCTAGTGAGGGCATGCTTTGTAATTATTTTGTCATAATAAGGATACGCTGGTAATGTTCCAAAAATAAAAATCCAGTTACATTGATGAGATTTGGGCTTCGTTCCCAGATGATTAGACATTTGAGATTTTGCTCCTAGTTTAATCATAAGTCTGTACCATCATTTGCACACTCTACTTCATTAAATATTTATTCTTGGAGCTTCAACCTTTGCACACTTTTCCCGTGAGTCTTCTTCATCCGTGGCTTAATTTTCCTTCATCGTTTCTGATTATTTATCTTTTTTAAGAATTTTCATTTCTTTGAGTTTCCTTTCTGCCCTTTCAAAAAATGGTGGTATACTATGTGAACAAAAGGACCATGGAGGAATTTAGAAAAACATATTTGAATTCTCCATGGAAAGTCATTGAGTGTACTAAATTTCTAAGAAATTGTAACGATGTTGAGGGTGAACATTGGATCCACACCCTTTCAGTGAATGAGGTAGGACTAACGTTTCCCCCAAATAAATTATTTTTAGAGTTTTGTGGGTTTTTTGAAGTAGTCCCTGCTAAGTTTGCCCCAAATACTTGGCGAATCGTCAATGGTATTCATATAATCAATGAACTGTAGGGGATTCTTTGTCTGAAGGCGAGGAAGGCTGATAGAGTCTTGGTCATTAACCTTACTAATTCCAATAAGAGTTATTCGAATCAAGGTTTTATTGCTATAAATTGGTAACACCCACCTCTTCCTAAGGGCAAACAATACCAAGGGCTTTTATTCCCAGATAAAGTAACAGACATACGTCAACCTTATTTCCATTCTCTACACTTTAATTTTATTTGTTGATGATGATATTCTTATGTTTTTGTGCATCTCGATCGAAGAAGAAAGAGACACCTTCCTCTCATTTTATTAGGGAAAAACTTATTAAGGTTTGGAGGCTGAGAAGGCCACTGGTTACAAGGGCACGATCATCCAAAGTCAGATATTTACTTCCTGAATACAAGAATTCCACTAGTAATTTCACTACTCATCATGTGGACTCAATCCCTGATGTACTCCTTCCTTCAGTAAGTGAGGTATCTTCCACCTCCTCCTCCTTTGATTCAATTAACGTTGATACCATCTTTGACTTAGAGGAAGAAGATACGGGACTAAAGAGTAGGATTCTTTTGGTCGATGATGATGATATGCCGAATTCTACCAATCTAAGGTCCTCGAGAGGAGGGAGTTTGAGCGACCTTCTGTGCATGTTCCTGTGATGGACCCCTTATTCGGGAGAAGAATAAGAAGGACAATACTTCTTCTTTTATCGTTGTTATTCCCACCCAAAAGGGAGATGTCCCAAATCTTGGGAAGGACCACCAAGTAATATCAGTGGACAAGAATGTATTTTTGGCCTTTGGCTTATTGAAGGGGGAGTGCTCGCGCTTGATCGTGAACAAGTTAACAAGTTAACCCCCAATCAGCTTTCTACACATGCCGCTTAGGTGTTGTTATTGGTAAATTCAACTTTATTTTTGTTTCTACCCCCTTTGTTTGGCTTGGATTGCTGAATTTTGAAATTTTTACACAATCCTCTTTTTTTCTTTTTACAGTTTGTGGTTGATTTCCTTACGATCCTGGAGAAATTCTCCGATCAATCCAGGGTCAACGATAATCTGAATTTGGCTTTAAACTAGTTTGAGGAGGCCGTTGTTGGTGCACATAAGGCCTATGAGATTAAGAGAAATAGACCAACTCTGTGATGGATGAGATGAAGACACTACACCAAATCTGCCCATTTGTCAAGGTCATTGACCTTGACAAATCCACCTTGTCAAGGTCAATGACCGTGACATTTCGAGGCGAGACAACTTTTTTTATCACGGTCGTGTCACGGTCATTGACCTTGACACAAAACTCCCGTGTCATGGTTTACAACCGTGACTAAGCTGCGACCCTTTTTAAAAAAATTGTCACGGCCATTGACCGTGACAATTTTGGGCAGAATTTAAAAAAAATCTGCTGGGCAATATGGCCACCGCCACTGCCCAGCAGTATATTTGTACCTGTTATAGCAACGTTGTACCTGTTCCAAACATCATATATCCAACACAAACTAAAGAGAATGCAAATATATATTCATGACGATATAATCCAAATATTCAAAGTAAAAATAATATACATGACGATATAATCCAAATATAATTAAAATGGACAAACTTAAAAATAATGTTACTACATGTCTTGGATAAAACTGAGGAGGTGAGTAGGCCACACGACATACGAATTGACGCACCCACTAATATACGTCGTGCCGCATTGTTCACGCAACCACAATAGGGAGTTCTCCTTCCCGGGTATGACATGCGTGACGAGCACCCTGGACTCCATCTCTTGAAGCACACGTCCATGGACTATTCCACGCTCGACGATATTCGGGTCCCTCAACCCCCGCCCTATCCGCTGGCCATCAAATACGTCCAATATGAACACGCTCGGCCAACCAATTGTCGATAATGGTCTGTTGGAGGGCGTCAAATAGGTAAGTGGATCGTCGAAGTACGAACGTGTCGGTGATGAAGCAGAGAGGTCCACATCCTCGTCATCCTGCGCCTCGTCCTCCCGCACCTCCTCCTCCACTGCCTTCTCTTTCTCCTTCCCTTTCCCTTTCTCTTTACGGTCTCCACCCAACGTACGCTTCATGAATGCGTACATATCTTGGACCGTCGCCTCCAAACGGGACAGCTTCGCGTCGTGTGAATCCACCGTTCGAGCCAACCCGGTGTCGCTCGTCTCCAATCCGATGATCCTAGATTTGGCCACCCGCGAGCTCACTCCCCTTGTCCTCCCCTTGCGATCAGAGCCAAGCACTTGGCTGAGTGCGTCTGTGGACAAAGATGGCTTGTCGACATCAGACTGCGACTCATGCACTTCCTTAAGCTTTGCCTGAAATGACAAAAAGCACATGATTTCTAAAATAAGTAAACTAAAAAATTATAACGTAATTAACAATAATTAAACTGTCGAATTACTTACAATCGTGGCCGCGACGCTCGGGGACACCTCCTTGTCCTTTCCCTTCTTCGTCCGAAGAGCCACATAAGTATGGAGCCTATATGGCTTACCCCCTGGCCCACTCCCTACCCCCTGAAATAAAATAAAGTAAAGTAAAATTTGTATCGGCCGCGCAAAGTAAAATAATATCCAATAATATATTTGTGTAGTTATAGATAAATTAAATCTTACCTTCATCCTATGCTCCACCTCAGCGTAAGAGGTCCGGCCGGTGTAGTGCACGTCCGTCTTTTTAGCCCGATTTTCCCTCCCCGATTGGCGAGATGCCAATTGTCGATCCTCGATCTCATTGTCAATGAACTTTTGCCATTGTGCCAATGAGATCGGCTCCTTGGGCGGGACGGATCCGCGCCATTGTAAAATGGACTCTCGTGTTTTTCCAAAGTACCGTGTCCGCATATTTTTTTTCCACGTCTTGTGTTGCTCCCTCAACTGCTCCAAAACGGAATCGCGTAGCTTTGGATCCAAGTTGAATTGTTCCTGTCCAACAAATACAATGTTAGTTGCGAATAAATATAAATATAAATATAAATTGAAATTTAAATTTAAATTTAAATTGAAATTGAAATTGAAATATTCATATAAATAATACCTGTAGTGCCGCCCAAACAGCTAACTTGAGCTCATATGACACCTCCTTCCAACTCATAAACCCCGGGCCGATGACTGTCTTTAGCATCTCGAGGGATCTCGCTAATAGCTCCGACTTGTTTTCGACGGTAATCCCAAATTTTTCATATTTGGGGAGCCTAGGGGCGGAGGAGCCCTCGTCGCCTCCGCTACCACCGAACCTAGACGACATCATCATAAACAGCATCATCATCTTCGCCTTAACATCTGAAGGAGAAATTTTTGCTGTAAAAAAAATGTTATTAGTACAGATAAAACCACACACACACCTACACACCTACGCGCGCACACACACACACACACACACACACACACACACACCCCACCCCTACCCACCCCACCCCCACCCCCTCCCCCCACCACGACCGTGACAAGTTACATTTTATAACTTAATAGTTAACAAGTTACATTTTATAACTTAATAGGTTTGATGGCTCCTAATAGTTAACTTTCAATAACTTATTATGTTTTATGAATTTATATACCACGGGTAAATTATTTCAATAACTTTTTATGTTTTATGAATTTATATACCACGGGTAAATTATTTCAATAACTTATTATTTTGATGTAAATTTATTATAAATCTTTACTCTAATTAAATTTAGAGGTGGTAATTTAAGTGTGTTATACAAGAACTTATACAAAACCATATATAATGATGAAAATATATTTGTCACTTTTTCTACACGGTAAGCAATTAAATATGATTATTTGTGTCATATATAAGTAAAATCGGAGTTTATTATTTGTGTTTTTTGATCATGTCAATTCTTTTTGGTTCGTAAAAAAGGATCAACCTTAATTCACTAATTGATGTCTACACACCCACCCCTCCCCCAGCCACACCCACCCCCTCCTGATGTTTATTATCCAATTATTATCCAACTATTATCAATTATTTATAAAATTGATGTCTACACACACGCACACATACGCACCTACGCA
This sequence comes from Sambucus nigra, assembly GCA_949130495.1. NCBI lineage: Eukaryota > Viridiplantae > Streptophyta > Magnoliopsida > Dipsacales > Adoxaceae > Sambucus > Sambucus nigra. The sequence continues at coordinate 427,251 of CASBWL010000582.1, read as the reverse complement.
CAGAAACGAAGCTATATAGTGGCCAAAGAGGGCCATGGCCCCCCTTTAGAATTACAAAGCCTTGATAGGTTTGATGGCTCCTAATAGTTAACAAGTTACATTTTATAACTTAAAATATTATGCCAAGTTGAATGATGGTGTTCTAACCCTCAAAAAAGTTTGATTATATATACATGTGTGCAACATATATATATATATATATATATATATATATATATATATATATATATGAGGTGTTTTAAGCAATTTTAATTTTACTTTTTATGTTTTATGAATTTATATACCACGGGTAAATTATTTCAATAACTTATTATTTTGTTGTAAATTTATTATAAATCTTTACTCTAATTAAATTTAGAGGTGGTAATTTAATTGTGTTATACAAGAACTTATACAAAACCATATATAATTATGAAAATATATTTGTCACTTTTTCTACACGGTAAGCAATTAAATATGATTATTTGTGTCATATATAAGTAAAATCGGAGTTTATTATTTGTGTTTTTTGATCATGTCAATTTTTTTTGGTTCGTAAAAAAGGATCAACCTTAATTCACTAACTTCGTATTGCATGCAAGTCATCTTAATATATTCGTCATAAATAATTTTCACTAATTAAATTCAATTCATCATATATTAGTGAAATCGAGATAAAACCCTAAGCTAAAATTAGTCAACGCCCACCCCCTGCCCCCCTCCACCACCCCCTCCCCCACCACACACCACCACCACACACACACACACACCCCACCCACCCCCTGCCCCCTCCACCACCCCCTCCCCCACCACACACCACACACACACACACACACACCCCACCCCACCCCACCCCCTGCCCCCCTCCACCACCCCTCCCCCCTCCACCACACACCACCACACACACACACACACCCCACCCCACCCCACCCCCTGCCCCCCTCCACCACCCCTCCCCCCTCCACCACCCCCTCCCCCACCACACACCACCACACACACACACACCCCACCCCACCCCACCCCCTGCCCCCCTCCACCACCGCCCTGCCCCACCCTGCCCCACCCCCTACCCCCACCCTGCCCCACCTCGCCCCACCCCCTCCCCCACCACACACCACCACACACACACACACGCACACACATACACACATATATATATACACATACACACATAAATATACACACAAATATATATATAAATGGAAGAGAGAGAGAGAGAGACAGAGCAGCGTCGAGAGAGAGAGAGAGAGAGAGAGAGGGAACGGCGCGGGAGGGAAAAAAGAAGGGGGTAGGGTTTTTGCTGTTAATATTGTCACGGTCGTGTAAAGGTCTTTGACCGTGACAAGTAAATTTGTCACGGTCTTGTCACGGTCAATGACCGTGACAATTAGTTGTCACGGTCGTGTAAGGTCAATGATCGTGACATAAAACGCGTGTTTTTTGTCACGGTAAATGACCTTGACAAGGCTGGCCGGCTGAAAGGTGACAATTTGCCCATTTTGGTGTAGTGAGACTGAGCGCGATCAGTTGAAGGTCACTTACGATCCACTGAAGGTCGAACATGACCAACTAGCTATTGTTAAAGATCCAAGCTTTGATAATGGCTATAAGGAGGCCTTTGACAACGCAAAACACCCGCTGGCTTTTATTAGAAATTCGAACTTCAAAAATGATTAGGATACTGCTTGGACAATGCCCAACATCCCAATTGACTCTGAGCTCTTTGGTGATCATGATCCAAGTTTTTGTCTAAGATTAGAAGAAGTTGATCAAGAAGAGGCAAATGACGATCAAGGGTACTCTGAGGCTGGCAAGGGACAAATTCTAGAAATATAGGAGCAGGTGAAAAAAAAGGAGACAAAAAACAAGTTAGGAATTATTAGCTTGAGGATCCTTGTATTTTATTTCGTGTTTATTTCTTTACAAGGGTTTTCCCCATTTTGTTGTAGTGAAATAATTTCTCAATGTTCGACTCCATTTCTGATTTTTAGTGAGTATTTTCCTTTTATTCTTGTAGCTTGGCAATGTATTTGGAGAAATTCCTTATTTTTATGGTAATCTGAATACCATTCTTAGTCAAGGAGCTAGTGTTCAAGCCCGTCGTTCTTTCATTTCTACTCGAAAAGTCTCTTTAAAATATAACCAAAGCTTATAAGGATCAGTCTGTCTTAGTGGACAAATTTAAGGATGATGTGAAGCACCTAGGCGACATCAGCACACTTATGCAAGATGGGATGAACTCTTTTAACAGAAAGCTCACTGAGTCCAAATATATTGGTGATATCAGCGCACTCTTGTAAAGTTAAGATAACTCTCTGATAAAAAGCTCACCAGAGCTAAGGAAAACCTTATGAGTGGTGGTGATCAAAGTGGGGATAAGTCGTGATTTAATCAAGCTCCGTTACCTCTTAAGGAATAGTCCTCACATGGCTTGGGATCCTGGCTATGATGAGGGGTGGATAGATTCCCCTATTAGGCTAAACGAAGAAAATCACTTGGCCTATTAACATGGTTGATTGAATTCTTTGGAAGTCTTAAAAGTCCCAAAGAGCTCTGAGCTTTGGTACTGGGGCTAAGTTGATTACTCGGCCTATCGCTATCCTTGCTTCAGAAGTGAAGAGAGCTGGATTCCTTTAGATATCATTCCTCTTCAGCTGGCCAAGCATTACTTGCCATCTCATGAGAGTGATAATGAATTCTAATAAAATTCTGATGATGGATGAATAGTGGTTGTTGCTGAGGCAATTGCTCATCGGGGCCAGTAGTTGCATTGTTTTATATTAATCTTTCAATATTGTAATTGATTTTTAACTTGTATTATAACACATGTATTAACACGGTGTTTGTGTAATTTCACATTTTTCATTCCATTATGCCAAGCATATGTTTTTTGTTTGTCTTACCTTTTAAGTCGTATCGTCACACTACTTTGGGCCTAGAACAAACTCCGGAAAAAATGCATCATGTTTCAAATTTTTAGCCGACCAAGGTCGGGTTCACTTAGTTCTTAGGGATTCCTCGTAGGTCATTTTCTTACTTGGGAAATTCATTAGGTTTCCGTGTTTTCATAACGAAGAACGTAAAACCTTGAGTTTTAAATGTAATAAAACTATGGTGATATTAGCTAATATTCGACCATAAATAAAAGTGTAAGCCTGTCATTTTGGAACAATGTTGAATAACAAGATGAACCACATGGGATTGTACTTTATTGGATTTAAAAAACTAAAACAGACTGCAAGTAACGTGAGTTTTATGATTAAAATCTACGAGAAATAACTTAGCTGAAAATAACTCAACAAGAGTACATTTAAAAGTAAAACTTCTTGAGGTTGGTTTCATTCCATACCCTCAGTTTCTGTAAACCCTCCATTGTATCCAAATGGTAAGCTCCTTGCAAATCATCTCTGATGACCTTGAATGGTACCTCCCAATTTGGTCCCGACTTGCCATCCGAAGGTTTTTTGGCATTGCAGAGAACTTTTTTCAGGACGTAGTGGCCGACCTGGAATTTTCTTGGATTAACGCCTTTATTGTACTGTTTAGCTACATGCTGTTGGTAAAGGCTAGATTTATCATGGCATGTTCCCTTCATTCATCATCTAGGTCAACCTCAGTTCATGTAACTTCCTCATTAAAACCCTACTCAATAATGGTGATTTTCATGGTTGACAGACTAGCTTCCAATGGAATAACAACCTCCATCATATTGGTTAGAGTTAAGAGCATTTCCCTAGTAGGTCATCTAAGCGTAGTATGATATTCTTATAGGGCGTGAGGAAGCTCATCCACCAAAGCTTCTTTTTCTTTCTATAATCTCTTCTTCATTCCATCGAGCATTATTTTGTTAGAAGCCTCAGCTTTTTCGTTGCTGTGAGGTTATGCCATAAAACTAAAGTGATGCTTGATGCCGTGGTTGTCACAAAAACTTTGAAATAGCGCATGTTCAAATAATGTGTCGTTATCTATGATGATCTTCCTAGGTATGCCAAAACAAATCCTAATTCTCTTTCAGATGGACCTGATCATGTTAGTATCCCTAATATTTTCCAAAGGTTCCACTTCATTCCACTTCGTTTAGTAGTTTGTGACGACCAAAGAGGTACTTGCGATTCCCTGGCGCTTTTGGGAGTGGACTTATAATGTCTAGACCCCATTGGGCGAATGATCTTGGGCTAGCTAGTGATTTTAAGTCGTTGGCTGACTCATAGAGCATAGGGGAGAACTTTTGATATTTTTCACACTTCTTGGTATAGAAGATCAAATTTTTTTGCATAGATAGGAACCAGTACCCTTATTTAATCGCTCGAAAATCTATAGATCTCCCTCCACCGTAGCTCCCACAAATTCCATCATGAAGTTTGTACAGAATTTGGTTGACATATCTTGAATGCATGCATTGGAGGTTTGTACTGGTGAAAGATACTCTGTAGAGTTTTCTTTCAAGCACTAGGTAAAACCATGAAAATTTCACCCTGACTTGGTAGACTTTCTTCTTGTTGGTAGACAGGATATCATTTTGAAAATAAGTGATTTTTAAGTCCATCTAGCTAGGAATATTTTCCACGATAAGGACCTATTTGGAGACTATGGGTTTTCCGATGCTGGGCTGAACGAGCGATTCTACTTTAATAGCTCTTCTCAGATCAGAGTCCACTGCTAACCCCAAGGCTGATACGGTGTCATCATGGCTATTATGTCCCCGGAGGAACTGTTGAATATGAACTTCCTCAAATTTTACCGTCAATTCATAGGTGACTTGTAGGTATGCCTCCATTCGTTCATACCTGGAATCGAAATCTCGCGTTACTTGATTAAATACCAGCTTTGAATCTCAATATATCCCCACTAACTGAGATTTGTATAGTCCGATGATGAGGGCTTCATACTCATCCTTATTATTGGAAGCTTCAAATCCAAGTCTGATCCTTTGCTCGATCAGTGTATTCTCTAGGGAAATAATCATAATTCCTACTCCTACCCCCATTGGAGTTGGATGCGTCATCCAAATAGAGGTCCAATTTTTGGACTGCTCGATCTCCTTAGTTCTTAACTGATTGGCTATTTCTTGGTCACTCGGCTCCACTTCTTCGATAAATTTAGCAATAAAGTCAGCCAACACCTTCCCCTTAATCGCCGTTGTTGATTGATAATGTATATCAAATATCCTAAGTTTAACTGTCCACTTAGACATCCGTTCAGATAGGTCGGCCTTTTAAAGAACGACTTTGAGGGGAAATGAAGTAATGATTATGATTGAGTGAGCTTCAAAATAGTGCTTCAAATTGTGTGATGTGATGACCATTGAGTATGCCAATTTTTCAAGTGGGAGGTGACATCCAGGAGCATTTTACTGTCGTAGTAAATGAAGGATTGACATCCTTCCTTCTCACACATCAAGGCTTAACTAATTGATCGATTGAAAATTTCTAGGTAGAGATAAAGTGGGCCATCTAGATCTGGAATAGACAATAGGGGAGGTTTTCTCATATGGGATTTCATTTCTTCAAGGGAATTTGAGCATTCCTCATTCCAAGTGAGACATTTTTCCTTCTTCAACAGCTTAAAAAATAATCGACATCGTTCAGAAGACGTTCAGAAGGAAATTTTTGATATCATAGAAAATTTTTGATATCGTTCAGAAGGAAATTTTTGATATCGTTCAGAAGGAATTTGAGCATTCCTCATTCCAAAAGGCATCCGTTAATGAATGGATATGGCGTTGACTAGCTGATCGATCGTAGGCAGAGGAAAGTTATATTTGGGTCAGGCTTTGTTGAGATCGGTGAATTCTATACACACACTCTAGTTGTCGTTACTCTATTTTACCACCATCGGGTTTGAGATCCATTTTGGGTATTAATCTTCTCTAATGGACCCTACCTCCAGAAGTTTTCCTATCTTTGTTTCTACCATATTTTATTTCTTCGAGGAAGTTCGACGAGCCTTTTTTGTGATTGAAAGATACATGGGATCATCGTGAAGTTTGTGGCATGTGACTTCAGTGTCGACCCCATGCATATCATACGACTTCCATGCGAATACATTTTGATTCTGTTTCAATAGAAAAATCAACTCCTCCCTCTCTTACTCAAATAATGTGTTGTCCATCAAGAACCTCCTTTTTGGTTGAGTTTTATCAAAGGCTACCTCTTTCAATTTCTCTATGATCCTATCCACGGGGCCAACTCTCGTTTTTCCACCCCTGGTCTTCCATGATTTAGTTACTATATAGACGGTGTAACTCTGTCTTAACACATTTTAGGAATGATCTCCTTCTCTGTATTATTCTCTTATTTAAGCCTTATGGAAGTGATAAAACACTTTCGAGTAATGATTGCCTGTGATTCCAATTATTTCGTGATCTATTTTGGGACGAAATAATGAGTGCTCTTAAATGTGGAAGTCAATATGCTGGACAAGGATTCCAAATTTTAGAGTACGCAATTTACAAGTCCAAATTTTATCTTTTTATCCTAAACATACATCAATGTGATAAAATAGATATATCAAACCAAGCATTCAACAAAGGCAAAGTTTTAGGAAAAAAACCCTTTCAGGTAAAAACCTTTTATTCACTTTGAAATCTACAAGACAGTCAACTTATAGGGTACTTGATAACCGTCACAAGTATAATGCACTAATCTTTGCAAATCTCTAGTGAACAACTATGATTCTCATAAGAATCATACGACCGCAGTCCTCCATTAGCCTCAGCCTTCATTTTTAGCAGTGAGTTCCCTTAGGTATCACAAGTCATCCATGGAGATCCTCTCCACAAGGGGTATGCAAAGATACTAAATATTCTAGGATTTAAACGAATTTATAAGAACATGAGAGGAGTACGCGTGCGTTCAAATAGAAAAATTATTTAATTAAACACAGTTTTTGTCAATTAAATCCTAAACATGCAACTATATGTGATTGAACAAGATGATAACATATGCAAGAACATTCAAACACATACATGTGAGGAAAAATCCCCCAAAGGGGCAAAACCATTTATTTTCATTATAACATTATAATATTGTAACGTAAAATTTCGGATTATAATAAAAATACAAGTGACTAAGAATTACCCTTAGGTGTCGGATTCTGTAGTCGGCGGTTGGAAGTTTCCCTTTCCAGGAGGGCAACAGTGAAGAAGAAGAACAGTCTTCTCCACAAGCGTATGAACAGTTATGCGGATGTGTTCTTGGGTTACAAACTGATTCACAAAGGATTGGCAAGGTTGTGTGAATCAAAACATGAGTCTAAGGACTCAAAAAGGTGAAGACTTGAGGTATATGGACTCTCAAATTCGTCTATGCAAGTCTTATAAAATAGCTCCCCCGAAGTTGGTATTTATTGGGAAATATATGAAGAGACCCACGTTTTAAAAACACCAAAAATTCTTCCAGCGTACAGGGTTCCCGAACCGATTTGGGGTCCCTGCGAACCGGTTTGCCCCCCCGAACCGGTTCGGGCTGGGTTCGGGGAAATTCGCTGGTCAAAGGGGCTTTCAGTACTTAGAAAAAATTCCAAGATTTTTCTTGGAAATAACTCCATTTTCAATGGGCCATAACTTGTTCACCGTAGCTCGGATTGAGGTGCCATTTCTTCCAGTATCTTTGTTGCGGAAAGATATTCAACTTTCCAGTTGACCGGTCCTCCGGAGGGTGGCTGTAAAATTTAGCAAATTGCCCTTGAACTTCCCTATCAAGCCTTGTTGCACTGTTTTGACTTCTCTTGCATACCACTTGCATTACGAGGCTAAAATCATGGAACGTGAAGTTGTTGAGGAAGATGAGGGACACATGATGGAGATAATAAATGCTTAATCCCTGAAATTTAGATTAAGGCCGTCGTATAAGATCGTGTAGAGACGTGCCAAATGTAACGGCTTACGACATAAATAAATGAAACATTTCAGACATGATAAAAATGTCCTTACAAATCTCTCCCTTTGTCTATGCCGGTACATACATAAAAAATCCGAATTATCGAATAACAAAATTGCTTATACAAATCTACCCTTCCTTGAACCCAAAACTGGAAAGATAAAAATGAATAAGTCTTCATCGTTTGATCCAAAACTTTCAAATTTCTCATCAGGGTGTGCAATTCAGTGATCATCAATGTAGTACGTACACACATGAGAAAAAGCAAATACCACATGACATATCGAGTTTGGAATGAGCTAAACATAGATACCAATTTAAAATAGATCCTCAAACTCAAAACTTACTCCCCCACTCCCCCATAGTATGATAATTCTCTCTTCCCCTTTTTATGATGTCCCCAAATAGACAGATATGAGAAGCAAAAATAGATGTACATGGAGAATGTCACAAGGTAATAGACCACTATTTTTGAATTTTTCAAAATTTTTCATACAAAGAATATAAACAAAGAAACACACCATGAACGATCACAAAAACAACCAAGTCAAGGATAGAGAAAATGAAGGGGTGTGATCAAATTCGATAGGAAAATCAATGCATACAAACATGACATATGTGCACGATGAATATCGGATACTCCTAATGAATGAACTCAAAGTCTTCCTTTGGTGTAAAAAGGTGGTAATATGAGACATTGACTCAATAAAATCAACAAATCAAAGCTAAAAATGATTTCAACACCAATAACGTCCAAAACGATTTAATGCTTTTTCAGGACATTCAAGGAAGTGCAAACCCGTTTATATTCTCCAACCAAAATCCCTCAGATATTAATTTTGAATAGAGGCATTCTAAATTCTCAAACTTTGTAGAATTGATGGTGAAACCTAATGGCCCATATTTGGCATGTATTGCTTTTTATTGCCTTTAAATTTCTTGGGCTCTTTTAACCTCTTTGGACCCCGGATAATAAAATTCCTCAATTTTTAGGTCCTTCCCCATTTTTCAAATAAACACACAGTCTCACCAAAATGGTTTTTACATGCATTCCAATCTTGTCAAGTTTTATCGCATATTGTTTGTTGTATAGACATAATTGAGATGGAAACACTCAAGCCAATATGAGATAGACAAGTACAATAATCAAATATAGCCGTGCATGTGTGCAATAAAGGAGATATGAGTCAAACATGTAGAAAGATATCACTAATCACATCTCAAAGACTCCAAACAATGTAAAACACATGGATGAAATGATGTAGCGTCTCAAATCTCTATCAAACAGTCACATGGATAAATGGAATGAATTTTGTGACTTGGCTATCTTAAATTTTCATCCATAAAAGGTGTAAACAAAATACAAAAATCTTTTTGGTCTTTTCTGAAAATTTTTCTTAATGGAAAATCTTTTTGGAATTTCAAAAGAATAAATAAATAGTTGTACAACAAAGCAATGATACATATAAAACAGACTAGAAATAGGAAGCATATGATATTAACATGAAAAAGCATCCTATTCTAGATATAGACCAACCCCTCAGTCAACTGTGCAAATCCCCAAAGACTTCCTAAGACTCTCAAATCTACGGGCATCTAAAGGTTTCGTGAAAATATCGGCTAACTGACGGTCGGTGGGAACAAAACTCAGGGATACGACTTTCTCCTCAACTAATTTTCTTATAAAGTGCTCATGTATCCTGATGTGCTTTGTGCGCGAATGCTGGACTCAATTACGGGATATGTGTATTGCGCTCGTGTTATCACAGGAAATGGTCATGGTGTCCTGTGAAATCCCATAATCTTCCAGCATGTGCTTCATCCACAAGAGTTGCGTTCAACAACTCCCGTCGGCTATATACTCAGTCTCTGCAGCGGACAAAGAGATGGAATTTTGCTTCTTGCTCAGCCAGGAGACAAGAGCAGAACCAAAATAGAAACACCCACCAGAAGTGCTCCTACAACCATCTACATCCCCGACCCAATCAGCATCTGAATAGCAGACAAACGGTCATCAGTATCAAAGGAATACCAAATACCGTATGAGAGAGTCCCACTCACGTATTTAATAATACGTTTTAGAGCAAGTAAATGTGACTCTTTCGGGGATGCCTGATATCGCGCACAGACTCCAACACTAAAGGCTATGTCGGGACGACTGGCAGTCAAGTATAGAAGACTACCTATCATACTCCGATACAAGGTTTGCTCTACGTCCTTGCCTGAAGTGTCCTTACTAAGCTTGGTAGTGGTACTCATAGGAGTACATGCATGCTTAGCAGAGTCTAAACCAAATTTCTTCACTAGGTCTCTGGCATACTTGGATTAGGAGATGAACATCCCATCCTCTAGCTGACGAACCTGGAGACCAAGAAAGAAAGTAAGCTCACCAACCATGCTCATCTCAAACTCACTTTTCATCTCCTCTTCAAAGTGATGAGCCTGTTGAGAGCACGTGGATCCAAAGACTATGTCGTCCACATAGACCTGGGCAACCAAAATTGCACCATCATCTCTCCTGACGAACAACGTCATATCAACTCCCCCTCTCTTGAAGCCACGGGCTAAGAGATAGGAAGTAAGCCTCTCGTACCAAGCACGTGGTGCTTGCTTCCAACCATACAAGACTTTCCTCAGATAGTAGATGTGCTCCAGGTGCTGAGGGTCTTCAAACCCTTTTGGTTGTTCCACATAAACCTCCTCCTGTAGAATGCCATTCAGAAAGGCACTCTTGACATCCATATGATATAACTTGAAGCGTAGATGACATGCGATGGCGAGTAGTAAACGGACGGACTCAAGCCTCCCAACATGAGCAAATGTCTCCCCAAAGTCTACACCCTCTATCTGTGTGTATCCTTGAGCGACCAACCTAGCCTTATTTCGGATTATGGTACCATTTTCATCCATTTTATTCTTGAAAATCCACCGAGTACCTATCACATTAGTCTCACTAGGTCGGGGGACTAGTTCCCATACATTATTCTTTTTAAACTGAAGCAACTCATCCTGCATAGCAGATATCCAGTGTTCATCCTTGAGTGCTTCTTTATGATTCTTGGACTCGAATTTGGATGTGTAGAAGAGATGGCTAACAACGTTCTCTAGCTGAGCACGAGTCTTGACTCCAAGAGTGGGATCACCAACAATGGCAGAAGGTTCATGACTCTTGGGAACCCAAGCAGGTGTGTCCCCTAACACAGGAGTGGGGACGACTGAGTGTGGGTGAGGGACAAGTAAATCATTGTCAGAAAAGTCCTCATCCTCACACTGAAGGTTAGGATCAATAGCCGTCAGAGGTTCGTCATCTTGCACGATGACGTTTATTGACTCCATAACCTTAGAGCTCTTCAGGTTGACAACCCGGTACGCTCTACTATTCGATGAATAGACTAACAATATTCCCTCATCGCTCCGGGAGTCAAACTTTCCTAATTGATCTCTATCCCGTAGGATGTAGCATTTACTCCTAAAAACATGGAAATATGCCAGGTTGGGCTTCTTGCCAGTCCACAACTCATAAGGTGTCTGAAGTGTGTGTGGATGCAGATAAACCCTATTCACCGTGTGGCATGCAGTAGACACTGCCTCTGCCCAAAATCTCCTAGAAACTTTACGACCTAGAAGCATAGATCTATCCATCTCCTGGATCGTTCTATTCTTTCTCTCAACAATCCCATTTTGCTGAGGAGTCTTCATAGCAGAAAACTCATGTTTGATCCCAAGGCTATCACAATACAAATCTACCTTTGCTTTCTTAAATTCAGTGCCGTTGTCAGTATGTATCCGGTTAATAGTGACTCCGTGTTGATTTTGCAGGACACGACACTTGGTCATTAAAAAGTCTACAGCATCGGATTTCTCTCTCAGAAAACCTATAATGGAGTACCTGGAGAAATCATCCACCATCACGAGGATATACCTCTTACCACCCAGACTCTCGGAACGAGTGGGACCCATAAGATCCATGTGTAAACGCTCAAGAACACGAGAGGTGGCAATGGAATGAAACTTCCTATAGGGACTAAGAATTTGTTTTCCGAACTGACAGGGTCCACAAATCGTCGAAGTTGACTTTTCAAGAGATGGTAAGCCACATACTAGGTCCTTTTTAGCTAAGCGAGTGAGATATCTAATATTTACGTGACCTAGATGTTGGTGCCACAGATCCATAGGAGTGATCGTGGCGTTGTTGCATACAAGTGAGGATGTGGGCTCAGTCCTATAGAAATTATCCTTCATCCTCACCCCTTGCACTAAAGGTTTACCGGATTGATTATAGACCTTACAAGCATTCCGGTCAAACTTTACGGCAAAGTCAGCGTCGCACAGCTGGCTAATGCTGAGAAGGTTTGCTTTCAAACCTTTGACGTACAACACATTCTCTAGCATAGGAAATCTTGGTAACTCTACAGTACCTCGTCCTACAATGCTAGACTTGCTCCCACTTCCAAAGGTGACTTTGCCATCCTGATAATCCTCAAGAGATGTAAAAAATGAGTCATCACCTGTCATGTGTCTGGAGCACCCACTGTCAAAATACCACTGTGAGATATTATGTGCTTTGAGAGCAAAATGAACAACAAAAGCCTTTTTATCTTTCTTAGGTACCCAAGAAGTGGTGACCTTTTGTTTTCCTTTGTTGTTGTTGGTTTTAGCTGGAATGTGAGAGGCATTCACAGACGGCAATGACATCCGTCGTAATTCTTCCATCAAACTCTGAGACGTGGCAGCTAAGAACTCAACTCTCTCTCTCAGACTAGAAAATTCATCAGTATGACGTGGTGGAGCAGTAGTACGTCGTGTCCGACCCATACTATAGCAAAACTCCCTGAGGTGGCCTTTTCTTTTGCAATAGGAACAAAAGAACACAGTCAAAGGCGTACCTTGGTTTGCTTTTCTTGGTCGAACTCTCCTTCGAGGTTTTTGACGATGGCCATAAGGATTCGTAGTAAACTCAGGAACTGGTCCAGGTGAAATTTGGGAGGTGGAGGCACAATCATAACCAATTCCCTGCCTATCACCAAAACCTAAAGCGGGGCCGAGGAGCATCTTTCCCATTTTTCTTGATCTGTCCTCGAATTGTACCTTGACTTCCCGTGCTTTCTCAAGAGCATGAGTCAGTTGGGCTACAAGGGCTTCAAGTTTCTTTCGAGTCTCCACGGAGGAATTGGCCTGAATCGTAAGACTAGCCACTTGTTTAGTCAAGTCCCCTCTATCTTTCTCAAAATTACTCTCTCTCTCTAAACAAACTCTCTTTCTCAACACAGGCAGATTCTCTCTCTGTCAGGGCGGTGCAGGTGGAGAACTCTCTCTCTCTCTCTTCTTAAATCTTCCTCTAAGCCGGTGATCTTAAGAACTAACGTTTTGTTACTCTTTTTAGTTTTAAAAGACTCAGAATATAACTCAGCGTAGGCGCGTTGAATATCACTCTCGCTCTCACTTGTGTCATCCTCCCCCTCACTCACATCGATTTCACTGTCGAGGTGTCCCTGTGAAGCAGCTTCCTCATCGTCGTGAGAGGAACTAGAAGTGCTCACATAACTAGCCATGAATGCGGTGAAGTTACACTCATGCGGTGAATCAACTCCAGAATCCACCAACTCGACCTCACTATCATCGCTAAGGGTAGCATTAACGACAGCTTTCCCTTTTTCTCTGTTAAGACGTGTGGCACACTCAAAGGCTCTATGACCCCTACCGTCGCAATCAAAGCATCTCTCACTTTCTTTTTTAGGAGGATCTTTAAAAAAAAATCATTTTTCTTTTCAAACTTATTTTTCTCAAATTTCTTTTTATCTTTAAAATTGCCATTTTTCTTAAATTTGAGAATTCTTTTGAATTTTTTTGCAAAAAGAGCCAAATCATCTAAGTCAAAATCACAATCAGAATCTGACGTGTCAATCTCTCTCTTTCTAGATGACTCTACCCTCTTTCTAGCCGACCCCTCACTCTTTCTCTCTTGGGCATTAAGTGCAATTCCCTTATCTTTAGACCTAACAATTTTAGGGAACATATCAATTTCATAAGTTTGAAAATCTCCTACAAGTTCTTTCAATTTTAGCGTATTTAAATTACCCATAGAATTTAGCACAGTGCCTTTAGGGATAAAACGCTTAGGCAAAGAACGATGAATCTTTTTAACAACTCTAGCATTAGGAATATGTTCACCAAGATTAAAGCTAGTATTAACAATGTCAGAAAGCCTATCATAGAAATCATCAAAACATTCAGTCTCATGCATGGTGATTGTTTCAAATTGAGTTGTCAAATTATGCAATTTAGACTCTTTCACAGCATTAGTTCCTTCATGGGTGAGTTGTAAAACATCCCATGCCTCTTTTGACGTGGTGCACGTCATTATGCATTTGAACTCATCAGGTGTGACAGACCGAGAAATAACAGTCAGACCTTTAGAATTAAATGATGACCATCTAAATTCGTCTTCAGTCCAAGAAGTGATAGGTTTTAAATTGATCACATTATCAACAGTGACGGAGGGAGGTGTCCACCCTCTTTCAACCAAAATCCAAACACGTTCATCAATGGCTTTTAAAGCAGATCTCATACGGGCTTTCCAATATTCATAGTTTGTCCCGTAAAAAAATGGCATTTTATTATATGACTTCTCCATAATGAACACACTCGTTTTCAAAAATCAATTTTTCAGAAAATTAATATCTTAGAAAATTTTTGCGGAAAATTACACGGTAAAATTGTGTAACTGGCTCTGATACCAATTTGAGAGGAGTGCCCGTGCGTTCAAATAGAAAAATTATTTAATTAAACACAGTTTTTGTCAATTAAATCCTAAACATGCAACTATATGTGATTGAACAAGATGATAACATATGCAAGAACATTCAAACACATACATGTGAGGAAAAATCCCCCAAAGGGGCAAAACCATTTATTTTCATTATAATATTGTAACGTACAATTTCGGATTACAATGAAAATACAAGTGACTAAGAATTATCCTCAGGTGTTGGATTCTGTAGTCGGCGTCTGGAAGTTTCCCTTTCCAGGAGGGCAGCAGTGAAGAAGAAGAACGGTCTTCTCCACAAGAGTATGAACAGATACGCGGATGTGTTCTTGGGTTGCAAACTGATTCACAAAGGATTGGCAAGGTTGTGTGAATCAAAACATGAGTCTAGGGACTCAAAAAGGTGAAGACTTTAGGTATATGGACTCTCAAATTCGTCTATGCAAGTCTTTTAAAATAGCTCCCCTGAAGTTGGTATTTATAGGGAAATATATGAAGAGACCCACGTTTTAAAAACACCAAAAATTCTGCCAGCGTATAGGGTACCCAAATCGGTTCAGGGTCCCTGCGAACCGGTTTGACCCCCGAATCGGTTCGGGCTGGGTTCGGGGAAACTCACTGGTCAAAGGGGCTTTCAGTACTTAGAAAAAATTCCAAGATCTTTCTTGGATATAACTCCATTTTCAACGGGCCATAACTTGTTCACCGTAGCTCGGATTGAGGTGCTATTTCTTCCAGTATCTTTATTGCGGCAAGATATTCAACTTTCCAATTGACTAGTCCTCCAGACGGTGTCTGTAAAATTTACCAAATTGCCCTTGAACTTCCGTATCAAGCCTTGTTGCACTGTTTTGACTTCTCTTGCGTACCACTTGCATTACAAGCCCAAAATCATCGAACGTAAAGCTGTTGAGGCAGATGAGGGACACATGATGGAGATAATAAATGCTTGATTCCCAAAATTCGGATTTAGGCCATCGTATGAGATCGTGTAGAGACGTGCCAAATGTAACGGCGTACGACATAAATAAATGAAACATTTCGGACATGATAAAAATGACCTTACAGAACAATATTGAAGTATGTTTTATGTGAATTAAATGGTTTTTTCACAACACAAAAGTGAAGACATTCGCAAAAGTTATGCAAAAATGGAGTTGGCAAAAGTCTTAAATATTTTGATCACAAAACATGTACTTATAGGCCATTCACAAATTTTGAGGTGACGTGGTCGTTCGAACGAGAAGCAGAGATCGTTATAACAACATAGAGATGTCGCTAGAACAATATCAACTTCTTTTTTAATGACCTCATAAAAATAAAATAGTTAGTGATATGCCGTAAATGTACCCCATCGGCTCAGAGACATCAACCTCGGCCAGGGAGATGGCCGACGTCAGAAGGGCCTTAGATTGGCAACCAGGGATCTCGCCCCAAGCAAGGTCGGACATGGCCGACATTACTAGTCACCTCAGTAGGCGAGGTCTTCACGTTCCATAAGGGCAAGTGTTCATCAGGTCATCCAAGGTTGGAAACCTCGGTTGGGCCGAGGTTGCAAGGACTAATCTTCCATAACCACAGCTGGGTGCAGGCCGATGTTGCAAGGACTACTCTTCCAAAAGCACAACTGGGTGCACTCCGAGGTTACAAGGACTACTCTTCCATAACCACAGCTCGGTAGAGGCCGATGCTGCAAGGACTACTCCTCCATAACCTCGGCCCAGAACAACATCGCGAACTTGTCTTACCTTGGCCTCATATGAGACAAGACCACAATTATTAATCTCGGATTATGTGACAACCAGACTTCACCAACCTCGTACTCTTCTAGGCCAAGGTTGGTAAAAATCACAGGTAGCCAAGCCTTTATTCTCATAGGCGTGGTTGGTAACACATGTACACAGTCAGTTATAACCGAATCATTACCCTCACGTGAGAGAATATTGAGGTCATCATTATCTGCATAAGATTAGCCAGGTGTCATTATCATAATGGTTCAATCCTCATGTGCATGATCATTGCATGCTTAGGGGGTACATTACACCCCCCAGGCACTATATATAAAGGTCATCCTCTACCTTGTAAAGGATCCGAAATTGGCAACCCTAGCTGAAACTCTGTCCAAATATACAGTAGAGAGAGAAATCCTGAGAGATTGTATCCATGGCCATTAGTTCCCTCATACAGTGATATTAATCACACACTTGTACAGTGGATGTAGGCCTGATTGGCTGAACCACTTATAATTTAGTGTTAATCCTCTTCTCCTCACCACAATCTCTTATATACATAGTATACTCATATGCTGCCATTGTTAACACTTGTTTTAGATTATAAACCCCTTGACTCGTGGTGCTATTTCCATCATCATTTTGGAACCGTCTGTGGGAACGAGAAGCTATCTCTTCCTCATCCATTGCTTAACCTCACCGGAGACTCTGGTGGTGAACCAGGCCTCACCCCTTGCGTGGAGCTGTTTCACTATTGAAAGAGGTCCTGTAAGGTATTAAGCTCATCCACTACACCAGCTCTTTAGTGCTAACACATGGCACCGGAATTACCACCACCTCTTCCGCCGCCTGGGGCTAGTGGACCTAGCTTCAGCCAGGCACCGCCTCAGTTCAAAATGGCGGAGGTGGCCGCATCCTTGAAGTCTTTGGCTGCAACGCAACAAGCAATGCAGGAGAATTTTACACAACTCAGTCAAAACATGATGAGACCACCTGGGGTCTCATCGGAGATGATCACTCTGGCGGCTGTTCAGCCTCATCCTGACGCCATGGGACCACCCCAGGCATCTCGGAAAGACCCACCTATGCCTCAGTGGAGGAGTGACGTTGCTGACCCTAGACGTTTGCGTCTGGGGAGGCAAGGACACCCTTGCCCTGAGGATAGGTATGATGATTTGGAGGCTGAAGATGCTCCCAAAGATTGTTAGGAGTCGAATGAGGTTTCGAACAATACAGTTCGTCCTATCCAACGGAGCTAAGGTTGTGGAGGCAGAAGAGGTGGGGAAGCCCAACAACTAGGATCAGCTTTTGATCGACTGAGCAGAGGGTCAATAAATGACCTGAGGCAGAGGTTGTCAAGGTCGAGAAGTGCAGACGCTCACAAAGGGAAGAGAGGCAACGTCGGCCTCATCCGACACAAGGAAGAGACCAATAGGAGGTCAATAGCAGACGTTGTGCTGCGGCTGGGTAACCCTCAGTCCACCCTTTATAAGTAGCTGGGGATAACCTCGTCCAAGCCGACGTTGTAAGACCAGGGAATGACTCCATCCAACGTCTTGAGGATAAGATAGGATACCTCATAAAAAGTCGGGATCCACTGCAAAGAGGTTTCTCAGAAGGCTCTCCATTCGCGGCTAAGATAGTGAGCTTCCTTATCCCATCCAAGTTCAAGACACCTACAGTTACTCCCAAGTATGATGGTAGCACCAATCCTGTACATCATATTAAGATGTACCAGTCAACGACGGACATTTACTTAACCAGATGAGATGAATTTCAGGCCTTCTCCAGGACTTTGACGGGAGCTGCGCACATCTGGTTTACTTCTCTTCCAAAGAATTCAATTGAGAACTTTAAGGGCTTCGCTGAACGATTCATTCACAACTTATGCTTCGGGGTAAGACCTCAAAAGAAGACCACCCATCTGCTGTATGTCAAGCAAGGCAATCATGAGAGCCTAAGAGACTAAATCTCCAGGTTCAACAAAGAAAAACTTGAGGTTGAAGATTACGAAGAGAATATTTCCATGACCGCCCTCATAGGAGGTCTTCAGAAAGGGAAGTTATTGTGGAAACTTACGGAAGACCCTCCCAAGTCCATGGCAGAACTATTGGCAACTACGGGGAAGATCATGGATGCTGAAGAGGTCATGGCCACTAAGTATGAAGACGAGAATGACGATAGCAGCGGGAAGTTCCAAATAAAGAAAGATGGAAAGAAGAGGTCAGTTGATGACAAGTTTGCACGTTATACCCCTCTTACTGTAAGCTGCGAACACATCCTCAATGAGATCAAGAATGATCGGTCCCTAATATGGCCAGAAAAGTTGAAGGCTCCTCCACATAAGAGGAACCAGAACTTATGGTGTGAATTCCACCAAGATCACGGCCATGTCACAGACAAGTGCTTCGCCTTAAAGGATGAGATCGAGAAGATGTTGAAATAGGGAAAGTTGAGAAAATACGTTGATAGCAAGGCTCCCAAAATAGGAAGAGGTGACCCTAAAAAGAAGAGAAACGATAGGTGTCGTGATAAAACCCCAGCAAAAAGGGGCGATGACTCGGATGGCGATGATGAAGACGATCCGGACCTTCCACCGAAAGATAACAACACCCCCGTGAACAGGGTTGGTATGATCTCCTTTGGTGTTAACACCATATACGAAGGACTTGAAGGGGTGGTTCTGAAGTGGCTGACCGAAAAGCTCAATTCGTAGAGGCCAAGTGAGTGTCCAAACTTGAAATAGTAAATCTGACATCTTCCGAGACAACGCAGAAGAGAAAGAAGGTGGACATGGACACTATCATAGTCGAGTTCTCCCGACTCGACTTCAAAGGCATCTTAGCTCCACATGATGACCCTTTAGTAATCAGAACAAGAGTTCATGGATGTGAGGTACAAATAATTCTTGTAGATGGAGGAAGTTCAGCAGATGTGATGTTCTGGCCCTACTTCAAAAGCCTAGGCCTTAGCAGAGCTAGGTTGGTACCCTACCATCATCCGTTAATGGGGTTCAGCGGTGAAAAGGTCCATCCGTTGGGCATGTATGAGATGGACGTGCGAATGGGTGATGAGTGGCCTAAGAGGTTAACTCGTAAGATCAATTTTTCATTATGGATGAAAACGTCTTCTCGGCCTATAACCTCATCATAGTAAGGGTAGCCCTTAAGGAGTTTGAGGACGTGCCGTCGACGGTCCACCGAAAGCTAAAATTCTCGACCTCTTATGGGGTAGGGGAAGTGTAGGGTAACCAGTCCATAACACGAGAATGATACTTCAACTCGGCTGAAGAGAGAGAGGCTCAAAAGAGAGAAAATACCACATATAACATTGATACACTTGACCCCACAGATGAAATGAAATTGAAAAAAGTAGAGGCCGCGGAAGACGTAAAATCCATCGTCCTTAATGAGGACGAGTCGGAAAAAACCGTCCAGGTCGTCAAAGCCTTAAAGGCAGAAATCAAGGAAGAGATAATAAACTTCCGGAGGAAGAGGCAGAGTGTCTTCGCTTGGAGTCACGTGGACATGCCTTGCATCAGC
This sequence comes from Sambucus nigra, assembly GCA_949130495.1. Taxonomy (NCBI): domain Eukaryota; kingdom Viridiplantae; phylum Streptophyta; class Magnoliopsida; order Dipsacales; family Adoxaceae; genus Sambucus; species Sambucus nigra. The sequence goes on along the minus strand of CASBWL010000582.1, from coordinate 407,354 downwards.
CCTGAGGTTATGTGCCACAAGATGAATGTGACTAAGGACGCTAGGCCAATCAAACAAAGATGAAGAATCTACTCTAGGGAGAAGTACGACGTCATCCAGGAAGAAGTCAGAAAGTTGGAAGAGGATGAGTTTATCAGGGAAGTCATATATCTGGAGTGGCTATCGAGTGTAGTTATTGTGCCCAAAGACAACGGAAAATGGAGAATGTGCGTAGAATTCACTGACCTAAACAATTCTTGCCCAAAAGACAGTTATCCCTTACCTCGGATTGACCAGATGGTAGATACAACTGCAGGACATGAGCTCATGAGCTTCACGGACGCGTATTCAGGCTACAACTAGATCTTCATGGGTGTCGAAGACTCAGAGAAGACAAGCTTTATCAGGGACAAAGGGACATATTGCTACAAGGTTATGCCCTTCGGATTGAAAAATGCAGAGGCAACATACCAACGTCTTGTGAATAAGATGTTTGAAGACTAAATAAGCAAAACCATGGAGGTGTATGTAGACGATATGTTAACGAAGAGATTAAAGGCCTAAACTCATGTGGCAGACCTGGAAAAGACATTCGATACCATGGACCTATACGGAATGAAACTCAACCCTGCGAAGTGTGTCTTCGGGGTAGGAGCTGGGAAATTTCTTAGTTTCATTGTCAATCTGATGGGAATAGAGGAAAACCATGAGAAAATTAAAACTTTGCTCGACATGAAGACACCAAGAAGCATTAAGGACGTTCAGAGACTAACTGGAAGAGTAGATGCACTCAACAGATTTGTTTGAAGAGCGACGGACAAGTGTCTTCCATTCTTTAAGGTTTTTAGAAAGGCCTTCGAGTGGGATAAAAAGTGTGATAAGGCTTTTAATAAGCTCAAGTCCTACCTCAGATCCCCCTTACTCATAGTAGGAGAGAAATTGTATATTTATCTAGTAGTCTCTGAGTCAGTTATAAGTGTAGCCATAGTACGGGAAGACATTACGGTCCAAAGGCCTGTGTATTTAAACAGTAAGGCCCTTCAAGGGTCTGAAAAAAATTATCCTCGGATGGAAAAGTTATCTTACGCCCTGATACATGCTTCTAGGAAGATGAAGCCTTACTTTCAAGCCCATTCCATGGTCATCCTCACCGACTCCCCACTAAGACAGGCCCTTCATAAACCTGAGAAGTCGGGCAAATTAATGACATGGGCCATTGAGTTGGGGGAGTATGACCTTACTTATCAGCCTAGGACGGCCATCAAAGGGCAGGCACTTGCAAGTTTTTTTGCTGAGTTCACATGGGAAGAGGCCAAGGTTGAGAATAATCTAGAGACTGCAGAAGGGTCAAATAATAATGTCTTCCGATACCCGGAAGAGATAATGCCCAAGGGAGACAAAGATAGAATAGCCAAGAATGAGGAAGATCGATACCTCTTCAGGCAGGGAATAATGTTAGAAGGTGGTTTCTTATCAGATAAATACATCTGGAACCTCTTTGTTGATGGGTCCTCTTGCGAAAGGGGGAGCGATGCGGGGTTGATACTCTCAGCCCCGGATGGTACTAACGTCGAATATGCTCTAAGATTGAACTTTAAGGGATCAAATAATGAGTCAGAATATGAGGCCATGGTAGCAGGCCTCTCGCTGGGAAAGACCTTTAGGGTACGATGACTCCTGCTTCGTAGTGACTCAAGGTTGGTTGTTAATCAAGTATTGGGGGTTTACGAGGCTAAGGATGAAAGGATGGCCAAATACCTGAAGAGGGTGAGAATGATACTAGAAATATTCGAAGAGGTAAAAATGAAGAGAATACCTCATCAAAATAACAATCACGCAGACGCACTAGCAAGGTTGGCTTCAGCAACCAGGATAAACATCAGAAGAACAGTCCCAGTTGAGATCTTATCCAAAGCGACCATTGAAGAAGAAGAGGTCAGTAACCCTTGGCTCAATTTAAACCTAGGGGACTCATGGATGGACCCCCTTATCAGATATATCAGAGAGGGAGAGCTACCGGAATTAAACTTAAAAAGGAGGAAACTGAGGTACAGAGCTGCAAAGTTCTCAATGGTAGGAGACGTCCTATATAAGAATGGATTCATATTACCTCTCCTCAGATGCATTCATCCTACAGAAGTTCCCCACATCCTACAGGAAGTACACAAAGGCTCTTGCTCCAGTCATATACGAGGAAGACCTTTGGCCAAGAGGATTATTACGTAACGATACTAGTGGCCGACCTTGGCCAAAGATGCTGTAGCTTACATAAAGAGGTGCGATAAATGTCAGAGATTCTCCACTATTCCCCATCAACCTCATCATCCGATGAGGTTAATCAGTTCCCCTTGGCCATTCGCAGTATGGGGAATTGACTTAGTGGGTCCCCTGGCAAGGGCTGCAAATAATTACCGATTTCTGATAGTTGCCATTGATTACTTCTCCAAGTGGGTAGAGGCAAAGCCGATGATCATGATTACAGAGTAGAAGACCTTCCAATTTATTTGTAAAAACATCATATGTAGACATGGCCTCCCAAACACCCTCATTTCGGACAACGGAACCCAGTTCAAGAATTCTTTCGTGGAAAAATACTGCGAAAGATTTGGGATAAAGCAATTTTTCTCTTAACCTGGCTGACCTCAAGCAAACGGTCAAACCGAAGTCACAAACAGAATGATCCTTGACGGGATCAAGAAGAGGTTTGAAAAAGCTAAGTGTAGATGGACTGAGGAGGTTTATGATGTGCTATGGGTCTACAGAACAATATCTAGGACACCAACGGGGAAGACCGTATTTATGTTATCACCTGGCTCAGAGGCCATCATACCAATGGAGGTAGGACTCCATACTCATAGGGTTCAGACCTATGACCCTGAGAAAAACGGGGAGGAAAGAAGACTCGACCTAGACTTAATTGAAGAGAGAAAGGAAGATGCAAAAATCAGGCAATCAACTTACCAACAGAGAATAACAAAATTCTACAATCAAAGGGTAAAATCAAGACCCATAGCTGCGGGAGACCTAGTGCTGAAGAAGACATTACAGAAGGCAAACAAGTTTCACCCGAATTGGCGTGGTCCTTACAAATTGGTTGAGGAGGTTGTGCCCAGGACCTACAAGCTAGAAAACCTTGAAGGGGAACCTTTTTCTAATCCTTGGAATGATGATCATAAAAAAAAAGTATTACATATGATGCTGCAAGAGCTTTCATGTAAATGTATAATCTTATGAAGAGATTATTAATGAGAAGATCAGTTCCTGTGTCAATTCTTGGTTCATTATGCTCGAATGGCAGAATTTGATGAGGATAACATCTTGTGTGATGACCTCAGACCTTATAACATCGTAATTTGGTGACAAGGTCTGCGGTAGGACATCATACTTATATGATCTCAGACCTTAGACATCATTAATTTGGTGAATAATTGCTTATTGGGATAACATCTTGTGATGACCTCAGACCTTATAACATCATAATTTGGTGACAAGGTCTGAGGTAGGACATCATACTTGGATGACCTCAGACTTTAGACATCATTAATTTGGTGAATAATTGTTTATGGGGATAACATCTTGTCTGATGACCTCAGACCTTATAACATCATAATTTGGTGACAAGGTCTGAGGTAGGACATCATACTTGTATGACTCAGACCTTAGACATCATTAATTTGGTGAATAATTGTTTATGGGGATAACATCTTAGTTATGACCTCAGACCTTATAACATCATAATTGGTGACAAGGTCTGAGGAAAGACATTATACTTGGATGACCTCAGACCTTAGACATCATTAATTTAGTGAGTAATTATTTATAGGGATAACATCTTAGTTATGACCTCAGACCTTATAACATCATAATTGGTGACAAGGTCTGAGGAAAGACATCATACTTGGATGGCCACAGACCTTAGACGGTTATATTGAGAATTCAGATATAGAAAATCATTCGATAAACATTCAGCAATTAAAGAAATAAAGCCCTCCTCAGAGGCTGATATATACTAAAGTTGAGAATTACAAACTGCAAGATAGAAGAGTTTGTCATTAAAGATTACAGTTTATGAAAACTAAAATTATAAAAAGCTTCACAAAAAAATTCAAGTATGCGCAGCCTCAGGGTTAGTTTCCATGCCTCCAACTTCCTGGTCGAGGGTGGTAACTTCCACCTCGTCATCCTTAGTGCCAACATCTTCAGTTCTGGTGTCGTCTTGGGGGATAGTCTCGATAGGTACAGCACCTCCCTCCTCCTCCACCTCTTGCAAGGCCTGAACAAACCGAGGATCGGCATAACCCAAACCAACAAAGTCAGAGGCTGCGAGGCTCCCTGATTCTTTCTCCTTCATGGCAGCCCATTTGCCAGTGGCCTTCATATTATGATCGATGATACTGTCGCCAATCTTCAGTTGCTCCAAGCGAGTAATCAATGCGTCCTCAGAAGAAATGGGGATGGCACGATCCCCCTTTTGGTTTTTCTTCTTCTGCCTCTAATCTTCAGGGGAAGGGTTGGCAGGGTTCCTCTTCTTGGAGGCCTCAACCCTTGAGGTGGTTGGAGGAGGAGGAGGTGCATTAAGACCTGCCTTCTTCACCAGCTTCGTGAGACTAGTGGCTTCCATCTCCCAAAGGTCGTCAGAAATCCCTTTTGGACGCTCTACAAGACAGAAAGGTCTGAGTTAGAAAATTAGAGATACATAAATTCAGAGGTATCGCATGTTGAAAAAATAAAGCAACTTACGAAGCTCGGTCAAAGGACTCCCCCCAAGGCCAGTCTCTGAGAGATAGTAGGGAGTCATAAAATGCTCGTACTTGACTAGCAGACCATTCTCCTCCTGATCCTGAAGGTCTTTGACCTTTTGAAGATTATTTTGGCTTAGTCCAGGGTCGGCCCTAGCGTCCATTGTCACCTTTCCCCATCTCAGGGGTATTCTCGGCTCTAGGGAGGAAGAGGGGGCATAGGGACCAAATTCCCATGGCCCTGACGCAAATAAGTAGCGTGGTTTCCAATTATGGTTCGAGGTTTGAGTAACCTGCAACATCTTTTTATTTGACTTCCGAGCTAAGAAATGGTAGTAGCTCGGTTGATTCATGGCAGAAAAGGGGACGTAGCACCCTGTAAAGACTTTGACGGGGAGGTCTGAATGATGGACTGCCCTCCATAAGACAATAGCTCCAATTATCACCCTCCAGGCATTGGGTGACAACTGGGAAGGAGCCAAATTGATGTAGGACAATATAGCCCTAATGATAGGATGAATGGGCAGACAAAATCCTAACTTGAACATTTGCTGATACAGGCAGATCTCACCATCTCGGCCGCCGAAAGCCCTCTCTTCCCTCAGAGGTCTCCTGAGTTTTATAGAATATAGATGTCTGAAGGCCAAGAGGTCGACCTCACTGACAGTGCTCTCTATCTCGGCCGCCTCAGAGGTGTCAACATCGCTCTCAGTATCATCATCATCATCTGGTTCAATATCGGCCCGAGAAGACGATGGGGCCCCACTTAGGAACCTCTAAACGAACTCAGTCCCTGTGAAGATCGACAGGGGAATGGCTTCAAGGATTGATGGAACAACAATGCTAGGTCCTACAATCTCAACGTCGAAGGAAGAATGCGATGTGATTAAACTCTTGTGAGACGAGGCCCGACTAGAAACCTCAGCTTGATTAGGGACCTGATCCTGCTTAACGGAAAAGTCCATGGCCTCTTGAAAGGAGTCCACAGGCATAGGGTCTGAGGTGGATGACTCAGACGCAGACGTGGGAATAGGATCAGCTAGGACCTCTGCTAACTTAACTGGTTCGGATGGCTCAGGGTACACGACCTTCAGAGGGGGTGGAAAGATAGGTCTGAAGGGGAATGCCTCTGCCCTACGAGCCTCCTCTTGGGCTCTTTCTATTTGCCTAATTTTATCTAAGGTCTTCTCCCTAAGAGAGAGGAATTCCTCTAAAAGTTGGTAAAGGGGCCTGAGCATATGAGTCAGACCCTACACTTGAGACTCTCCTAAATAAACATGATTGACAATTGAATTAAAGATCAAACTATTAACTTTGAGCAAAAAGCAACCAAGAACAATAAGAACCAGGGCCACCAGAAAATACAAGCGATGGCGGAAAAACCTAAAGAACTCGCCGAAAAATGTAAAAACAGGAACAAGGCAGGAAAAAGTGAAGAAGATGGGATGATAGACGGTACCCGATGGAAGTCGATGAAAAAAGAGGACAAGTCGGTAAGGAAAAGTCCACCCAATGCACTTCTAACCGAGCTCTTGTAGAGAGAGAGAAGCAGAAAATTTCAGGCGAGAAATTGAATAAGTGGGGAATAAAGAGAAAGGAAATGAGGGTTTAACCCTCAAAAAGCCCCACACGCATCCCAAGGCCCATCATTGCCTTGGGATCCCAAAAGACTGCAATCATTACACTTACCAGGCATGCTAGCTACTTTAGTAGATGACACTTGTCAAAAAGGTATTAACACCTAAGGAAGTCCAACCTCGGATAAGCATACCCCTTAGTCACTTGATCACACAGGTATCTAAGGGCTAGGGGGTGATTGATATGCCCTAAATATACCCCATCGGCTCAGAGACATCAACCTCGACCAGGGAGATGGCCGAGGTCAGAAGGTCCTTAGATTGGCAACCAGTGGTCTCTCCCTAAGCAAGGTAGGCCATGGCCGATGTTATTAGTCACTTCAGCAGGCGGGGTCTTCATGTTCCATAGGGGCGGTTGTTCATCAGGTCATCCAAGTTTGGCAACCTCGGCTGGGCCGAGGTTGCAAGGACTACTCCTCCATAACCACAGCTGGGTGCAGGCCGATGTTGCAAGGACTAATCTTCCATAACCATAACTGGGTGCAGGCTGATGCTGCAAGGACTACTCCTCCATAACCTCATCCTAGAACAACATCGCAAACTTGTCTTACCTCGGCCTCATATGAGCCGAGACCACAATTATTAATCTCGGATTGTGCGACAACAAGACTTCACCACCCTCGTACTCTTCTATGCCAAGGTTGGGACCAATCACAGGTAGCCAAGCCTTTATTCGCATAGGCGTGGTTGGTAACACGTATACACAGTCAGCTATAACCGAATCATTACCCTCACGTGAGAGAATATTGAGGTCATCATTATCTACATAAGATTAGCCATGTGTCATTCTCATACTGGTTCAATCCTCATGTGCATGCTCATTGCATGCTTAGGGGGTACATTACACCCCCCAATCACTATATATAGAGGTCATCCTCTACCTTGTAAAGGATCCGAAATTGGCAACCCTAGCTGAAACTCTGTCCGAATATACAGTAGAGAGAGAAAGCTTGAGAGATTGTATCCATGGCCATTAGTGCCCTCATACAGTGATATTAATCACACACTTGCACAGTGGATGTAGGCCTGATTGGCTGAACCACTTATATTCCAGTGTTAATCCTCTTCTCCTCACCACAATCTCTTATATACATAGTATACTCATATGCTGCCATTGTTAACACTAGTTTGAGCTTATAAACACCTTGACTCGGGGTGCTATTTCCAGCATCATCAGTAAGGCCTCGTTTGATACACGTTTGAAAACTAAAATAAACGACATATCTAACGATATAGCATCTCGTTTGAACGAGATAAAAAATAAAATAATTTTCTTTCTTTAAATAAAAAGTTCTTGTTCGTTTTTTATAAAAATAAAACATCCAAAACATTAATTCTGTAAATTAATTTAAATTCTAAATTGTTTTATACCTTTACGGGATGACGGGAAGTATTTAAACTTGGAGATGCTTGAGTTCGGTTCGTTTTGATGGTGCGTGAGGATTTGTAACAGGATATGCCAGACTGCTATAAAATTATGCTATGAACAATGTTGGAAAAATTGTTCTTACAAATCTCCCCCTTTGGCTATTCCGGTGCAAAATAAATAAATATTACCAAACACCAAATTAAAATAAAAAATCTCCTATTGACAAAAATACTAACCCTTTTCTCAACCCTAGAACAGAATGGCACGAGTCTCTTTGTCTTCAAACTTCTTCTTCTTCCCTTTCTTGTTCTTCCATTAATCTTTTAATCTTCTTGAGTTTTCCAAAAGGGAAACCTACACACATGAAATAAGAAACATATACCTCGTGACGCATCGAGCTTGAAACAAGTAAAACTCATGAATAAATTTCTCATGAAATACAAAGTATCACACAGAAGGTAAGATATCATCACAAAAGGATATAAATCAAGCACGTGTAATGATCATCTCAAAGGCAAACACAACCAACTATTTTTGAAAATTTTCAATTTTTTCAAAAAAACAAATTTCATAAATACAACACACAATACGATATATAATATATGAAAAATATATCAACGAAAATCCGGCAAACATATATAGGTATAAATGTCCACAAAACATTAAACAAAACACATAAGCTTTACACACTAGCATATTATCGATATGCCCAAATGTGTGGGATGGAATGAATGGGTTTGAACTAGAAATAAAAGAATTATAACCCGAACACTCAAATACATTAAATAAGTTCTAATTGCCCGAAATTTTTTATCAAACTAAGATTTAGCCCTAAGTGACAAATAATGTTGAACTTAATGAACAAAACAAGCACAATGCACACAAGCCTAGAATATTAATGATTCTATAAATCACTAGCGTCGTGACAAAATAAGCATAACTAGGTATTATTATGCAAAACCATTGATCTTCAACTAAACACCCTCAAAAGATAAACATAATCATATTTTCTATATTTTTCTTTACTGTTGAAGTTATTTATTTTTCAAGATCAATCAATCTAAGGCCCTTTCGGCATATTTTATTTTTATTGCCTGAATTTTTTTTCTTTGGCTCTTTTCAAATGGTGGCGTTCATGACGAGTTAACCTGTCTCTTGTATCCCTTTCCTGTGTAGACTCATATTTTTTCAATACCAAACAAACTCTCACGGGTAACGATTATTACATGCACAAATCCCCCTAAGTTACATAAACATGTAGATGACAAAATTAATGGGAGAACGTCTCACCAAGCTCAAATGTACATAGTGAAGTAGAAATCTAATAAGCTCGTGCATGTATATGTGGGAAGGCATATACAAAGTCGAATATGTAAAGAAAATGAAGTTCAAAACAACTCCATATACATGGTTAAGATCAATCTAAGCATATAAAGTCATGACCAAATATCTTAGTCACATGGAAAGTATGGAGTGAATAGAATTCAAACACACCTATATGCCACACCAAATGTGTAACATTAAAATACGCAAAAAAATCCTTTTGACTTTTTCAAACTATTTTTTACCCAAAAGAAAATTCTTTTTGTATTTTCAAAAGATATATGAAACGATTTTTTTTGTATTTTTCAAATACAACTCAATAAAAGAAAAATATAATAAAAAAGTACACATGCCATAACACTAGTAAACATATATCATGAAGCACAACCAGAGTATGACAAACAAAATCATCCAAGCAATCATCTATAACAAGAGAATAATCATGTGCAAGCACGTGACAATCAACTAGTTTAATATCTAGCTCCTCCAAAACTGATTTCCAAACCCAAATAGATGTATATTTAATGCGTCAGGGTTTGGGAACTAAGGGAACACTAGACTTCAACTTCCTGGGACCTCTTCCAAGATCATAATAAAAACGCCTATGGTGACCTTTCCTACCTCAATGTGAACATGTATAAACGTAAGGAATGTTACCTATGGGTTGACCTTTTCTAACGTCCTTGGATGCGGTTGGCACTCTAAAATAAGTAATGGTCTTAGCTTTGACACTCGAAGAATTAGAAACATGTGAGACATTACCATTACTACCAACACTACTAGAGTCTTTTAAATAATCTTTTAACTTCAAAATTTTAGACTCAAGCGAATAATTTGACTCTTCCAATTATAGGGACTCCTTCTTCATATGTTCAATCATTCCTAGAAGGTTATCTCATTCCCACTCAATAAAAGCAAACTTATTCCTAAGAGTCTTCTCACGTGCCTTAAAATCTATATTAAAACACTATCCTCAATGGTAAAAACATTAACCCTAGAATTTTTAAAGTCCTTTAATTATTTCCCTAAAACTAGGACTCTATCATCACCCTCTTTCTTGGACAATTATAATTTTCTAAAATCACGATCTACGTCCATAAGTTTCTCATGAAAGAAATCTCTTTTATTTTTAACAGTTTGCAAAAGATTTATAGCACATTTAAACCAAAAATTTTCTTTTTCAAGAATTTCAATTCTTTTAGCAAACTTCAAATTCAGACGATTTAAGTCGTCAAAACTATGAGAAACCATCGAGAGAAAGATATAACACCCAAAAATCACTAAACAAGGATCTAACACAAAAACTTAGAGTGCCCAAAAATCACTAAACAAGGATCTTAACACAAAAACTTAGTCTTAAATGGTTTGATCATGAAACAGATAATTATAATCCATTCACAAATTTTAATGCAGCACCATCGTTTGAAAGGGAAAGAGAGATCGTTTTAACGACATATAGATGTCGTCAGAACGACATCAACTTCGCTTCTAACAACCTCATGAAAAATAAAATAGTAAGGCCTCGTTTGATACATGTTTAAAAACCAAAACAAACGACATATATAACGACATAACATCTCATTTGGACGAGATAAAAAATAAAATAATTTTCTTTTTTTGAAATAAAAGTTCCTTTTAGTTTTTGATGAAAATAAAACATCCCAAACATTAATTCTTTAAATTAATTTAAAATCTAAATCTTTTTATTCCTTTACGAGATGTTGGGAAGTCTTCAAACTTGGAGATGCTTTAGTTCGGTTCGTCTTGACGGTGCATGACGATTTATAACGGGATACACCAAACTAGTCTAAAGCTCCGCTGTATACAATGTTGGAAAAATTGTTCTTACATCCTCAATGCACTTGAGTTTTTGGTGATAAGTGAAGGGAGCATCTTTCATGGCATGCAACCATCCTCTACTAAGAATGGCATGATAGGATGAGTCAATTCCTACCACCAAGAACTCGATAATCTTTGAGATATTTTTGGCCTTAACTGGTAGGACCACCTTTCCCAGTGGCATAGTCATTTTTCTAGTGAAGTCGACTAGAGGGATGGTCACTTCCTTCAAATCCTCAATCTTCAGTTTGAGATTGTGAAAAAGTTCTATGTAATGACTTTAGAGGAGTTCCCCCGATCGACTAGTAACTTATCCACGTCCCAGTTTACAATGCTAAGGGTGATTACTAGGTAATCTTGGTGTGGGGTCCTTACCCCAATCAAATCGTCTTCTGTGAAGTCTCTATGCTTGTGGCCATCCCGATATCTTCATGTAACAACCTGCTTAATTAAATACCGGGTGGCCAATCCTTTACCCGATTAATTCGAATTATTCAGTTGACTCATTCTTAGAATCACTATCGAAAACAATTTTCTTTCTTAATTAACCACCTAATAATCAATTAAGCTAGTGTTAAAGTTTTAAATTTTAACTTTAAATAAAATACCTTTTTAACAATACAAATAATTTATAATTTAAACCATCCCACAATAATGAATAAGTTTCATCCCAACTTAATTAACGTAGTTGGAATAAACTTCCTAGTTTCAAACATCCCAATACAGTAAACCAAATACAACCAGATGTATCCAACACCGACACATATAAAACCATTGACTGAGACAGAATGGAAATGACACGAATCCTTTGGCAACATGCCATAAAAGAAATAAGTGCATAATACATGAATCAATAGAATGATGCGTCTAATGCTAAGTCCACAAATCCATAGTATTTATGGCAAATAAATATCCAAGCCTCTATGTTAGGTGTCCTTGTGGCTAGACACCTGATATAGTATATACAAGAGGGACGAGAATATGCAAGAGAAATTGTGTCAGAGCCCGGTCGTAAAAGATTTTAAAAATAGCAAGTGAATAAATGCTACAATTAGCAATTATTGTATACATGTTAGATTCTCGAACTCTCTCTTGAGATTCTCCACTCTTATCTAGTGTGCACGCCTAATGTGTCTCCAAATTATTCTAGTTATTATTCCCACTTTCATTAGATTATATCACTGTGTCATCTATTCATAGACCTTATTTCCCCACGTATTTTCTTCGCAACACATGGAATAAATATTTATATATTAGTTCAATTCTCAGCATAATTAAGTGTTCTCAAACTTAATTAATTTTCGATTTCACTATCTTTCATGTCTAGTTAATTCACACGGTTGATAATATCATAAGTATATATATACATTCACTCTATTATATATATATACAATAATGCACCTCGAGACACAACTGCGGTGTATGCATACTCTGCTATCTAGTCCCAGTACATCTCGTCACTATATAAATGAATATTGGTTCGGTATATCACTCAAACCGTAAATATCAAAACACTAGTAGTGGAGGCGAATATAGTACTAAGCCTTTGGGATACTCACATACCTATGCACCCAAATGATCGTTCAATAACATTGTTCTCATTAATGGCAATGCAACCTAAGTCCTATGTTCTGAGGCAACAAGTTAAAAATCCCCCATAAGGCTCATCAGGATATGACTGCTCTCAATGCACAAACCTCCCATCCATAGCAAGTAGGCTAGGTATGTCATACACATAAATCATCAAATAATAGCTATATATTCAACCTATATGATAATAGGTACACACTTGACCTCTGTCTCATATTAGCAATTTATCCTACCTCAAGTACCTGTTGTATTTCTCGAATACTACCCGTACTTGTTAATTATGATTCAATTTCATTATCGCATTATTTTATTATGTAGTTAGCACTCACATAATTCCTTTCTTAATTCAATATATAACTTCCCAATATTAACCCAAGTCTCTCACTCTTTATTAATGTACCAAAATTATTCAGAACCTACTGTGGGCCAAAATACAAATTTCTAAAGATTTCTAGGCTAAATTTTGTTTTCATAAATCTTGTTAGAAGTACCTGAATCTTGTTCAAATGAGATGGCATCTCGTTCCAAATACATCATGTCTCGTTTGAACGACTTCAAACAACATCCAAGTTCGTTCGACGTTTGTAGCAGATCGTCCTAACCTCAATTTTCTGGGTTTTTCTCCATTTTCTTACACCACACCCAAGCTCACATGGAATATATTCTAATGGATCCCAATTATCCGAACATCATTTATATATGTTTATGGGTGATTATAACACATAGAAAACATCAAATTTCTTTCTTTCAAGAAAGGTTTATATCTAAATTAATATAATCCTTAAAATCCTCAAAATTCTATATTCACCATTAATGTGTTAATAAAACCTAGAATATAATTTCGTGATTTACAATTTAAATCATCAATCAGATCCTCAACATGTGGATTTCTCAACTACATGCAATACCTATCACATTAATTTATTTATTCATCCTTTTAAGCCCAATTTCACAATTCTCATGGGTAAACATTAATCATATTCTAACATGGATAATATACTCACTAATTGGAAAAAGAATTACACTTGCCTTAAGGTGTAGGTATGATCATTTGGAGAATATAAGTGTAGAAAGTCCCCTCATCTTTTTCAGCCACTTTTTTGGTGGTGGTGCTAGGTGGTTGTCCTTTGATTTGCTCTTAAAACCTCTTCCTCTTCTTGGAAAACCTCTCACTCTCCTCACAAACTTTTCCTTTGCTTTAGGGTGAATGAACCTAAGTTCTCTAATCTCTTCACTTATATAATAAGACCTAGATTTTCATGGTAACTATTCACCTCCCAATTAAAATGACCAAAATACCCCTCTGGGGTGTCCTTTTGGTTCCCAAGTGACCCAAGACCTAAATCAACCCCCAGGTATAATTTTATGCCTATTTCGACCCTTTCGGATGCAACGGTGCACTCGAAATGACCATTCGAATGACTTAAAAATAATTTCCCTTTTAGCCCTTTCAATTTAGTCTCGACACGACTCACACATGCGTCCCGAATTAATGTCAATAATTCGCGTATTATTCACTCGCAACCGTAAAATCATATATTATTTTAATCACTATGTAATGTTCAATATCAATCACATATTACTTTATTCTATAATAATATTCAATCCGGATTAATTTTAATTATTATTCATAATTAATTCCAATTAGTCCCAATTTTACTTTAATTTATCTCATATTAAAAGTGGTCGAAACGACACCTTTCATCTAAGAATGACAACTCGTCGAAACGGATCTGATGCCAGTCTTCCTCCTTAACTTTGCTCTCAAGCATGAGGCATAATGAAGTTATTTCTAGTTCAACGAGTAGGACTACTACCATGTTGTATACCAAAGAGTAAGGTCTAGCCCAAGTAGATACCGGACTGAAGTGCGGTAGCCCTAGAGGGCATAAGGGATCTGATCAGCCCAATCCTTGCAACTCTTGATCATCTTGCTGACGATTGCTTTGAGATTCTTATTAGCGACTTCAGTTGCATCGTTGGCTTGTGGTTAGTAGGGAGAAAATTTGTGTCTCTGAATCCCATACTCGTTGACCAATTCTGTGACTTCTGCTCGAAATGTAACCCATTATTTAACACTAACTCATGGGGAACCCCGTATCGATAGATGATGTTTTTTCGGATGAACTTAGCTACTTTTTTGGCATTTAGCACTGCATATGACTCGACTTCGACCCATTTGGTCAAGTAATCAATGACAATCAGGAGAACTCGTGCCCATTGGAGGCTTTGGGTGTGACTTTCCCTATGTTATCGATGTCCCAAATGGAGAATAACCAGTGATAAGTCATATTATACAATTCTTAGGGAGGCAAGTGCTGGAGATTAGAAAATTATTAGCATTTAAGGCATTTTCGAACATAGGCAGTGCAATCCTGAACCATGGTGGTCCAATAGTAACCATGTCGAATAATATTCTTGGCTATCATATGGCCATTCAAATGGGGTCCGCATTCCTTACCGTGGATTTTCTGCATTATTTCTTTAATGTTATCCCCTGTGATGCAGTGTAAGTAGGTTCCATCAAAATTTCTCTTGAACAGTGTTTTATCGCAGATAATGTACTGGGCAGCCAGTTTGTTGAGGGTTTCTTAGTCTTTCTTGTTGGCATCTTGGGATTACCTGCCGTTCTTGAGGAGGCGCCAAATTTCGTAGGACCAACACTTGGCCATATCAGGATCCTATTCTATTATGAGCTCAATGTGGTAGTAGTGGGTTGGTTTAGATTATTTTTAGACTAGAAAAGGGACCCTCGTTATACCCTCTGGAATGTCAACTATAGACGTGTGAGTAACAAGAGCATAGACTAAGTTGTTCCTTATTCGAACTAGTAGTGAAAGGTGATATCTCGTACCTGAGAAGCTAGATCTTTTAGGTGGGTGTGGAAGGGTAAAATCTTTTAATCTTTAACTTTCCATATTATAAGGACTCGACCTATAATGAGGACAGAGTCCCCGTAGACATCTAAGAACTGGGTCCCTTTCTTTCGAGAAACTTTGAGTCTTACGGTGCATGCCTCATACTTGGTCATGTTGTTGGTGTACGGTAAATATATCTTGATGGTAATAGGAGTGTGAGATTCATCATGGGAGATCAGGAGTATCCCAATGTCGTATCCTTTTTTATTGGTAGCACCATCAAAGAACATTTTCCATGGGAGGTCGTCCTGAGAGGTGCAAAGGATATCTTCATCCGGGAACTTGGAGATCTAAACATCAGCTTCTTCCATGGGACAGTCAGCAAGGTACTTGAAGATGGATCTCCGTTTCATGGATTTCTGCGTGATATACACGATATCGAATTAAGCTAGCAACATCAACTCTCAGGCCATTCTGCAAGATGAGGTGAGTTTCTCAAGAAGGTATTTGATTAAATCCATTCGGGATACAAGTCTGATGGTAAAGGCGAGCATATAGTGCCGTAATTTTTGAGTGGTCCAGACCAGGGCGATACATGCTTTCTCTAAGGCAGTGTAGTTGATTTCATACAAGAACAATTTGTGATTGGCATAGTAAATGGCCCTTTCTTTGCTATATTGTTCAAGGTATTGGACTAGCTAAGCCCCGACTGCAGTGTCGATTACGATTAGGTATAGGAGTAGAGGGAGATAAGGCTGTGGTGGAATGAGTACCAGAGGTTGGGTAAGGTACAACTTAATTCGTTCAAAGGCTTCCTCATAATCATTATTCTAGACTTTAGTGAAATATTTTCGGAGTTTGAAGATGGGTTCACAAATAGAAGTCAACTGGTTGATGAACTGACGGATATACTACAATTTTCCCAAGAATCCACTCTCTTACTTCTCCATTCAGGGTGGTGGCATTTCTAGTATGGCTTTTAGTATGGTAGGATATGCTTCAATCCCCATCTCCCTAACCATGAATTCAAAAATATTTCCTTTAGTGACGCCAAAAATGCATTTTTGTGGGTTAAGTCACATCTAGTATTGCCGTAGCCGTTAGCAGAACTTTCGAAGAGAGAGATCATGACGTTCTTGAGTCTTAGACTTAATGATCATATCGTCCACGTAGACTTTGACCTACTTATATAACAGATCATGCAAGATGTTTGTGGTAGCCTTTTGGTACGTAGCTCCTGCATTTTTAAGCTCGAATGGCATAACTGTGGAACAAAAGGCTCCCTAAAGGGTGATGAATGTAATTTTTCTTAATGATAAGTGTTCATTTTGAACTTATTGTATCCAAAAAAACCATCGACTAATGACTTGAGAGCGTGACTGACCATGTTATCCACAATGATGTCGATATTAGGTAGTGGGTAATCATCTTTCAAAGATGATTGGTTCAAATCTCGATAGTTGATGCACATGCAGACTTTCCCTCTTGATTTTGGCACAAGTACAATGTTGGCTAGCCATGTGGGATATTCAATCACCCTGATGATTCCTTAACTTTAAGTAACCATATTTTGCGGAGCTTTCATAGTTTTTTCTTGATTGTTTGTATTTTGAGAGAGTTAAGATCTCGTGTAGAGCGATCTCAGGATCGATGCCTAGCATGTCATCGTAAGATCATGTGAAGATGTCCACAAATTCCTTCAGTAATTCTTCAAGTTGCGTGCGCTCATGCTCGTCAAGGGTGGACCCTATCCTAATTTTGCGTAGTTGGCTACTAGAATCGAGATTGATAACACTAGTTTCATCCTCATTAATTTGAACACGACTATGTTGTTTGTTATTAACCTTGTTAAGATCAATTAAGAATTATTCATTTGCAAAATCATCATCATCAATGGTTTGATTAGAATTAAGAAAATTAATTTAAGGCACAAAAAGATAGTCAAAATCCTAGTTTATTTCACTTTAAGGAAAAACAACACTGAGAACCACGCCAAAGGAGGTCTTGTTTACATTGTTATCAAAAATGGGAGAAACAACTGTAGAAGAAGAAATAGGATAAACATCTGGGTTGGGTTGCATTTCAACAGCTGGAACTGGTATAGCATTCCAGTTGAGGAGGGGTTCATCAACAAACTTGATCCAGATGGATGAATCTGATGATGTAGCGCCTGAGTGGATCATGTAGAGTGTTAGACCCAGTGTCTATAGATTCAATGAGTCCTCGGAGTCACTTCCCTCAAAAAACTCGACAACAACTATAACTTTCTCCATGAATAGTTGTACATTATGCAGAGAACTTTCGACCCAAGAATAATTTTCTTGGAACCAGATCTCCATCCCTGGCTTCATCTTCTTATACACATGATCATACCATGGTTTTCTAATTCCAAAGAATGGGAAATCTTCACCTCCTTTGATGAATCTTTCGTTCAAGGAATCTCTCAAAACAGTCCTGGCACTTTCGAAACCTACCTTTAACTACGGTTGGCAGAGCATTATGAGTTCCTCTGATGATGGTTGATAACCGAGGCCATATGGAGGAAAGGACTTCTTTAGGACTATGGGTTCTAGGATCCCCTGTTATCGTCGTCCCAGCCCCAGTGTGGGCACAAAGTGCATTTTCTTGAACAACTTTATCACGTTGACATTATCATGATGGTTGTGCTCTGGACAGACTTGGTCTTTGAAATCATCCCTTATTGGTAGTGGAAGTGGTTCAATTTAAAATTTAGATAAAAGCAAACCATTCACCCCATGTTATAATTCTAGTACCGAGTTACTGGTGCTAGCGCTCTCAGTATTATCATTGTCTATCATGATGGTGATAACCTTCCCTTTGGCAAAGAAATTTAATTTTTAATGGAGAGAGAAAGATACCCCCTTGATGCTATGAAGCCATGTTCAAGCGAGAAGTAGATTGAAATAAGTCGGTATATTGATAACTTAGAACTCGGTAATGGGATTTATAGGGCCAACCCTTATTGTAAGTGTTATAGATCCCATCACTTTTTGGAGAGTGTTATCATAAGCACGCAATGTGATGATAGTTGGAGTGAAGTTGCTTATTTTCAAACCCAAGCAGTTAAAGGTTCTTAACTGGCAAACATTGAGTGCTGGTCCGTTATCATCGAGTGAGAGCGGGATTATTTTCCCCATTACCTCAACGTAGATGTTGATAGCATAGTTATGATTAGGACCAAACTTTGGGATTTTTTTTTGAGATAAGGAAAGCTTTTCTAATAGAGGTTAAGGACCCAACCAAGTTCATGACTTCATCTGAAGTGGTGGAAGGAGGGACTTTGGGCCCGGTAAGAAATTTTATTAGAGCGTTTCGGTGTAGTTGGAAAGACATAAAGAATCCCCATAAGGTGATGTTATCTTGAGTTTTCTTGAGCTGGTCGAGGATCCTGCTTTCCTTGATGGTCAATTCTGGCATGGGGAGTTTCTCAACAACTCCTTTTCTTTTTTCTATCTCTGCTAGCTGAGGATTCATACTATGGTAGTGCCTTTCAGATCTTATTATATGGTTCACAAAAGAGGGGAAGAATATAAATCCCGTTTCTTCATCTATTTTGGGTTGTTCATCCACTTTATTGATTTCCCCTAGAAGATCTTCAAACGATATCATATCACACATACTTATCACTAGGCTAACCTTTTTTTGGCTTGGCTCTTCATCTGAACTATCAAACTCGTCCCCCCATTCGGTGGCAATGATGTCGTCATTCTATGAGAAGTCAATGCATTCCTCAACTTCACGGCTCCTTCATATAGGTCCTCCCACTCAATGGGTAGATGCATAAGTGAAGGGACCAATCGCCCTTGTAGTTTCAAAGCATCAAGTAACTCATACATACTAAAAATTTCATCGATCTGTCAGAATAAGCCAGCCATAATCTATATTGCATCATCCAAACTAACTTCGTTAATGGGTACCACCCAATTTTCTAAATTTTGAGCCCACTTTCGAGCCTCCATGAACAAGTTACTAAACTTTTGATAGTAAATGGCCATTTTCGAGGGTAATTTCGACCCAAACCCTAGGTGTTGGTTCAGCACTTTCATATCTTTTCCACCGAAATTAGTATGAACATCAATGCATGCTCTTGTAAGAAGCAACAGGGCTTGGTCGATAAAACAGGTAGGGTGTAGGAAAAAATATGAGAAAACTTTTAGGGGTTTAGGTGAAGATACGAGTATAATGGGTAATTTACTGGGTAAAACTGGGCAGATAGGTTAAATTCGGGATCATTTTCGAAGAAGATGGAATTTGTATGATTTGGTAGTGGATTGTGATTGGTGTTGGGTTTAGGATAGGCTGGTTAGGCGATGAAACCCTGATCAATAAGACCTTAAATTACATTTAGAAGATGGAAGCAGTGATCAGTGGTATGGATGATAGTTTGGTGAAAATCATAAGGGGCGTTGAGTTTGAAATTTTTGGGATGTGGGTTTTGTAATGGATGAGGGTCTAAAGGTTTTATGAGATTCTTGCTTGACAAGGCTTGGTGGACCTTAGAGATGGGAGCATGGAGCTCGGTTTATTACTTCTTGACTGGGTTGGTATGAATTTTTGGAGCCCAAGAGGTAGCAGAAAATGAGATGTTATTGGTGGTCAAGATTGTAGTAGGATTTTCATTATTCCTCGGAGCAAACAATCCATACACTTTCTTTAGCTCAACTTCTATCTTGGCAATGCTTTCTTTAATCTCTACTCCTACTTTCCAGAGAGCTCAAAAATATGGGTAACCTCCAACTCCTCGTTGTATTTTTACTACGATATGAACTTGAGGGCAACATCCTCCCAACTACGAATTCTGGATTCCTCGAGTAATAGGAACCAATGAAAAGTGCTATTTTTTAGAGTTTGCTGGAACATTTGGGCCATTATTTCCTCAGAGGAACCTAGGAGAGTTATGGCTCGGTGGTAACTTCGAAGATGAATAATTAGGGTACTGTTGCCCCAAAACTTCTCAATATTAGGCATCTTAAGCTTTTTCAATAGCCTTGCTTTAGGGTATGGATACATATGGGTATACTTCATGTAGTTCTCGGAGATTCGGACATTGTCAAATTTCTTGGTTAATAGCTTAAGCTACTACTTGACCTTGTTTAACTCTTTTTCCTTTGAATCGACAGGTATTAGTAGGTTAGCCCCAGACTGAGGAAGATTTATCATAGGGAGTTGGGCTGGTGGTGGCCCATTGGCAGGAGGAGCACATAGGACATACTGATATTCTTTCGGTACCCAAATAGGCTCAGGTGCGGGTGGACCTATAGTGTGAGGGAAGAAAACCTCAGGATCTTTGAGAATAGGGACCTGATTTTGCTGCATCTCATGGACCTCAAACTGAAGGTTGTCGATCTTAATGGTAAGTTGGACTAGAACCGTCATCAAATCAAGTTGCACATTCGGTACTTGGTCTGTGTTCTCCATGGAGAGTTGGTGAAGATGGATTCCATATCCGGAGGAGGTAGCAGGAGAAATGACGGATCTTCGGGGCGGTTCGATGGAAGACTGAATCCAAGAGGGAGCTAGGTCAAGGGTCAGGTATGCGATCGACCTGAGAAGAAAATGATTCGAACTTATTTTTGGGAAGAGAAAGGGAAAGAATTATTTTTATTGAAGCGGAAAGAAAATATTTTTGAAATTTTTGGTAAGGAGAGTAAAAAAAGATGTTTTGGGTATTTTTTGATAAAAGGAGGGAAAATGTTTTTTTATGATAAAAAGGAAGAAAAATGTTTTTGGTATTTTGATAAAAAAGGGGATTTTTTTTATACTTTTAGTGAGGAAGGAGGAAAAAAAGAGATAAAAGTCTCAACATGATTATTATTATGTTTATGTTTTCACTTGTATTAAATTTACCTAAATGTAAAAAGAAATGTCGGATGGGATCCAAGCCAAGAAAAAATTGGGTTTGAAAAATATGTAGAAAATGATTTGACTTGTTGCTAGGCTCGTGGACAGGGTCCGGTTTTGGAAAAAGACAAAATCATATGAAAATTTGGGCATGCCAACCCAACATTTTGGCAATGTTTCGTGTAGTAACCGATAAAACTGAATACGAGTGCTATAGGTTTGACGCCTATATGAGGGTATGCAGTTGTTGGGTTAGTGGAAAGGTCCCCCCCCCCCCCCCCCCTTGGCATGACTTCCACGATATACTTCTTTCTTTTAAATGCAATCGGTACGTGTGGACAAGAAATTTGATATACTCGAGTGTACGTGAATTACCTAATAATATACCTCGTGGGGTGAATATGCGTGGGAGCAAATTTGATATACTCGATGTACGTGGATAAGTTACCTGCTATATACATCTTGTCGTGTGTTCGGTCAAGTGGTACATTGCGGGAGCAACCATTGGATATAAATCGAAGGTACTAGGCCAATGGAAGGTGAGAGTCATATTGCTTAGATTAACTGCGGCCTGCCGAACTAGCGCTCATCACAAAGTGACCCCCAGTAGGGGACAAAATTTTGGTCAATAGCCATGCTCTTGGTGATGTAGTTTGAAAAATGCATGATTCTTGATTAGTATATTATGTAAAGAGTATTTTATTTGACATGATGAACATTATACTAATAAGGAAGAATGTACAAGTATCATGAAAAGTAAATCTATCCTGGAACATGAAGATTACACTAAGCATGGGTATGTGAGAGTGAGTGATGTGTTAATATCTATAAGTGAGTGTGTGGCAGTGAATCTAGGCATGTATCAACTACCAGTGGTGTGATATGTGCAAGTGAGCATGGATATATATAAGTGTGGTAAGTGGAGGTGTGTTCTTGTGACATAGGCATGGATATTCTAAGTGCTGTGTGAAGCATGTGAGTATAAGTGACCCAATATACAAGTGCAAGTAGTGTGAGGTGTACATGGAGAGTATTTATAAATGTATGAAGTGAAAAGTGAGTGAGAGGTGATATAAACACGAGGTAGATATATAAAAGAAATAATAGAGGAGAAAAAGGGAACATATAGGTAGGTGCATAAGCATACAAACAGAAAATGATAACACGCCTGCAAACAGAGTCTAGACCTTTTAAGAAAGACCCCAGCGGAGTCACCATTGTGGACATCTTCCCTCCCCTATGCTTCGGGGGAAAGAGTGAGGATAAAGGTCTCGCGCCCCTCGCTACTCCAAGGGGTGCTTCAACAGTCGTCAGTTTTGGGGTGTTGTAAGAGATAAAGTCGCTAGCCTATTTTGCATAAAATAGGCAAAAGAACATGTCGAGGGCGACATCAAAGACAAACTGATTCTTGCAAAACAAATAATTCAGAGGTTTGGGGGCTAAGTTACGAAATGGAAAGGTGTTAGGCATCCATCCCTCCCTTTTGGTCTCTCATGGTCTTATCTTATTATTCTCCTTAATTTCTTCGTGAAGTGTGTATTCGCGTATATATAAGTGGATATCGGAATCGTTCGTCTCACGACATGGAAGAGACGAAGTGAGGTCATCCATATGAGTGTTCCCAAATAATAATAAAATATGTAATGTGTGCATTTATCGAGATGTTAACTGTTATGATGGAATGGTAACGTGTGTTAGATAAGACGTGAATATGGATCATAAGTATGATATATGGAAATAATATACGAATAAAATTGTAAGAGGGTACTTTAGATTGTAGATGGAGGCGTAACCCCTTTTTGAGTATGGTAATGATAAGTTAATTAGCCCAAGACCTTAGATTGGTGATAGGACATACAAACACAAACCCAATGAAGATGAACTCAGTTTAAACTCGCAAATATCTCATGTATAACTCAAGGGATATTAATGAACTATAGAATTCACTTAGGTAGAGGGAGAGAGAAGCAAGCACCCTAGATACACCTTGGTATGCAGGTATAAACACACCCAACACCCTCAAGAATCTCTGTCAAGTATTAAAATCTTCACAATATATACCAATGGTGAGTGGATAAACCCTCTAGTTTGCAATAACTCTCTCTCTGATGTGTATCTATAGTACTAAATCCAGAGTTCTCAGAAAAATCACTAAAAGATCACTAAAAGATCCCTAAAAGATCCCTAAAAGATCCCCTCTCCTCAGGCGTGGTTGGGGTCCTTAAATAGCCCCCCACACCATCCCCGAGGCAACTCAGTCATTAAAGACTATAAAAGACATCCGTCAAACTTTATGTCACAACATTAAATTCCTGATGCGCTAGTTGTCTCCATGTCATAAACATTAAATGCCAAGACATGCCTTTTGCCTAACCACTGTGTGTTAGGGGGCTGTTGTCACATAGGTGGCTCACCAATTGCCTGATAGCCCCAAATACCACGGTGGTTTACTCAAGTGCATGTCTGACATTGCTTGGCTGGTTATTGATATTAGATAAAGTAGATGTGACATGAAGTAGAGGGTTATTTGGTTCATAACTCAACGCCCGATGGAACTTCTAGCTACTCCGCCCGATGTTCCACAGCCAGGATCCTTCGGTGTTTTTACCAGGTGTATCTAAGATGGTCAGGACAAGCCCCAACGGTGCCTCAATTCTCAATCCTCCAAACCAAGTCCCTCTAAAGTTCCCACGGTGAGGTCATTCCATAGAGCATGAAATCTCTCCTAGGCCCTACCAAGCCTGGTCTCTCGCAAGTACCGTTTGACCTCACACAAACTCACTCATTATTATCATTACATTATTACAACCGTTACAGCTTACACTCAATAAAAATACAATATGATTAATACAACAAGCTAAAATATGAGCTGCTGCGCCAAGCTGCCTCGCTGAGTTGCCACGCCTTAGCTGTCACGCTTGAGCCGCCTCGGTTGATTAATCTTTAAACACTATTGCTAATTAGGGATTTGTCCCTAATCACAAGATTATCTTCAAGCCCCCTGTACATTTTCCCCCTCGTGGAGGGATTTGCTTGGGATAAGAATGTCTGCACGAAACATCTCAAACCGACGGGCCTTTCCCTACGTGAAAAGATTCAGGCCTCTTCTCCTTTACTCAGGATCATAGCGTTCGAGTATCTAAGAGACTCTATACTTCTCCCCGATGTACCCTAGTCTTAACCAAACAACATTTTAACTTATGACGAGGGAACATCGTATCTTTTCGGGACCATTGGGACATCTTCTTTATTAGTAGTTTATTGGATATGTCTGATAAAAATATCTTGGTGCAAAAACTCATTCTTGCCTAGGAAGGAAACGGTTTGTGTTCCCCAGGTGTTACTTCATTAATGATGTGGCGCTATCTTTTCAACTGTCAAAGCACTTCCCGAAGTGCCACGTGTTCATTGGAAATGATTACAGGCGACCTTGCATGTGCGATATTGGGAAACTTAAACGACGAACTCCAAAATTTCAAACCTCTATACTCAACAACTTAGACCCTTTTTTCTCTTACTTTGTCACCATCTTCTTCAAACTTCTATTTGCTTTAGAGAGAGAAAGCCTGTGAGAACTCCATTGTTGTTAAACTCTTGCTTACATTCTTCCTCTCTCATCTTCTAAACCACTGCCTGTGGTTGTGATCCTCCATTCTCATTCTTCAAACCCTCCTTGCTCGAAGTTTTCCTATTAGCTTATCATCATTTTCCATGGCATCCTCAAGCAACCCCGCTATCTCTGCTACCGGTGCTCCGTCTGCCACCACCACTGCTGCCTCAGTCTTGGTTGTTGCCCGTCAGGAACAGCTGAGGTTTTATCGTCACTCTCCTATTTTTGTAAAAGGTGATGATTTTGCTATTGCCTGTAGGACTGTGCATTTTTCTTCTAAGTTTGACGCTTTACTGTTGGGTGACGAAGACTTAGATTATTCTGAGTGGGGCTTTCTTCCTCCAGAGGGAACTCAGCGATTTCGCTTGGAGCGAGGGGACTTCTTATGGTCCCATATTGATTTTGAAGCGCCCGGGGGATCTCCTTCCCACTTCACTGCCTGGAACTCCCATATGCAAAGTTCTTATACTGAGATTCTCACCAAGCTTGGGTTGCAACGGGCTAAATGGTTTGGTGAGTTCACACTCTCGAAGAATAATGTTGCTCTTCCTATCCTGGTCTCTCGACGGAACATTACTACTCATATGTTCATCGCTGCTTAGGGAGAGTTTACCATAACTTTGGAAGACGTGTGCGAGCTCCTGGGCCTCGATGCAATAGGTCATGAGAACTATACTGATGAGGCTCTAAATGCTTAAGAGGCTGCCGACCGTTTGGAGTTGGATCGTATATACCGAATCTGCATTGGTTCGTCCAACAAGGATACCTTCTCTCATCTGATTAATTATTTCTTCAAGGGTTCTGGTGATGGAAATTCCTCAATAGATGCTCCTGGTCAAGGTACACCATTGGAACTTCCTACCTATATTCTTGTGATTCTCTCCCGTTTCCTTTTGACGGGAAAACCCAACGACCAGCCCCGAAGGGAACTTATCAATATGTCCCTTCATTAAGCCCAGGGCATCAAACTTCCCATGGCTGCAATTGCCTTGGGATCCCTCTACACCTGGCTGGATAGGACTTTGCCGGATATGGAACGATTGCTTGGCCTTTATAACTTGGACAATTTTGCCAACGACATCCTTCTAACCAGCTTCCTTTACTTTCGTTTTCCTGCCGTAACGGCCAAAACCAACTGCCCTCCTTTGGGGGAGATAATTCCTCCCCCACGGTCCTTTATTTATCATAGGAGACAAAGCCGGAAGGAGTTAATATCTGTGATTGATCTCTTTGAGAACTTCTTCATGAGGCCCTACCAAGAGCAAGTCTTCTTTCATACTTGTGGATTTTTTCAACATGAAGCGAGGATGGTACATGCCCCCACCATGGATATTGAGGATACCTCGCTGGCTGTGGTCCTTCTATTCTCCCTAGGATATCTGCCTTCTTACACCGAGTGGGGATATACTAGTGAGCACTATAATCCCAACTGATGCAGCCTCCAGTTTGGGTTTGACCAGGGGGCTCCTCGTCCAGTGTTTCAATCGTCAAACCCCAAGGTTTCCTTCAGCGAGGCGTGTTCTCTATTTTCTTCAACCGCTATGTGGGGAATAAGTTCTACAATGGCTGGGCGAGTCACCATTCCCAGCATTACTAGGCAAGGACATGTGACCCCTTTGTTTGCAACAAAATACGGGCAGAAACAACTGGCTGAAATTACTGAGTTCGTTGAGGGAGATCCAGTGTATCCTCTCATTTCTTCATTTTTTGCCTTAGAGTTGGGGTTGAAAGGCAACTCCGTACTTGGGATGGAATTCCCTCTAAGTACGACCTCCAAGTCACCTCCTACTGAGCTTCCCCCACTCTGTTCCATGATCCTCGTTTCCATACCCAAACCCAAAACCATGCAGCCTCGAAGAAACTTGTCCCTTCAACTGAAGCTACTGCTGGCGAGGGGTCTTCTCAACTACCTGCCAAGAAGGAGAAAACGGCCAAGAGTGGGGTATCAAAGTTAAAATCTAAGTCCCAGAAGCCCTAGACTCCCGTGGCATCCTTCCTCATAGCCTCCGTTCCTCCTCCCATGTCTGCCGAAGTGGCTGAGCGATTAAGGAAGGAAGCCTAAGCGGAGATAGCTCAGATAAATGCTGAATGTCAATGGAAGGCTGGCATTTTTCCTTCTTCAGTTGCTTTTCCCCCGGTCGTGGTTAATCCCACGGAGCCAACGACAAGGAGGAGAAAGAGTTCAAGGGTTCCTCGAGATATTGGTATTGGTGCGGTGGGGGCAAGGAAGAAGACTCTGGGTACCAAGTCTCAGAGGAAGAAAACTCCCGCGGTGCATCAAACTCCTGATGTGCATCTCTCTCCTGCCCCCTCTGTTGCTGCCACTCCTCTC
Organism: Sambucus nigra; assembly: GCA_949130495.1. NCBI lineage: Eukaryota > Viridiplantae > Streptophyta > Magnoliopsida > Dipsacales > Adoxaceae > Sambucus > Sambucus nigra. Next base: position 380,216 of record CASBWL010000582.1, on the reverse strand, counting down.
TCTTTGCCCGTGGTTATATCTTCTCGTTCCCCTTTTGAATCTGAGGTATGTATACCTTTTTTACTCGTTTCCTTTTTTCTTAAGGCACGCTGCATTTACTTATTTTTTTCTTGACAACTGTGGTGCAGGGGGTTGAAGAGTCAAGACCCAATCCCCCTAGTCCTCCCGTGAGCCCTTTTATGGGGGGACTCTTCGGTATTTCTCATACCGATGTTACTCCTACCTTTTCCCCCATGACAGGGCTCACTTATTCTCGCCGTTCAGCCTCCCAACGTGCTAGGGAAGTTGCTGTGGGAGGTGATGCTGTTGAGCCTGTGGGTGTCTCTTCGCCACCAGAGGCAACGTAACCCGAGACAACACTCTTAGTCCCCTCTGATTTACCTTCTGCACCCGACATCCCTCTGCCCATTGTTCTCGTTGAAGAAAGTGAGCTCGAGGTATGATTTCCTCTATAGTTTATTTGGTATAGCGCCTTTTCGGCCCACCCCTTTATTTATTTATCTTGTTGAGTCTCGAGATGTTTCGGGTGCCCCAGGTTGAAATATCGTCGTTGTTGGCTAACATTCTTCTTCCAACGATGCTGATGAGACCTCTGACCGCTATTCCCCTTTTTCAGTGCCACAATCGAGGTAAGTAACACCTAGAGAGATTTCTTCGCTTTTTCTGTACTTATTATTTTTTTCTAATACTTGCCTTCATGTCACAGCTTCCTCCCGATCTTGTACCCCCTACTTCTTTTGGTGGTCTTCATGCATACAAGTCCAAGGTTGGTGCTCTTGTCGAGCATAGTGGCTCTTCGATTCCCCTCCATATTGGGGCTTTGTTTGGGAGTCTATCATCTTCTCCCGATGAATCCCCTATGCTGGCCTTGGTGCCTTACGTAGGTGAGGGGGTTTTGCCGAGCGTTGAGGCTTCTACGACCAGGGACCCCATTGTGGCTTCTGAGGCCATGATCCCGCCACCAACAGTTCCTATCCCTACAGCTGCCACAATAACTCCAGCTCTTGCCCCTGCAGTGACTAAGGTATTTTTGTTACTTCTCATAAGCTTCCACCATATAACGGTGACTTAACAACGAAAATGCTTGTTAAGATTTTTCATAAACTCCACCTTATAACGGTGACTTAACAACGAAAATGCTTGTTAAGATTTTTCATAAACTCCACCTTATAACGGTGACTTAACAACGAAAATGCTTGTTAAGATTTTTCATAAACTCCACCTTATAACGGTGACTTAATAATGAAAAAGCTTGTTAAGATTTTTCATAAACTCTACCTTATGACGGTGACTTAACAATAAAAACACTTGTTAAGATTTTTCATAAACTCCACCTTATAACGGTGACTTAACAACGAAAATGCTTGTTAAGATTTTTCATAAACTTATTATGCCCTATATCTCTTCTCAGGTTGCTCGGGAAAATTCTCCCCCAGTTCTTTCACCTATGGGCTCAGCCCATCGGGAACCTGCTATTTCGGAAAACTTTGGTCATGATGATCAAGGTTCCACGACTGGTGTTGCAGCAGAGAGTGAATCTGGGTGCGAACTTCCTCTTCCTGGCTTGGCTCCTCACGCTTTCGGCCTAATGGTGCTTCGACAGTCTCCTCAAATGTCTGTCAACCATCACTTCGTGATTGAACAACTGGTGAATCGTTACCCTGAGACCTTCACATCGGATTTCCTACGTTCTAATATTCACATGATGAGTCACAGACTTCAAGGTATGGCGATTGTTGTTGCTGAAATTGCCAGTGCTCCTACTGCAAGCGTTACCAGATCCCTCCTTAACTAATTTCTAGGTTTTCTGAGGGAGTTGGGGCGTGATGGTTTCCGTTTTGACTGGCTTATAATGCATTTCAAGACTTTGAAGGACCAGTAACTGATCGGCCAGAGGGAAGTGTTGCGAAAGCATCAGGAGGACCAGCGAGCTGAGGAAGCTAAGTTGGTCGCATTAGCACCCCTTTTAGAAGCAGTGGATCAAGAGGTAAAGGATGCCGAAGAAGCTTTGTGTCTGGTCAAGCTGAAATGAGAGAGACTCCTCATCGAACGTACACAAGTGCAGACGAGGCTAGAGGTTTTTATTAATGACCAACGGTCTTTCATGGAAGCTTCTTCGGGCTTTCTTGGAGATTTTCTCTCTTCCTCGGATTTATCGTTTCTCTTAGGCTAATGGCTTTTTGTGTATATCCTCCGTCTGCTTTTATCTATGTAATTCTTGGGCGATAGCTCCCAAATTTGTAATGATCCATTGTTTATGAATGAAGAATGTATATTTTCCAATTCTTCTATGTGTTGTGGCTACTTTTGTATGTTATAAATTTCTACATTTCTGCAATTCTTTCATTGTGTTCAAATCGTAACTAAAACTTGTATATTCATAACAACATCTAGTTATAATAGTGGTTCAAACTTGGTTATTTACACATAATAAACCTTCATCCATTTATTTTTAATCTTAAATGGCTTATCTTCCTCCAACTTCAAAATTAAACAATAACCTCAATCATGAGCCTCCTTTACAACGAAAGGTCCCTCCCAGTTGGCTGCAAACTTTGGTAAAGGAAGCCCCCTGATGTGCTTCACTGCTGCTTTCAAAATGAGGTCTCCCTCTACGAACTTCCTTCGTCTCACCAAGTTATCGTATGCCTTGGAGAGTTGTTTCGTATACATTTGAAAGTGTTGCATTGCATTATGTCTGTGTTCACCTAATGCTTCCAACTGCACATGTCTATTCTGAGGGGGCATGCTACTTCGCAAGGCATATCGAGCAGAGGGAACTTCCAGCTCTACTGGAAGGATTGCCTTAGCCTCATAAATAAGAGAGAACGGAGTGTATCCTGTGGTTTTTCTCTTCGTTGTTCGATAAGCCCACAATATAGCTGGTATCTTATCATCCCACGACCCTGGAAAGTCCTCCGTCATCTTGGCCAAAATTTTAACCAAGGTTTTTTTGGTCGCTTCGGCCTAATCGTTTCCCTTTGAGTACGCCACCGTTGAAGTGTGAAGAATAATGGAGTACTTGTCTGTGAGCATTGTTACTTCTGAATTGACAAAGGGGGTCCTATTATCTGAAAGGATAACCTTTGGGATCCCAAAATAGTAAATGATATATTCTCTGATGAAGTTGCTCACCACCCCAGCCGTTGCTCTTCTGAGTGTTATCGCTTCGGCCCATTTTGTAAAACACTCAATTGTGACCAGTATCCATATCTTGCCCCTCGAAGAAGGATGTATTGCCCCTACCAGGTCGAACGCCCAAGTATGAAACGGATAGGGTGTTTCCAGAGAGTGTAAGCCTACCGATGGAGCATGGATCATATTCCCATAAAGTTGGCAAGCTTTGCACCTTTGGACGAACTCAACTGAGTCTTTCTCCATCGTTGGCCAATAATACTCCAGTGTCATCAGCTAATCGTATAACTTGGACCCTCCTATATCAGCTGGATCGTGCTCCTATTTGAGGACCTCAACTGCTTCTTCCTTCGTGGTGCAATGCAACGACCTGTTGAAGTATCCCCTTCGATAGAGCTGCCCATCCTGGATATAGAAACTCGGGGCCCTTCGCCTCAGGCGCACCGCATCCATTTTCTCCATTGGGATAACTCCATCATGAATGAAGTCGACATAAGGCTCCCTTCAGTCCATTTGAGTTTCAATGAAATGGCACTCAGCTTCTTCGAAGAATAACTGACACTTATCGCACTTCCATTATTGTTCTTCCGCATCTTGCTTCATTCTAGGCTAGAAATACCCCTCTCTTTGAATCCTCCTATATAGAGGTATCTCGGTCGTCTCGTAGTGCTCCTCGTGCATTTTCTTCAACCTTCACTCTGCTTCCTCTGGGCTGATACATCTTGACAACCATCCCCCAACATTTTTGTAGTAAAGATGTCCCTGGTTCGTCAAGTACTGGGCCAACTCTCTTAGTCCCATAGCTCTTTCACTAGACTCCAGTTGCTTCCTAATCTCTCCCATCCAGTCCGCGTCCTCCTCCATCGGTAGTATTGACTGTACCACCGAAGGAGCTGTCTTTCGTTGGATCACAACGATAGTCTTATCGTTCCTCATGACCATTTTCTGGGCGATAGTGTCATAGGCGTCTGGATGGCGGTTCATCGTTCTGGTATGTCATCTTATCTTTATCCGATGGAACTGGTTGAGAAGATTTTGAATGATTATTCTGTACGGCGCCAGGATCATGTGCTTCAACGTATATTCTCCGTTTACCTGCTAAATCACTAAGTTCGAGTCACCCTTAATGCAGAGTGAATGAATTCCCCTTCGAAGAGCCTCCAACAGCCCCAGTACCAACGCCTCTCACTCTGCTTCATTATTGGAACAAGGGAAATCTAGCTTGTAGGAAAGGAAAATCTCCTCCATTCCTTTTGAAAGAATAACCCATGCTCCTCCCTTATTTTCTGTCGAAGATCCATCGAACTGCATCGTTCATTCCTCATCAGTTGTATCCAGATAATTATCCTACAAATCATCTTTTGGAATGTCTTCCTTGAGTGGCTCGAAGGTTCCCAACGGGAAAATGGCCAAGAGATCAGCGTACGTCTGGATTTTAATTGTGCGAGGGACCACGCACTTCAAGTCATATTCAGAGAGGATAAGGAACCATCTAGCTGCCCTGCCAATCAATATAGTTCTTGCAAGAAAATACTTAATGAGGTCACATCTAGTTACAATATGAATTGTAAAATACAACATATAATGCCTAAGTTTTTGCGCTACAAATACTAAGGCCAAATAATGCCTTTCTAAGCTACTGTATTTGACTTCCGGCCCATGGATGATCCTGTTGAGGTATTAAACTGGTCGTTCTTTCCCGTCTACTTCTTGTGACAGCAGAGCTCCAACGGACCTCGTGGTAGATGTAAGGTATAGTTGCAACGGTAGTCCTGCCTGGGGAGGAACCATGATTTGTGGTGAAACGAGCAGTTTTTTCAGCCCCACAAGAGACTCCTGGTGAACCTCCTCCCACCTGAATTTCGTGTTTTTTCGCAACAGCTGCATCAGTGGGTGTATTATTTCGGCCAATCCAGGCACAAATCTCCTAAGGTAGGAGACTTTTTCGAGGAAACTCTTCAGCTCCTTCGCCGTTCTTGGACATGGCATCTCCAAGATCGCTCACTGTTTATCCTCGTCCATTTGCACCCCTTGTCGATTAACCACGAAGCCTAGAAACTTCCTGCTCGTTACTCCGAAGACACACTTTAACGGGTTCATCCTCAATTTATACCTCCTGCACCGAATAAACACCTTCCTTAAATCATTCAGATGGGACTCCTCTTTCTTCGATTTGATGACCAAGTCGTCCATGTAGAACTCTACAAATTTGTGGAAGAAGTCATGAAAAATGGCCATCATTGTCCTTTGGTAAGTAGCCCCAGAGTTCTTGAGCCCAAACGGCATCACTTTGTACATGAAGTTGCCCAACGGAGTTCTGAATGCCATTTTCTCTGCGTCTGCGGGGTCCATCTTGATCTGGTTGTACCCTACGTACCCATCCATGAAGCTATACATCTCATGACCAACCATGGAATCTATCAAACTGTCGATGGAGGGTAGGGGAAAATCATCCTTGGGACAGGCCCTATTCAAGTCTCTGAAGTCAACGCATATCCTTATTTGGTTCTTGTCTTTCTTCCCCACTGGCACAATGCTGGATAGCCAAAGGGGATGTTGTATCGTCTTGATGAATCCTGCTGTCAACAAATGTTGGACCTCTTCCTTAATCTTCGAGTCTAGCTCAGGTTTGTAAGTCCTCATTGCCTGCTTCACCGGAATAGCTGAAGGCATCACATTTAGTTTGTGGCAGCTCACTTCCTCATTTAGTCCTTCTATTTAAGTGTACTTCCATGCAAAGACGTCTATGAATTCCCGAATCATCTCAACCAGGGCTTCTTGCTTCTCCTCACCAAGATCTTTTGAGATAAAGATGGGCCTTAGATCTTCCCCTTCTCTTGCTAAGTTCAGCTGCTCCAACTCTTGTGCCTGGGGCTTCGGTTGATCTGTCATGTAGTCTGGTTCTTTGGTGACATCTTCTACGAACTCCAATATGTATGTTGGATTTATCTATCATCATACACTGCCCTCGTTGATCAACTAGGAAACACTCATATATCGAGTCAACCTCATCCTTAGTCTCTTTGGTCGCCCGTTCACATCGTTATAAGTGGTACACCACTTTTCCCTCTTCCGTGACGATTTTCTTGCATTGCCTGCTAGTAGCTGTTGCCACGGCCTTCCTCTTCTTTTCTCTGGAAGCCTCATCGATTCTTTCCCCTAAGAAATGACTCAACACGCTTTGCCATTGGACCTCATGCTCCACGGGGTCTGCTCTAGTCCTCATCCTGTCTTTGAACTGCTTTGAAATATTTTGGGGTCGAGGGACCACCTGATGGGATTCTTCGGTCCTCACCCCTTCGCTACTTGCACCCTCTTTACTTCGCTCGTTCAAGGGCCCCATTCTCTCTCTAATCGAGGGGACCCATGCTCCCTCCATTCTCCTTATGAGGACCTGCACATCTTCCTCCAGCTCTGTATAAAATGCCGCATCCACCAAGTGTGCTTCTTCGATAGCGAAAGGCCTCTTCGTAACTCTAATGGTCACTTTTGTTCCCTTGATATTTTCCTTGGTGCATTGATGATAAGTTGAAGGAACTAACCCTTGGTTGTGTGTCCACACTCTCCCTATTAGTAAATGATAGGAAATTGCACTTTCTATTACATGGAACTTGATGTGGGAACTCAGATTTCCCATCACAATCCCAACATTCACATACCCGATGGACTTGGAAGATTGGTTGTCATACCCCGAAATTACCAAAGGCATGGGAACCAACCTCTCTTCTAAAATGTTAGCCGCATGGAAGGAGTTGATTGGGATAATATTGATGGAAGCACCCCCATCCATAAGAGTCCTTGAAAAGATGACCCCGTTGACGCTAGCGGTTACATGCATAGGCCTGTTATGAGGAAACCTTACAGCTCTATCTTCATTGCTGAAGGTTACTTCTGATAGAAATTTCTTCACCAGCCTAGCCATGGGTCCCCTCCACCTTATCTAGGGGATTGCGTTCCTCCTTGCAATGTCCAAAATTACCTGAGTTATCTCCATCCTTCTCTCCTTCGGGATTCCCACTTGATCAAAGAACCAAGTGAACTTTGGGGATTTTGAAACTACACTATATTCTATGATCGGGTCTGCTTCCTCGCCTTCAACGCTATATACGTCTTCCACGTCTTTAGCGCTTGCTCCATCGTAGGCTAAAACTACGTTAGCCATTCCCATGGTGCAATGTTCCAGAGCTTCTATGAACTCCTTCTGCTTCATCGTTAACCTTCCTCATCTCTTTCTGCCTCTTCATCATAGGCCATCACCAGATTGGCCCCGTGTGGTGGAAGTGGGTTGTTGTTAATGTTCTGCGGGGGGATTTGCAATGTCCCCGACTTCATGTACTTGTCGATGATTCTTCGCAGTGTGAAGCAGCTCTCTGTTGGATGCTGGACCTTTCAATGAACCTGGCATTATTTGGGATCCGCCCTCGTCGCAGCATCGAGTTCTTTTATTGGAACGCCTTTTGGTTCATAAACCGTTCCACCTTGGACCATTGCGTTATAACAACTCACCGCCTCCTCTACCGTACAAGGCAATAGTGGAGGGTCTTCTCTGTCCCTTCCAAACTTTCTCTTATTATCTTTCTTCGGTGCCTTCCACCCATCTGCCCTCTCGATGTATCCTACCCGTGGGGACTGAGACCTTCCCCCCGCGGGTTGCATCGGCTGCCTGAACATCATGGGAGCCACCACCGGGATGGGTCATCCCACCAAAGAGATGTTTCTTGTGGATTTTAGGAATGCTAAAAAAGTTCCCTCGCGCGTCTCGTTGATAAGATGGAAAATATACTCAGGAAGTAGTCCCTCAGCACAGATCTGCAACAACTTGGATTCCTTGGCTTCTTCCCTTACATCGAGGGACCTTTCCCTAAAGCTTCGAATATAGGCCACCACCTCTTCTCTCGGTCTCTACTTCTCCCTAGCGAGTTGGGTCAGGGTGAACTCATCTTCTGCCAAGAAGAACTTTTGGACAAACAATACATGCATCTTCTCCCACGTAGAAACGCTGTTGGGAGTCAAATGGGAGTAGCAGGTGTATGCCTTGTAGGTTAGGGATTTGGAAAACTCCCTCAATCTAAGCTTCTTATCATTGCAATGTGCTCCTGGGTGTTCAACGAAATGTTTAATGTGCTCCTTTGGGTTCCCGCCTTTCCCTGTTTATTTTTCGAAGATAGGGGGAATATAGTCTTTTGGGTAAGGCTCGTCATTGTATTCCTGAGGGTAAGGTGTTCGGAAGTCATCGTAGACCGAAGCTACCTCACCCACAGATTGCGAGGAAGCCTGCATGAACTTCAGCATCTCCTTTTGCATCTCCCTTCTCATTTCTTCCATGGGCGATGGGACAACGACTAATGGGGTTATAGGCAGAACACCCATTAAAGATGGAGCTATCGTTACTGCTGGCGCCGTTAATACTCCAGAGATTCCCACCACCTGATTCACGACAGAGGGTATGGTTGCTGGGATCGTTTCAGCAATACCTTCACCTGGCGGGGCCGTTAGAGCTACTCGTGGTGTAACGAAAGCATTAGCTTCCAAATCTCCCATCATATTTGAAGCTATTGGGGTTTGCAAAAACTCATAAAACTTGCTCATGAGGAGAGAAATCTGGGTGGGTCCCAACCCCGCGCTCGCGAAAGGTTGTTCCACCCCTGGAACACCTGATGACATTGGAACCGGAGGTATCTCTACCCGAGGAGCCCCATCCCTTAGGGCCGCTCTCGCGGTCTGTTCTTCATTGTGCTGGATATCATCAAAGTTGAGTCTTTGAGTAGCATTATCTTGCGCCATACTCCTTACATAGGAGAATGCCTCCCCAGCAGAGTTGCCAAATGTAAGAGGGTACTTTAGATTGTAGATGAAGGCGTAACCCCTTTTTGAGTATGGTAATGATAAGTTAATTAGCCCAAGACCTTGGATTAATGATAGGACATACAAACACAAACTCAGTGAAGATGAACTCAGTTTAAACTTGCAAATCTCTCATGTATAACTCAAGGGATATTAATGAACTATAGAAGTAACTTAGGTAGAGGGAGAGAGAAGCAAGCACCCTAGATGCACCTTGGTAGGCAGGTAGAAACACACCCAACACCCTCAAGAATCTCGGTCAAGTATTAAAAGCTTCGCAATAAATACCAATGGTGAGTGGATAAACCCTCTGGTTTGCAATAACTCTCTCTCTCTGATGTGTATCTCTAGTAATAAATCCATATTTCTCAGAAAAATCACTAAAAGATCCCTAAAAGATCCCTAAAAGATAACTAAAAGATCCCCTCTCCTCAGGGGTGGTTGGGGTCCTTAAATAGCCCCCCACACCATCCCCGAGGCAACTCAGTCATTAAAGATTGTGAAAGACATCCCTCAAACTTTTTGTCACAACATTAAATGCCTGATGCACTAGTTGTCTCCACGTCATAAACATTAAATGCCAAGACATGCCTTTTGCCTAACCACTGTGTGTCAGGGGGCCGTTGTCGCAGAGGTGGTTCACCAACTGCCTGACAGCCCCAAATACCACGGTGGTTTACTCAAGTGCATGTCTGACATTTCTTTCCTGGTTAGTGACATTAGATAAAATAGATGTGACATTAAGTAGAGGGTTATTTCGTTCATAACTCAACGCCCGATGGAACATCAAGCTGCTCCGCCCGAGGTTCCACGGCTAGGGTCCTTCGGTGTTTTTACCAGGTGTATCTAAGATGGTCAGGACAAGCCCCAACGGTGCCTCACTTCTCAATCCTCCAAACCAAGTACCTCTAAAGTTCCCACGGTGAGGTCATTCGATAGAGCATGAAAGCTCTCCCAGGCCCTGCCAAGCCTGGTCTCTCGCAAGTACTGTTTGACCTCACACAAACTCACTTATTATTATCGTTACGTTATTACAACTGTTAAAGTTTACAGTCAACAAAAATACTATATGATTAATACAACAAGCTAAAATATGAGCTTCCACGCCAAGCTACCTCGCTGAGTTGCCACGCCTGAGCTGTCACGCATGAGCCGCCTCGGTTGATTAATCTTTAAACACTATTGCTAATTAGGGATTTATCCCTAATCTCAAGATTACCTTCAAGCCCCCTCTACAAAAATAATGATAATAAGAAAATAGAAAAATAAGAAAATAGGACTTGGTTCTCGAGTTTTAGCCCGAGACGCCTACGTAGGCATCAAAGTCCACGTAGTTCACATGCGAAACAAGGGTGGAGTTTATCCCATAGATTAAAACCGGAGTTTATTATATGTGTGAGTTTAAAAAAGATATTTTAAGTTTTGAGAAAATGTGACAAAGAATTCCGTTAGAATTTATTGGTGTAACCCTCTTTTACTTTGTTTTGGGTTTATTAGAGAAAATAAATTGGGTACAATACTACTAATAAAGAATGATATATTAATGTGTACAATCTAATAAAAGTGAAAAGATAAATTAAGAATTTATATAACTAATGCGAGAATAAAATAAATTTAAAGAGAGAAAGAACAATGTTTGGACCTTCTTTGGAGACTTGAAGCTTGATCTTGATTGTTGATGAAATTCCTTGGATGTGGGGATGAATGTGGGATGAGAGATAAGGATATCTTTTATAAATTGGGTATGAAAGTAATGTTAATGAAAGGTGGAGAGGAATTTCACACAAGGAAACTTCACTGACTTCGTGAGAATGTTGCTGAGGCTGATGTTTCTGAGGTGCCTCTCGTAGTGAGATCATGCTCTCCTTATATAGGATAGGGGGATTGTCGATAGACATTGTCCTTGTCCTTCCTATCGAAAGGTAATCATAGACACATTATCGATAGGATAGTCCAAGGGAATGTCAATTGGTAGTCTCGTGCGGATTTTCTAGAAAAATGGTCGTAAAATGCAATCTATAAGTCCAAATTGTGCATTGGGCATACCGTTAGAAAGGTAATTTAGAGACCTTTAAGAATCCTTGGGCCTTTGCCAGGTCTCGGAAGTGACTTTGGGTTAAACGAGGCTTAAACAGCGCCTGTCGGTCCCTTGGATAGAAGATCCTTAGACGACGATGGATCATTTATCAAAATCATATGTCCGAATAATGCACCAGGTGTACCATTGGAAAGGTTATGCGAGTTACTTTGATGTTTTAAAGAGCTTCGCTCGGTTTGGAGAGTTAAATTTGATAAAATGGGGCCCAAAAGCTCCTGATGACCCTTCGAAGTAAAATGAGTTGTTCGTCTTAACCGTAAGGCTGATTCATGCATGGGACAAACTGTTAAAAAGGAGATTCAGTGCCTTTTGAAGATTCATTTAGTTCTATTTGAGCTAAAGAGTTAACTTTGGTCAAACATAGTTCTGGAGTGCCCAATTGCCTATGAATCAGTTTTCGAGGGAAAACGGATCATTCTTTTGAACCGTTATTATGTTTCATGCATGGGACAGACTATTGGAAAGTGGTTTCAGTTCCTTTGAAATATGTGTTAAGATTTTTCTCTGATGATGAATTTTATTGGGGTTAAATCGAGGCCCGAGAGTGCCCAGTGGCCTCTAGATCCGTTTTCGATAGTACAATGGTCCGTTGGTCTATATCGCTATGTCAATTTGCTCACGGGGAAAATTTTCTTACAGTGAAATTTAGTGTCCTTCTAATATTCATGGAGCTTTTACTCTGTCAATGAAGTTAATCAGAGTCAAACGGGTCTCAGCAGCGCCCAATAGCCTCTAGATCGTTACTCGGAGTATAACCTAGGGTTTGTAGTGAATGGGGAGGTTCTAGGGACCTAAGGCGAGACTTAGGGGGGGTCCTAAAATGTGGTGTCTATAGTACTTGTTGTAATTTCTATCTTCTGGTTACTTGAACTTTCTAGTTGAGCTTCTAATAAGGTTGATCTAGAAGGCCTGCATAATTACAGTGACCTTCTTGAGTTCCATCTGAACTACATTGCCTTAGATATTTTTGGGACTTGAGGCACTGTAGATAATGACGAACTCATGCCCCAACTCGTCTTCCAAATATTTAGTTTTTGGTCAGCACTGGGGGCAACCTTGTCATCTTTCTTCGTAACATATTCGTTTAAATTCCCCATATGGACTTACTCTTCCAGATGGGATTTGAGGGCATTACAGTTATCCATTTTGTGCCCGTTCTCTTTGTGATTGATGCATCTGAGTGCATTGTTTCTCTTTCTTGGATCTCCACCTATATTCTTCGGCCACTTGAGGAGCTGTTGGTCTTTGATCTTACCCAATATCTTGTTGATTGGTTCTTTAAAATAGTGCTAATTACGTGGAAAGCTTTGGTCGAGTCTGCCTCGTCCCCATTCTTAGAACATACGTTTTACTTTTTTTTTCCCTTTTTAGGAGTGCTATCTTTTTCGTTCCATTTGGTCACCTTCCTGCAACTATTATCACCTTAGTTAAGGGCGACGACATCTTCCACCTTGGCATACTTGTCTATGCGTGACGTGATATCATCGATGGTGTACGGCTCCTTTTTGGTGAGGGACTGGTGCAACATGGAGTTATGGGGAAAACTTATTTTGAATGAGGCAACGAAAACCATCTTCGATCAATCTTCGACTTCATTATAGGTTTCCTAGTAGCATTTGTCATAATCCCACAAAGTTTCCATGGGTTTCTTCCTCATAGTAAGGAGAGAATCCATTCTCTTTGGGTGAGAATTGATTGTAATAAAGTTATATGTGAAGGCCTTCGTGAGTGACTTAAAATTCTTGACCAACCTATGTGGCAGTCTCTCAAACTACTTTTATGTAACATTCCCTAGGCTAGAGGGTAATATACGACACATGAGGGATTTATTATGGTTCCACAGGGTAAGTGCTTGCCTATACTAGCACATGTGGTCTCATATATCTTGAACCTTGGGTTGTAAATTTCTTCGATGACTCTTTCTCATCAATTTCTCTCAATAAGGGGGACTGCATTTGAGTGATGAGTTCCCTCCTGGCCAGTTCCTTGGTGGACATAGCCTTGCAATTCACTAGGTGTTAATCGTCTCCTTTTGTACCAGACTTCGGATATCATGTCTACGATGTCCTTAATCTTTCTTTTGACTAACTAGGTGACTCTCCTACTCTGAATGATCCTTATCGCAGTGTGAACCCCTTCCTTGGTTGCGAGTTTTACTCGCTTGAGGGATAAGCATCCGATCACAATGCTTGTGTTTATCTCCTCGAATCTCCCGTTCCATATTTTCCAGGCGTCGTTGGATGCGCGCATTTTCCTCCATTTGGAGGAATGTTACCTCCTCTTACTGATGCAGTTATTCTTCATAGGCATTGGCCAATCATGAAATTTGAGTTGATATGGGCTCCTCATTGCTCTGCTCAGAAGGCTACTCCCATGGGCGATATCGTGGATAGCGTCTTGACTTCTATCAAGGTGGATCTCAGACCTAACTCTGTGAATGGTAGTCCACCTTAATTATTGCCCGCAACAAGCGCATTGTGATGATGAGACATCACTTAATTTGCTAGCTTTAATTTGCTTAGGTAAGAAAATTATTTCCCACAGATAACGCCAATTATGAGTGAAAATAACAACAATAAATGAATCTAATCAATTAAAACCAAACAAGGAATAAAAAAACCTCACAATAAAAGGATTTAAATGGTCTGACAATTGCCTACATCCATGGAGTGTTTCTCTCTTTTTATTACTTCTTTTAAAATTCTTTAGCTAGAATTTAAATTTCGATTTTTTTCCTGGGGTGAGGGTTACATTTATAGAGATGGATGAGGCCGTATCGTGTTGGACTTCTCATAGGTGTTGGTTAAGCCCGCTTATTGATTTGCATTAATCTTCTCTGAGATTTTTGGCAGTTTGATTGACCTCTTCATAATTATCTCTTGTGTTGTTTATCATTTAATTCTGGGCTGACCTCCCTTTAGGATCCAGAACCACTTGGGACGCTATGTTTGGGTCATTCAGTTTGTACCCCACAACATATATATATATATATATATATATATATATATATATATATATATATATATATATATATGATTGAGACATTGATAATGGTATTATGTATTGTTCATGGAGTCGTGGATATATGAACATTTTACCGAATTTGGGGCATGCTTGAGTATGGAATTTAAGTGTAAGGGCAACTTTTTTGACATTGCCTATAGTATCTAGGACTTGTCCATAGAATCTAGGATACATCGAGTATGACATATCCCGTTACTTTTTGTCATGGTACTTCATGTTATCACGTTCAATAAGATGGATCCGATTATCAAGCATCACATAACGTATCTCTAATGTGAACCACTTTATCTTCAACATGATCCACGATGTCACGTAATATTGGTATAGTTGTCACTTTGGATTTTGTGGTTTTTTTACATTGTATTGGGAGATTTTTATAAAATATTTTTTTACAAAACGAGGCAGTTTTTTGAACTTAAAAGATAAATTTATTTTTTACCCAGGCACCCAAACGAGACGGCCATCTTGTTAGAATGACCTTCTATCTCGTTCGAAGGTCGTTTGAACCTTTGATCAGATATGCTTCAATTTAGGGCGTATTGTCTTGGTTTTTTTGGCGTCGTTAGAAGCGAGACCCATCTCGTTCGAAAGATATGATGATCTCGTTAGAACAACAGGACAATCTCGTTCGAACGAGCCTACAATGACTCAGTTTTTATGTTTTCCTATAAATACCTACTTCGTGTAGTATTTTTGTTAATACTTTTCATTTATGAAAATTGCAGACCTGCTGCATAAAGTCTTCACTTTTAAAAAGGGAGAAACACTCTTACACATCTCTCCTAAATACTTTTGTGAATCATCTTTGAAACTGATTTAAAGGACTTAAAATTTGTTTGTGGATTGTCATATGAATTTAATAAATATATGCCATTAGATAATTGAGCACTTTCATTAACAACAATATGCCAAGGATTGCTCAGTGGTAATTATAACTTGTTTCTAAAAAGAATGCATTACAACATCTATATAGATACATGGAACAAATTGATGACTTGTCCTCTAATACTGTAAGTTCTTAGTGTGTCAAATTGAAACTTTACTTATGTTTAGACTTTACTTAAATTGAAACTTTACTTATGTTGAAACTTTTAAATTGAAACTTTACTTATGTTGAAACTTTACTCAAATTGAAACTTATGTTGAAAATTTATAGTTTTTTTGGGACCCGTACCATAACAAAAGAGATGCATACCCTTTCAATGACGTATCATTTTACAATGGTGTATTGATTTGTTTGATGGGGGAACCGTACGAACCTGAGCATGTGATGAGACAACTAAGGCCTATACAAGTCATTCCAAGGGACCCAACGACACGTAGGTAAGAGAGAAAATATAACGGCTCATTATGGTGTCAAGTTCGATAATAGGAAATGGTACCAAGATCCTACCAGTCGCCAATCCGAAAATAAAAAATATTCATTGGTAATTTTATATGCATTTTGTGCTTGTATATAAAATTGTATGTCCGTACGATAAATCTCATTTTAAATAAATTATATATTTAGTATGATCTAGCGCGGGAGGTGATGGAGTTGTTTTTTAAAAACATCCTATACGGGGACAATGCTAATGGTGCAACCATACTTAAACTGAGATATTGAATCATTAGAGATCCTTGAATCATCAATTGGAGTGGGAGTCGGACCATAATGGAACATTGAAGAGAAGAAAGGAAAAAAGAAGGTGAGTGAAAATCATGATAAGGTTCCCAAAAAGGGACACTAAAAAAGAAAGAAGAAATGAACTTGTGTGGATTTTGTATGAACTTTTATGTTGGGTTGTGAACCGCTTGGTTTCGATGAGAATTTTTTTTGTATTTTGTATGAACATGACTATTTTGGGTTGGTACTTTGTATGAAATGTTTGGTACTTTGTATAATTTTTTTTTTCGTCTTGTCATTTAGTTATGTTATAATGGGTTGTGAACATGACTATAGTGGTTTGTTAGATGTGAATCACCTTTTGTTGGAATTTAATTATATTTTGTGGTGTTTTGAAATTTAGTGTGTTATAATGGTTTGTGAATAGGATCATAAAGATTATTACATTATGACATTGAATTTGGTTCGTAGGCTGAATAGCGACTAAGAACACCCTCGATCGGGTCAAGTATCCCAATTACTTGGTGATTGAATTTGGTATCTCATTAACGATTGGGTTTTTACATTGTGGTATTTTGAAGGAAAAATAAAGGCATTGTGGTATTTTGAGTCAATCGTCATCCCCATCTTGATTGGGGGTTTACCTCGTGATTATATACAGAGTGGGGCTTGCTTCATTACTTGAACGACGATAGTGATAACTATAAATCAGGATAATCATGATGATCCTTGGGACTCCTTATTGATATTGACATGCTGAATGGAGGTACAAGAATTTTTGAAAAAACTTTCTGTGGGTACCTCGATTTTTCACTTTGGCCTAGACGAGCAGCCTAAATAAACACGGCCCAAAGTCTAGAAGCCTCACACCTTAACCAATTCTGTTGTGACCCAATCAGTTCCTAAAATCTCTCTTCAGAGATACTTTAGGGATTATGGGCTAACGTGGAGGAGTCCCACACTTACACTCTCTGAAATAACATGTATATATCAAACCCCTAGCCCGGGGTAAAGGGCATGCAATTTGTAAACACTCCCTCGAAGTAAAAAGAAATAAAATACTGAGAGAACCACCGTGGAAATAGGCCTTCTTATCGAACCACATATATCTTATGTTGTGTCTGATTTCCATTCTTTTAAGTTCTTTATTTATTCTGGTGATTGCCTTTACTTGTTATTTTCTGTTGAGTTTAATTGTCACCACAATTGGCGCCGTCTGTGGGAAACATTTGTTTTCCTTTAAGAAAGCCTTCACCAAAAAAAATTTGGAATGTCTGTTCGCATCAGCAATGCCCCTCAAGTGGGGGATATTCAAGAGCAACCTACTTTTTGCAGGATCAGATCTGAAGTTTGACGTTCAAATCCTAGGGCTCGCCGAGAACGGCAAGCTTCAGAGGAAAGCCAAGGACCAGTTAGGTCCACATAGCTCTCCAGGCTAATCGATGCCTATGAGGCCAGTCTCCAAGAGCAAGAGGAGGCCACTCGCATGAAAGAAGCTGAGAATGCTGGTCTCAAAAGAAGATTGGAGAAAATGAAGAGAGAACTCCATTGTAGCATGAGGTAGCGTCAATATCTCACTCCTAGCCCTCAGGCGAGCAAGTCTCACAGCCGAGGAAGGAGACCTAGATGTGGGTCTCACAGAATTGAGGAACACCGGTTAGATGATGACTTAATCGAGCAACAACAACCATCTCGTCATTATAGGAGCCCAGGTCGAGAAAATGATTACATACAGAATTTGGTTCGGACAGAAATGGACTATCACCTAGCACATCAGGGTGTCAGATCTACTAGAGAGCTATCTTGGTGAGCTCTCAGGACCCAGATGAAATCCCCTTTCTCAAGGGAGATAGAAGAAGAAGCCCCCAAGAAGTTCACGATTCCCAGATTCAAGATCTACGACAGAAAGACTGATCCTATTGACCATGTTAGGTAGTACAGGCAGGCCATGACCCTATGGAACCATAAGGATGCATTAATGTATCGGATCTTTCCCTCGATCCTGCACAATGTGGCCTAGAAGTGGTTCGAGAGAGTCTGTCATAGTACCATCAGGAACTTTGAGTCCCTGACAGAGCTCTTCACAACTCGCTTCATTACTAGCAGCTCCCATCTGAAAAGGATGGATGCCTTGTTGACAATGAAGAAAACACCCCAGGAGAGCCTTAGAGACTATGCAAAAAGATATTAGGAGTTATTCAACGAGGTCGAGGACTGCTCGGAGCAGGTTGATGTGGCATCCTTTAAGATTGGCTTACCCAGCTCCTGCCTATTGCACCAGTCCCTCACTAAGAATGAGGCCACGACCATTGACGACCTAATGGCTCACGTTGAAAATTATGCCAAGGTTAAGGATATGACTCGCCTCAGTGCAGGGGATAATGGTTGCGCCAAGTTCGTTGGCAAGAGTAGCGACAAAGATGAGAACCAGAAGAAAGGAAGAAAAAATGGGGGCAAGGGTGGATCTAAGAGCGAAAACCAAAATTATGCTTCAAAATAATTTCAGGCAGTGAACATTGTTCTCTAAGAACTAATCTAAAAGATTCTAGTAAAGATCAAGGATGATCCATTCGTTAAGTGGCCCAGAAAGATGGGAGGAGACCCCTTAAAACGGAACAACGCACTGAGATGTGCTTTCCACAAAGAGGGTGGTCACAAGACCGATAACTACAAAGCTCTCAAGTATCACCTTGAGGAGTTAGGCCAAACAAGACATTTGAACAAATTTGCGGAAAATAAGGTAGATAAGTTCGCTGCCAATGGAGACCTGAGGCTCGATAACGTGCTCGAGGAGGATGTTGGCCATGAGTTCACAGTGATTCATGGGGCATTGAACCTAAAGAAGATTCAGGAAAACTCAGCTCGGATGGAAGTTAAAAAGCTTACGGTAGTGATATAAGCTTTTCGAATCCACCCAGCTAAAACGCATGCAGGAAAGCATCGGCGAGCAGATGACGTCGACTACAGCAAACAAATTGTGTTCATGGATGAAGACCTAGTGGGAGTGAGGACCCCACATCATGATGCCTTGATCATTACACTCAGGATAGCTAACTACGATGTCGACAAGTTGCTCGTCGACCAGGGTAGCTCATCCGAAGTAATGTATCTCGACCTATTCAAAAAATTGAAGTTAAGCATCGTCGACTTAAAGGAAGCCACTGTCCCTGTAATTAGCTTCGCTGGTAAAGTGACCATCCCTTTCGAAAGATTGTACTGCAAGTAAGGGTAGGAAGTGTCTCGAAGATGATCGATTTTCTGGTGGTCGATATTGACTCACCCTACCAGTCCATCCTTGTCAGAGGGTGGATACATACGATGAAGGTCGTCCCCTCTACCTACCACCAGAAACTAAAATATGTGACTGAGCGAGGAGTGATGGGGATCCATGGAGATCAGGCAATGGCAAGAAAGTTCTTTATAGCATCCATCCGCCCAAAGTCGGAGAAGAAGGTCGAGAAGGCCAAGGAGAAGGTTGAAGAACTAGAAGGTTTCATACCTTCCAAATAGAAGTTAAAATATGGTAAACCTGGAGTGTAGGAGACCAGGCTCCTCCACTCTGAGCGGGTCATTGAGAACCTGGAGT
Organism: Sambucus nigra; assembly: GCA_949130495.1. Lineage (NCBI taxonomy): Eukaryota > Viridiplantae > Streptophyta > Magnoliopsida > Dipsacales > Adoxaceae > Sambucus > Sambucus nigra. The sequence goes on along the minus strand of CASBWL010000582.1, from coordinate 360,923 downwards.
AAGTCACAGTCGGCGGAAATAAGAGGGATAGGGTGTTCTTAATCGGAGCCTCTCTCACAGATCGAGAGAATAAGGAACTAACATTACTTTTATAGAATAACTGGGACGTTTTCGCGTGGTAACCCTACGAGTTTCCTGGGATTGATCCCAGTGTGGTTTGTCATCGATTGCAAGTCGATCTTGCAAAAATCACGGTAAATCGCACCCGAGAAGGCCAAGGCTGTGTAGAGGGAAATGGAGAAGCTACTGGATGCAGGATCCATACGGGAAGTTCAATTCCCTAAGTGGATGTCCAACCCAGTAGTGGTCCCAAAAAGAAATGGAAAATGGAGAGTCTGTATTGACTTCACCGACCTTCACAGGGCGTGCACTAAAGATAGTTTTCCTCTCCCGAATATTGACAAGTTAGTGGACGGCACAGCAACTCATGAAAGAATGAGTTTCCTAGACGCATACTCTGGGTATCATCAAATCCCTTTACATGAGCCAGATAAAGATAAGACAACATTCATCACCACCGCTGGGTTGTATTATTACAAGGTCATGCCCTTTAGGCTATAAAATGCAGGAGCAACCTACCAACGGTTGGTCACCAAAATGTTTAAGGACCAAATATGAGACACTATGAAGGTCGACATCGATGATATGCTCACCAAGAGCAGACATAAAGAAGAACACCTCTCAGACCTATCAAGCACCTTCGAAATCCTCAGGAAATACCAAATGACGCTCAACGCAAGTAAGTGTTCCTTCGGTGTCCAGTCAGGAAAATTTCTCGGGTACTTGGTTAGCGAGAGAGAAATTGAAACCAACCCGGACCAGATTGATGCCATAAATAGGGTGTATCCCCACGTATGATAAGAGACGTGGGGAATCTCACAGGGATGCTCGCCTCCCTAAATCGGTTCATCTCGAAGTCATCCGAAAGGTTCCAACCATTCTTCCAGTTGTTGAAGAAAAGAAAAAATGTGAAGTGGAATGAGGATTGCTCTAATGCATTAGAGGAGATCAAATCTTACCTTAACACACCGCCCTTGCTCATAATACCTCAAGAGAATGATTCTTTGTACCTATACCTCACAGTTTTTATCCACCTGTCAGTTCTGTACTGGATTGTGAACGAACGGGAATCCAGAACCTAGTCTATTACGCGAGCAAGACTCTCTTAGATGCCAAACAATGATACCTACCACTTGAAAAGCTCGTCTTTGCACTAGTGGTAGCCTTGATGAAATTGGAACATTACTTCGAAGCTCACTCTATCATCACCCTTACATCTCACCCCCTTAAAGCTGGTCAGTCGAGCTCGAGCGATTTGACATCCAGTTTCTGCCAAGTAATGCAATCAAGGGACAGGTCCTCACCGTCTTCGACGCAGAATTTATAGGAGAACATCCTTACGACCAACTTCAACCTATTGGTCAAAGGGAAGACCACTCGGCACAAGGTGTTTGGCAATTTTTTGTTGACGGAGCCTCCAACTCCAAAAGGGCAGGAGTGGGAATTGTGTTGGTTACCCCTTAAGATGCAACCATCGGGCAAGGGATCAGGCTTGGATTTGAAGACTCCAACAACGAAGCAAAGTATGAAGCATTGATAGCAGGACTACAAAAGGCACCAGTACTAGGGGCAAGACAACTCCAAGTATTCGGAGACTCACAACTGGTCTCCAACAAGATAAGTGGAAACTTCAACACGAGGGATGAGAGAATGGAAGCATACCTCACCATAAAAAATAAACTAATGTCTAACTTCGAACATGTCAACATCCAACAGTTTCCCAGAGGACAGAATAATCATGCTGACGCCCTAGCAGCCTTGAGCTCAGCGTTCAATTATGACTTGAAGAGGATAATTTCGATCGACTTCCTCGCCCAGCCAAGTATTAACCAGATAGATGAACTGCCAAACGTAGGTCACGTTCTCCAGGTTGAATTAGCCCCCAGCTGGATGGACCCCTTAACGGATTATTTGAAAGATGGTGCCCTGCTAGACGATAAGAAGGTCGCTCATCAGATAAGAGTCAAAGATGCTCGCTTTCACTTATCTCCTGAGGGTAAACTATATAAGAGATCTTTCACCGATCCATACCTCCAATGCGTTCACCCGAAGGACGTCGAGCATGTTCTGCACAAGCTCCATGAGGGAATCTATGGGAGTCATATTGGGGGCAGGTTAGTGGCTTTTCGAGTAATAAAGGAAGGCTACTGGTGGCCGTATATGCAGAGGGATTCTGGGATATATGCTCGCAAGTGCAAAAAATGTCAATGTCACGCTCCTATGGTTCACCAACCGATCAACGACCTAAAGTCACCCACTAGCCCATGGACTTTCACCTAATGGGGAATGGGCATCGTAGGCCCTCTTCCTACCACTGCCGATAATCATAAGTATTTATTGGTCACGACAGACTACTTCACTAAATGGATAGAGACAAAGCCACTAGCAAACATCAGAGATGCGGATATTATGAGATTCGTATGGAAGAACATTATCACCCACTTTGGGATACCCAGGACCATCATCACTAATAACGAAACCCAATTCAAAAGTGGCATCTTCCAGGGTTTCTGTAACAATCACCTGATCAGGCACCATTTTAGCTCGGTGGCATACCCTTAGAGCAACGGACAAGATGAAGCTTCCAACAAAACAGTGACTGATGGATTAAAGAAACGATTGGAGAGAGCCAAAGGGGCATGGATGAGAGATCTACCACACATCCTATGGGCCTACCGCACTACCCCATGGAGAGTAACCGGGGAAACCCCATTCGCACTAACATATGGTATGGAGGCAATCATCCCCTTGGAAGCTGGCCTCCCCACCATGAGGTCCACCCTGGTCGACCAAGGCCAGAACGATGCAGCATTGCTCGCTGAACTTGACCTAGGTGAGGAACGAAGAGAGATGGCTCTAATGAAACTAACAAGCTATCAACAACAACTACCAAAGCACTACAACAAGAAGGTCAATCTGAGAGCATTCCAAGTTAGGGACTACGTCTTAAGGAAAGTTCTTGGCAGTGTAGTAAAGCCATCGAATGGAAAGCTAGGACCAAACTGGGAGGGACCATTAAAGGTGATAAGGGAGAATCTACAAGGAGCCTATCACTTGGAAATGCTGGAGGGCAGAGAGATACCTCGAGCTTGGAACGCAGCCAGTTTAAAGAGATTTTACTTCTAGTTTTCCGTGTTGATATTTTATTACAATGTTGAAATTTTCAATTCTTTTATGATTAATAAAAGATTATTTGGTTGTGGCATTCTACAAAGCATTGATTTTATCTCAAATAATTTATAATTCATCCACCTTTTCCAAGTTACAGGCTCCCCTCTCAACATATAAAAGTAGGGTATTACCCTCCTCAGGTTTTCATCATCGAGCACGAATAACCTCATAACATTGCCCCTGGAAATATATGAAGCCATACAGGGGACCATTAGGCATCTTGGCCAACCCAGGTTGGTCGCCAAATAGTGTTTGTCTAAAAAAAACTGCTCGGATAGAACATCTAACACCAGGTGTGTCCTCTCCATTGCCACACTTAGGCCTAAGGAAGTATGACGACACAACCTAAAAGGTAAAGTTGGACAGAATGGTATCTTATAAGCATACTGGACTGGGGGGATACTCACTCAACAAAATAACTATGCATGTATTAAATCTAGTCGGCTAAGAAGAGCCCAAGATAATCGAACAAGAAATCAATGAAGTGAAAAATACGCAACACATGTTTAGTCGGAAAATTGCCCAAAACATAATTATTTTATTACTTCACTACATGTACATAGAGTTACATTGGTTGAATTAAATAAATCCTAATGAGGAATAGGTCGCCGATTAAGATAGTCAGCCACTTACGCCCTTCGACCATCATCTGGGTAAGTATCTAATTCCTCCCCAACTTCATTTGTGTCTGGCTCCAGTAGCTGCCTGGGGATAGCATCTATGGGGACCCACTGATCATCCCTCCTGAATAGGTTAGGCATCAAAGTTGAGGGGGAGATCTCATGATGATACCGGAGGACAGAGTTCCTAGGAACCTGTAGCTCCCTAAGAGCACTCAACCATCCCCTAATAAAGGATAACTCTTCAACTTCCGCCAACCTCGCCGGAGCATCAGTCCAACCCTGATCATAACCGTTAGCCCATACTCGCTGGGGACCCTTCTTAAATAGATGCCTCAGTAGGGTAACATCTCTTTGAAGACCTAAAGCTATCACATACTCTCGGTGAATATCGCCTTGGAGCTCGGTAACCTCCTTGGCTGAACCTCTGTTGTCAGTACCAGCTCGTGGTCCAACTAATGAAGAGGCACCACGTAGAACTTGAGGAGAAATAATAGGTGCATTCTCCCTGAGTCATGAGATTTATCTCCTCAGAGCCTCATTCTCTTACTGAAGTATCTCTCCAACCTGATTAACCTCAGAGGCATCCATGAGCTTAGCCTTTAGAGCATCCACCTCTTCTTGAACAGAAGCGTCGATTTCCTCCAACTCTTGGAGCCTGTCCTTCATCTTGGAAACAAACTCTTACTGGTCCTTATACTCCTGATTCCTCGACTGAAGAGACTTACAAATTCTTACGAAGGCTCTGCGAACTTGATTGCTCGCATCGGGTCTGAGAATTTTTCCTAACTGAGAGGTAGCAGGAATATAATCCTCAACATCGATGAGATACGAACCATATGAGCAGTAAAAGAGCAAATAAATCAGTACGCGGAAGAGAACTGAATTTCATTTCATTTAAAAAAAAGGGGGGTTCAAGATACATCAATGAATGAAAAGAGGAACTGAAATACAAAAAATACAAAGAGATCCCTAAAACTAGCTTGTAACCTCAGTCTTCTCTGAGGTCGCGCGTTGCTTCCCTTTATCTACAGTAGCTGCTCTAGGTGCACCTCCTTCAAACAGAGCAATCACCACCCCCTAATCAATGGGAGCATCAGTAGCGATTGTTAGAATAACAGGAGCAGGTGCCTCATCCACAACAGGCTTGGGGCCAGGATCGTGCTCATTAAAGAGTGGAGAGTCAATATCCACCTCAACAGCGAGTAGGGCCTTATCCAAATCCTTCTTAAAGTTGAGACGACCAATATAACTAATCTGGGCCTCAGTATCCTCGTACTCTATGACCCATTCGACATTATACGATCTCTCCTTAAGGGTGGACGACTCAGATTCCACCTTCTTCACTTTCCCAATAATCACTTATTCTCCTCTACCATAGCCAGGTTGCTTGCGCAGACCAAATCATAGGACTGCCTCAGCTCTTCGAGCTCCGTATTCACCGCCTCCTTCATTTCGTTGGCTTGGGACAAGGTGAGATCAGAAGACTTTTGAGAAGAACTGGTAGTCTTCAAGCTGACTTCCAGCTCAGCATTTTTCCTTTCCAGCTCGGCGTTCCCCCTCACCAGCTCATCGCAGTTGCGGTAAAGGATAGTGAAATTAGACACAAACTGTAGAGAAAAGGAAGACATCAGTAGAGAAAGTATTGAAAGAAGCATTACGAGAGATGAAAAGTGAAAATGGGCTTACCAAGGCTAACCCCTGACTCATCTTCAGGGCTAATTGGTCGGTCCCTATGCTTGTCGACCTCTGGCGATCCGCTTGCAGCACCGCCCTCTCAAGAACCACCGGAGCCAACTAAGGGGTAAGAGAAATAGAGGCCCCCTCGGCCATAGTAGACACAGGCACCAGAGACTTCCCCTCATTTGTTCACACCTCTTTTCTCCTTTTCTCTTCTTCCCTCTCCTTTCTCTTTCTCTCTTCCACCTTTTTCCTCTCCTCTTCCTTTTTTCTCTCCCTCTCTCTCACCAGTTCCTCTTCTTTCATGTTTCCTCTTTCTCTCCTACTCGTGAGCAACAGTCTGGGAGCTAGTGGTGGTATCCCTACTCTCGAATTTATTCTTTTTCATTCGGCGAGAAAGAAGCACATCGTCTTCATCATCATCTCAAATCAAATTCTTCCTAGGAGGAGCTATATCTTCCTCACTGGAGCTACTTGATTCACTCAAAGACTCCTAAGCCTCTGAACCCTACTTTGAGCTAGAGGACCCTTCACTACTTGAGATCTCCTCACTATAGTCACGTTCAGCACTGCCCCTGTTGTCCCCCTCGATTTCCACACCAGAGTTGCTTTCCTCCTCGTCTAATTGGATTGGGTTGACAGTAACCTCTTTTGTGATGTTTAGTTAAGGAATTCTATCCATGGGTCGTGCAATGAAACTAGACCCAATGTTCTTATATTCCAGAAGAAATGCATCTGATCGAGGATGCTCACCATCAGCTAAGAGTTCCCTGATTTTCTAGGCCTTTTTCTGAGTTCTTTGTCTTCGCTGAAAAGAGAAACAGAAAGATATGAGAAAAACCATACATTAATAGAGGATCAATAAGCAGAATAAGAGCTATGCCTACCTATATATTCCTCTCCATGAAAAGGAATCATGAATCTCCTCGACCTAGACCCTTCAGTATGGGGAGGGAGCTGCTAATTTCTCGCAATAAACCCATCATGCCAGTAGTCCTTATGGGAATCAGGTAGGTTCACTACCAATACCCTATCAGGACTCCTGGCCTTAAGGTAAAGAAGATCAGAGCTTATTCGAGAGAAAGAATAACAGAAGAAGATTTCAGCAAGCCCTAGATTGGTGCCATAGAGATGATTGATTCTATGCACACCATTAATAATTTTCCAAACATTTGGCTAGCACTGTGCAGGAACTGTATCAAAGTAACTAAAAAAGTGCAAGAATAAATGATTTGGGGAAAAATTAAGACCCCCCTGGGACAACAAAAGAACATGTATCCACTGACCATCATCAACGTCTCTAACATTTGGAGGAATAAGGGCACATTCAATGTCCACCCAGTTTAGAATATTGTAGAATTTTCTAAACTCAGTTATCGACCTATTGCCTATCTTCGTCATCAAAAAAGAGAAACCCTAGTATCAAATATGAAGAAATTCCAGCAGAAAAAGAAGAAAGAAGAAGTGAGAAGAACTTATGAAGTAAAAGTGAGCTTGAGACGATGCAAAGTCGCAAGCAGGGACACTAAAGAGATAAGAAAGAAGATTGAAGATCGAAGACGAGACCTGGAAGTGAGAAAGAAACAGTGAAAGCTTGGAGAAATATAGAGAATGCGAAGAAATATGAAGCAAAGTTCAGGGAATGACCTCTCTGAGATGATTTAAACCTTTCTAATCATGACGCAGAAGAAACGAGGCAATCTGCTGCCTAAATCAGTTCGGGAAGGGCACTTCAATCCTAAAGTGTTGAACGATTCACAAAAATGCTATTAAGGCAAATCATTTAAAATTATTGAGACTGAATTGTGACCCAAAAATTTTAGGGGAAATTATGGGTACCTCTATTTGTCACTTTGGCCGGATGAGTATCCCAATTAAACACGGCCCAAAGTCTAGAGGCCTCGAACCTTAACCAATTTCGTTGTGACCTAGTCAGTTCCTAAAATCTCTCTTTAGAGACACTTTAGGGATTATGGGCTAACGTGGAGGAGTCCCACACTTCCACTCTCCGAAATAACATATATATATATATATATATATATATATATCAAACCCCTAGCCCGGGGAAAAGGGCATGCAATTTTTAAACACTCCCTTGGATTAAAGAGGAATAAAATAATGAGAGCACCACCGTCGACATATGCCTTCTTGTCGAACAACGTATATCTTATGTTGTGTGTGATTGCCATTCTTTCAAGTTCTTTATTTATTATGGTGATTGCCTTTGCTTGTTATTTTGTGTTGAGTTTAATTGTCACCACACCTTCTATTAGGGGAATTCATTCCAAAACTGATCACAAATAGTCGTTATCTCCCTATCGATTTTATTTTTACCTTGTGGTGCTTTGAAGAAAAAATAAAGGCATTGTCGTATTGTGTAGCAACATCATATCCATTTCAAATGTGTCCCTAAGTTTAGTTGTTTAAATATCGAATCATTATACAGTTAATATTATGACTTTATACAATAAATATTTATACACGTCACTTTGGTAACAACAACATAATTAAAAGAGGACATTATTACAAATAACTAAAAGAGGACATCAATTCATATTTCATTAAAAATACATCCACTTGATCAGTCATTCATTTGCATTTCGTCTTGATTTACAAAATAATATTCACTCCCCAAAAATACATCCACTCGTATTGTATTACGAAATAACATTCACTCCTAACAAATACACCACCAAGTACGAATTATGTATAAAAAATACATAGTTACTATACTTCCATTAACTAAGATCAATTGGTGCATGACAAATAGTTACTTTAGATGGGAAAGCTTTTTAAACTCTGTGATCCGTTCGGTGTATTTATCAATCCATTCATGCTCTTTATGTTAGGCTTTGATATGCTAATAACTTTCAACTGGTGGCATTGGTACCCATGACTCAACATCAAAATTATAAAATTATTGTTACAAATAAGAGCCATTTCAACAAACATCGAGTGTTTTTCCACCTTGTTTATCAAAGGCAAGAATGTTAAACACTATTTTAGAGATTTAAAAAGACAAACAAAATTATAAGTTTGTGCAATGCGATAACCACACGCAGGCATAAGTAACCAATGCTTTTGATAGCGCGGGCAACTAAAGTTGTTCAACAGTGAAAGAATGGTATCATGAAACTCCAACCCAAACACATATTCATAGAAGGGTTTGTGTTTTATCACCTCTTCCATCATATCTTATGTTACACCTTCCAAGCATTCGAATCCCTACCCTTCCTCAGTGAACTAACTACACACTTGAACCCGCAATTACCATCAGTGTCGATGTTTGTTATCTCCTCAACAAAATTATGAAATAAATCGGGAATCTACTTCACATAATACTGGTATGTGGGTGTGAATTTAGGTCACCATGATGTTGGACCTATAAACTTCTTGCAGTCAATGATGGATTTTCTATGAGTATTTAAAATTGAATTAAATTCGATTAATCTTAAATTACATGTGTGAGGTAATTTAATGAAATTAAATATTATGTGTGGATAAAAATATTAATTGGAGAGATGATTAATGTTTATTGAATATAATTACTAAGTGAATTATAAATGATTATTTTACGTCCTAGCGAGTGATAGTGACGTGGAAACATAATATTACAACCAAGAGTCGCGTGTAGATTAATTGAGGTCTAGATAGGAATTTAATGTAGAATGACTCGGATAGTTCTTTTGAGGTCACGATTGATTCTAAACGGGTCGAGAAATTTGGAATAGTGTACCCAGGGTTGTAATTGGGTTTCGGGGCCTTTTTAGTCATAACCGAGCCTACGCGGGAATGTTAGGGTCATTTAGGCTTGGCCCGTTAGCCTAATTTTGGAAATTAGGGTTTAAAACCTAAGGTTAGTCATTTGGGGAATCATCATAACATATATTAAACCCTAATAATCAAAGGATAAGAGAGAATAGGCCATTAGAGGGGAAGAAAAGAGAGTTTGGTGGTGAAACATCTCAATTCGTCCACAGTTGTTACTGGAATCATGATCGGAAGCAAGGGAGGAACACTTTAATCACTTACAAAAACAAAATCAGATCTGGTAATTGAGGTAAATGTTTATCTTTCTTGATTTTATGAGTTATAATACCCATGTAGTGTAGGGTTCTTGATTTAGTGTAAATTCATAATGTTATTGGGAGATTTATGCATAAAATCCATAATTCTGGGTAGGATTGCATGTAGAATGGATCCACATATGTAGACGTTACAAAAACATATTATATGTGACATTATAATGGGAGAAATCTGGGTAAATAGATGATTATGCATGAGAAACACTAACACTGGGAGTTTTGGTGAATATGGAGTTTTAATCTGATCTTGGATGAAATTTGTATGGATTTGATAGATGATTTACATTGGAAATCATACCCACAGACATATATGATGTTTGGTAATGTTAGTTTGGAGTTTGATAAATATCCATGAGGATTTGAGATGTTGAACAGTGAGAAAAATGCAAGTGGGATGAAGTTGTCGATTAAGGTTCGATCGATCGACCCATGAATGTCGATGGATGGATGGATTGACCAGATTCTTCGATCAATCGATAGCTGCTGAAATTGGGAACTTGTTTTATTTTCTAAATTTGCTTTAGCCTGATTTTCTCGAAACCTTGGTAATGGTAATATAAGGACTTAAGAATGGTCAGTAGACACATAGTTGAGGCCGACTTAGTCTTAATAAGTGTAAGGTTTGAGACTTAGATCGACGAGAAATACACTAACTATGATGCATATAAAAATTATAAATCGAGTTATGGGAAGGGTAAACGGTAGTCTAAGACAGATACTAATAGGATAGTGATATATTAACTACTGATATTATGGTGTAATTAGGCCCCTTCACGTAGCGAGTGATACTCGGGACTAAATGAAAAAATGTTATAATTAGTACATTCAGTATTCAAGAGTTACATACTACATACGGATTATTATGATGGGGTCTGTGTATACCTACGGAATAATATGCATATATATGTTGTGTGAATACCTATGGTTGTGTTTTGATTATGTGTGTGAACATACCTACACTGCCTGTTATTAGGAGGTTTTCGCGCAGAGGGCGATCCCACCTTAACGATTCCACTGAGCTCTGAATGTCTGCCCGAGAACATGGACCTTAGGGAGGTTCAATTTGTGTGAGTATTAGTGGGACCGACGTGTCGTTTGGGTACGTTAGGTATATGCGTATCCCAAAGGCTTAGAACCATGTTCACCTCTAGTGTGTGTTGATTAATTTTTGGTTTCGAGGAGACATGTTGATCCAATAGTCCTGTATTTACTACGAGAGGTACATGGACTTGATAACAGAGTATACCAGTATCATTAGGGGCTAGTTAGGAGATGCTATAGTTGTATATATTGTATGTGTTAAATATATACAAGTGCGATATATCAACTTATGTGTGATAGTAGAACTGATAGATTGTGTATATATAAAAGAATTTAAGTAGAGAAACTTAAATAAATTGACTCAATAATAATACGTGGGTAATATCAATTATTGACACCATGGTAGCGTGTCGTATGTGTAATACGAGGGAGCTAGACCTATTTAGACATTTAGGTACATTATCTAGTTGGGATGGGTCGCATATCTAGATAGGGTACGTCAGGCGTGCACATTAATTGAGAGGTGAGGATCTTAAAAGAGTGTACATGGAACTAATATGTGTAGCAAATAACTGATTTAATCTCTGATTTTAAACACTTGCAACATATTTTCAAACTATTTTCTTAGGCTCTGACCCGTGTCAAAATATTTTCAAAACCTTTTAGGTGTCCAGACGCATGGACACCAAGCTTGATGATTCTATCCAGGGATGCATAGCTGCAACATTTATGGAGGCGAGCTTGATTTTCTTTAGATGCTTCAATTCATTCATTTCTAGATAGATTCTTCAGTATTTCATTTGGGGGTGTTGCCCCATCAGATTATTTAGTTCTTCAGTTTATTTATCAGAATTTATTCAGATTTAGTTTTATTATTTTCGATTGTAGTTGGATTATTTTTGTTAAGAACCGATGGTTTATTCAGTCTCACATATTTATATATCTGTCGTGTGATTGTTCAGACTATTATTACGTGGATGGTTTGGTTTAATTATTTTAATATATGCATGTTGTTAGATAAAAGAAAGAAAAAAATTGTCACCGACTTAACTCAACATATGTGGTTAGTAATTAAAAAGTTTTCGACAGTGATGATAAGAATGAACCAAGTGAGATTCCTAGTTATTTTTATAAAGGACTGATGACCCATGATTAAAATAGGTGGGGTGTCACAGATGGTATTAGAGCATTAGGTTCTAGTGTCCATAGGATCTGTATGGCTTACTATGATTTTAGCATAACGTGCTTTGATGTAGAGCCCCATTATTAGGACCGTTACATTCATTATTTTGCATTTGAGATTACGTTCCCTTGCTGTTATATTTGCATTGACTGTGAACTCATACAATTCGATATGTTTTCAGATGCCACCCAAGAGAGAACGAGCGACGAGAGTATCAGTTAGGGATAATGTGAGGGAGGCTCAGCAGGGGCCATAGGCACTGTAACCATAGCCACCACAGGGGTCACTGTCAACAGTAGAGTGGCAAAGATTGTGGGGCAGGCAGTTAATGCCTCTCACCATTTTCCTCTGGCCTAGCAGCCACAACAACAAGTGGCACCGGTTGTCCAGACCTACCCGGGGCCATCAAATTGGTAAAGAGTTAGGGAGACTTTTTAAAAAGTCCACCCACCTGAGTTTCAGGGTAGTTCATATGTTATTGGGGCATGCCAGTGAAAGAAGGAAATTTAGCGCCACCTGTGCATAACAGAGTGTAGTGATGTGCAGAGGCATATGTTAGACACTTTTAGGCTGGTTGGAGTAGCGTTACAATGGTGGGAGTCAGTTCTTACGGTGGAGTAGAGGGACACGATGTCAATTGCAAAGTTCTGGGTACGGTTTGACCGCAAATACTTTCTGCCAGCTGTTGGGACAGAGATGCAGAAGAGGTTCAGTGAGGTGACTCAAGGTGATCACTCAGTGGCCGAGTACGAGGAGGACTTCACTTGTTTGGCTAATTGTGTGCTAGACTAGGTGAACAATGAGGAAAGTAAAATGGTGAAATTTATGAATGGGCTATCCTGGAGGATCAGACAATATTTGATTAGCAACCCTGCATTCGTGACTTATCACTACACTAAAAACAACAATCCGTCACGATTTAAAATAGTGCCAGATTTGACCAAATAGGAACACTTCCGGCACACTTCAAAACTGTGTCAGAATTTGATATTTCTGGCACACTTTTAGCACACTTTATAACTGTTCCAGATCGAGTACATTTTGATTCTCTTTTGGCACGATTTTGAACTGTGCCAAATTTTTTGGATAAAAAAATTAATTATTTGAAAACAATAAATTCACAAATTGCAAATCTCGAAAGTTGTTAATAAACTAATATACATACAAACTTCAAAAATATTACAAGTAACAATAGTTCACAGACCAAAAAAATTGGGTAGAGTTTCCTCTATTTTTTGGACATTCTAAAACCCGTTAATATAATACCTGCGTAATGTAAAGCCCGCACGACCATAAAATATAATAATAAAATTACAAAAGCCCGCACGGCTAAAAAATAACATTAAAACTACAAAAGCCTGCACGATCATAACACAAAAAAATAGAATCCTGAATATTAAAGAAATTAAGTAAATAATCCCCTTGTGGTAGACCATTGACTTCATGTGTTCCACGCGAATAAAAGTTAACGACAAAATGTAATCCTGTAAAACAAATAAGATACAAAAGGAGATGATATTAGTAACCGAGTAATTTTTAAAAAAAAACCGTTTTCAAGCTAAAATTTTGCATATACGAATTGAAATTATTATTGAATTCCCAAATTGAAATTCTTGTGACTATGCGGTCAGTTCCTACGCATTACATTGGCCCCGTGAGAATTGTTAGTGCCTTTTACGAGGCCGTTTGGGGGCTATTTTGAGTTTTCACCCTCAAACGATATGTTTTTAAGAATCATCTAAATATTTTTAAATTAACGTCACATTCTCAAACGGGGAGACCCATGACTACATGGTCAGTTCCTACAAGTTACATTGGTCCCGTGCGAGGTGTTCGTGCCTCTTACTGGGCCGTTTGGGAGTTGGTTTGGGTTTTCACCCTTTAATGGACTTTTTTAAGCCTAATCTAGATATTTTCAAATTATCATCATATTCTCAAACCAGGAGAACCGTGACTACGCGGTCAGTTCTTACAGGTCACATTGGTCCCGTGCGAGGTGTTCGTGCCTCTTACGGGGCCATTTGGGGGATAGTTTGGGTTTTCACCCTTTAACGACTTGTTATTAAGCCTAATCTAGTTATTTTCAAATTATCGTCATATTCTCAAACCGAGAGACCCGCGACTACGCGATCAATTCCTACGAGTTACATTGGCCCAGTGCAAGGTGTTCGTGCCTCTTACAGGGCCATTTGGTGTTTAATTTGGGTTTTCACCCACTAACGGCATATTTTTAAGCCAAAGTCTAAATATGTTCAAATTATCATAGTATTTTCAAATCATATGTCCCGTGACTATGCGGTTAATTCCTACGAGTTACATTCACCCCGTACGAGGTGTTAGTGCGTCTTACAGGGCCATTTGGGGGCTAGTTTGAGTTTTCACCCTCAAACGGCATTTTTGTAAGAATAATGTAAATATTTTTAAATTATCGTCATATTCTCCAATCGGGAGACCCACGACTACGCGGTCAGTTCCTACAAGTTACATTACCCCTTGCGAGGTGTTCGTGCCTCTTAGGGGGCTGGTTTGGGTTTTCACCCTTTAACGGCTGGTTCGTTCCTCTGTCCAGTAATGAGGTAATGGACCTTATTTATAGGGTCAGGGGGTGTCGATTAAACGTACCCCGGGGGTGCCTATTGGCAGGTCACCCTTGACACTCTACCGATAGGTAGGGTTTAAAACTCGCCAATTGGTAGTCCCGTGTGGACAGTTTTTGGAAAAATGACTATAGAGCACAAACCGTTGTTCCGAATCGTGCACGGGACATATTATTATAAAGTTATTTCAGTGGACTATGAGATTCCTTCGGACAGATCTCGAGTTAGGGAGTTGACTTTGGGTCAAATGTTGCTCGGAAGAGCATATCGGTCCTTTGGACGGGAGATTGTCGGACGCAAATGGATCGTCCATTCGCATGGTAAGTTAGAATCGTGCATGGGGTGGACCATTGGAAAGTCTAGGAGATGTACTTAGACATTACAAAGGGTTTTTCTCGGTTTGAAATGTTGACCTTTATCAATCGGGGCTCGAAAATGCCTAGTGACCTCTTAGAGTAAAACAAATCGTTTATCCATACTGTAGGTCAGAATCACGCACGGGGTGGATCGTTAGAAATGGTATTTAGTTACCTTCAGATATTCATTCATTCTTGTTTGAGTTGAAGAGTTGACTTTGGTCAAACGAAGTCCAGGAGTTCCCGGTGCCCTCTGGATCAATTTTTGGGGGAAAACTGATCATTCGTCCGAACGGTTATGGTGCTTTGCGCATGGGGAAGACCGCTGGAAAAGGGTTTCAGTGACCTTAAATGATTAAAATAGATTTTTCTCTGATGATGTCATGATCGGAGTCAAATGGGGTCGATTGTGGGGCTGGGAGAGCTCAATGGGAACTCGGAGTGCGACCCAGGTTTGCGGTGGAAGGGGGAAGTGTTAGGAGCCTAAGGAGATACTTATGGGGTCTTATAATGTGGTGTTTCCAGATCCCCTCAAAGGTTAAGATTGGAACAAGTGATGTCCATTAAAATAGACACCGCATGATAGAAGGAGGTGAGTTATGTATACCTAAGGGATGTGGATGACCAATTCAGAGGGTCGAGGTCAATTTTAACCTGAAAAGGAGGTGACGACTAAGGGCTGAGGTCAATTCTGACCTAGAAGAGGTGATGACTGATGATCGAGGTTAATTCTGACCTAACTCAGGTGAAGATCCAAGATGAAGGTTAATTCTGACCTAAAATAGGTGACGACCAAGGATCGAGGTCAATTCTGACCTAACCCAGGTGATAATCCAAGACCGAGGTCAATTATGACCTAAAAGAGGTGAAGACCGGGGATCGAGGTCAATTCTATCCTAAATGAGGTGATGACTAAGACCGAGGTCAATTCTGAACTAACTCAGGTGACGATTTATGATCGAGGTCGATTCTTACCTAAAAGAGGTGACGACCGAGGATCAAGGCCAATTCTAACCTAACTAAGGTGATAATTTAAGACCGAGGTAAATTCTAACTTAAAAGAGGTGACAATCGAGGATTGAGGTCAATGTTGACCTAACTAAGGTGACGATCCAATATCGAGGTCAATTATGACCTAAGAGAGGTGATGACTAAGGATCAAGGTCAATTCTGACCTAACTCAGGTGACGATCCAAGACCGAGGTCAATTCTGACCTAACTAAGGTGATGATCTAAGACCGAGGTGAATTCTGACCTAAGAGATGTGACGACCAAGGACCGAGGTTAATTCTGACCTATTTCAGGTGACGATCTAAGACTGAGGTCAATTCCGACCTAAAAGAGGTGATGACAGAGGACCGAGGTAAATTCTAACCTAACTAAGGTGACAATCCAAGATTGAGGTCAATTCTAAACTAAAAGAGGTGATGATCGAGGACCGAGGTCAATTCTGACCTAACTAAGGTGACGATCCAAGACCGAGGTCAGTTCTGACCTAAAAGAGGTAACGACTGAGGACCGAGGTCAATTTTTACCTAACTCAGGTGACGATCCAAGACTGAGGTCAATTCTGACCTAAAAGAGGTGACGACCAAGGATCGAGGTCAATTCTGACCTAACTAAGGAGACGATCTAAGATCGAGGTCAATTTTGAGCTAAAAGAGGTGACGATCGAGGGCCGAGGTCAATTCTAAACTAACTAAGGTGACAATCCAAGACTGAGGTCAGTTCTGACCTAAAAGAGGTGATGACCGGGGACTGAGGTCAATTCTGACCTAACTTAGGTGACGATCTAAGGTCGAGGTTAATTTTGACCTAAAATAGGTGAAGACCAAGGATCGAGGTCAATTCTTACCTAACTAAGGTGATGATCCAAGATCGAGGTCAATTCTGACCTAAAAGAGGTGACGATCGAGGATCGAGGTCAATTCTGACCTAACTA
Organism: Sambucus nigra; assembly: GCA_949130495.1. Taxonomy (NCBI): domain Eukaryota; kingdom Viridiplantae; phylum Streptophyta; class Magnoliopsida; order Dipsacales; family Adoxaceae; genus Sambucus; species Sambucus nigra. The sequence continues at coordinate 344,188 of CASBWL010000582.1, read as the reverse complement.
AGGTGACGATAGAAGACTGAGTTTAGTACTAACCTAAAAGAGGTGATGATAGAGGACCGAAGTCAATTCTGACCTAACTCAGGTGATGATCCAAGATCGAGGTCAATTCTGACCTAAAAGAGGTGACGACCGAGGACCGAGGTCAATTCTGACCTAAATATGGTGATGATCCAAGACCGAGGTCAAGTCTAACCTAAAAGAGGTGATGATCAAGGACCGAGGTCAATTCTGACCTAACTAAGGTGACAATCCAAGACCGAGGTCAATTCTGACCTAAAAGATGTGTACATTTTCTTCGGGAAAATCGAGGATTTTGCTAGGGATAAAGATTGGATTTTGGATTTCATTGGGGAATAGTGAATGAGCTGGGGAAAATATGGGTCATCCTTTGGAGACGTTGCTAGGGAGACCGATTCTCTGGAATTGCTTCTCGGGGTGTAAAAAATATTTTTTGTGGTGAGCAAGGTGCTAGAGCGGATTTGGCAATTCTAGGAATTTTTCGAGATTTCTTTAGATTTTTTTTTGGTATTTTTATGGACTTTTTGTATGAAATTTTAAGGGGTGTGCCAACCGGCATGGTGTGGGTGTGCCCATCGGCATCGGCACGAACGTTTGGGCTACCTCGAGCAGGTGAAAGGCCAAGTGTTGATTGGTGGGTGGAGGGGACTGCCGATCCGCATGACCCTTAGCGTCATATAAAAATGGGGCGGGTTCTCCTCATTTTTCACAACTTTATGACTTCTTTTCTTCATCTATAAACCTCTGCAAATCATCCTGTCATCCGAAATGGATGACTTCTCAAGCAGTGTGGTCCATATGGCGTGGCTTAATGCCAATGACTGGACATGGTTGGAGTGGAGAGCTTAGGGTACACCTTGCATTGGGTAGCAAAAACTCCTTCGACTCATTTGAGTCTGTGGCGTATGATCAGACTCTTCTGCACGAGCCTTCACATCATCATTCTTCATGGGTGGTGAACCCTAGTGGCTATGTAAGTCTTGCATGACTCTTGGTATTCTTTTATTGGCGAGATTGCTTTATTTCCTAAATCTGACAAGGGTTCTCTTCCTTTCTTGACAGTCTGATATCTCCATGATGACAATTCGTGCCCGTGGTATGACAGGTCTCAAGGATGTTTGGGAGCATCTTCCTGTTGTGGTACATTAGATGGTGTCCTCTGCGGGTTTTGGGAGACTAGTGTCGAAATTGAATGAGACGCCCCGCTCTATTGCGGTTCTGTGTGCTCTGGGAGAGAGGTAGTGGTACACTACCCACACCTTCCATTTTATCTTCGGGGAGATGATGGTGACTCCCATTAACGTTCAGCAGCTGCTGGGGATGGATTGTGAGGGTTCCCAGATTGAGGTGGACAGGACACTACGAGTGACGCCAGAGGCGGTGATGGCGACTTTAGGTGATGTGGCTAGGGTGGTTTCTGGGGATTTGCTCCACTTTTATTATCAGAGGGAGATTTTGCGGAGTAGGAGGGTTGATGAGAACGAAGGGCAGCAGGTGTGTCAGATGGCCCGTCTATTTATCTTGTTATTGTTGGGGGGTTTCTTTGTGGCGACGAGTGGCGACGTCATTCACTTATGGTTTCTACCATTTCTGAATTTGGTGACCCTGTACTATTCTTTAGATGCATTCAGTCGGTGCTGCCGGCTGACTTTTACTGGGGCCACATATCTTCTGGAGGTATTTTTTAATTTGCACATTTTTCTTTACGCGTTCGCATTTTCCATTCATGCATTTCCTTTTAAATTGAATGTTGATTCTTGTCCTTTGTAGACGTGGTTCTACGTGATGATTGGGTTGAACACCCAACTGATTTCTCTGAAGGATGACTCCATTGGGGACTTTTGTCAGATGTTCCGGTGGCGGAGGTCCAACCGACAGTCAAAGAAGAATATCTCTCTAGATGCGGTGTGTCAGGTCTTGAATGGCCTAACGACCGAGTGGGTAAGCATTATTTTGTCCTGGATACTGTTATTTTCCTTTGATGCCATTTTATTGACAATGATCCTTCGTTTTCGCTGGGGATTTGCAGGTGACCTTCTATCCCTGGGGGACATCTATTCAGCACACCGGGGTGACAGGGGGACATGTGCAGATGCGTCACCTACTGGTGCATGAGTTCAGCCACTCCTGGTATCTTGGGGAGAGGTTAGTCCGTCATATTGTGGAGGACGAGGTTGCGGTGCTGTCGGTGAGGTCCCCTATGTTCATGAGGCGCGTGCGGGAGATGTCCGATGATTCCCCGGGTGGTTGCGATAATGGGAGATCCATACTCCTTGTACACTGACATAGCAGTGATGCATGACTACATAGACTTTGTCACGAGTTGGCTGATACCCCCTAGCAGTTATGATATTATGCCTCTCCCTAGTGAGGGATTGAGTCAGCAGGTGGGTCTTCTCATAGCATAGGTGGTGCGACTATGTCAACGATGGGGACGACTTCAGGGCCTTCTTTTGTGCGGATGAATTCCTCTAGTTACAACCTTCAATGGGCCAATGGGGGATCCGTGCATCTGCATCATCGCCCTCACCTGATTGAGCCGGAGGAGTTGGGTCTGATGGAGGAGATTCTTCAGCCTGCGGTATGTCTTGTCCTTTGATTTCATTGATTTCTTTTTCTTTCCTCATGTTTGAATGACTTGATGTTTTCTATTCTTCCTTGTAGCATATCAATGTTTCGACCACCTGACTGAAGGACATCAGGGACTGGATATCCTTGGCGACTGCTCACATTTGTGAGGAAGTTTCGGTTCCTTCTTTCTTGTGTCGTCTGCCTCTTCTGGGGGAGGATCGAGCTCTGGAAGTGAGGGTACGTCATCTCACCGTAGGGGAAAGAGGGCACGCCACAGGGATGGTTGATCCTAGAGAGAGAGAGAAGAGGGAGAAGAGAGAGAGAGAGAGAGAGACAGAGAGATTGGGTTCGGGTTGAGTCCCGTTATTTTTTCTTCCTTTCTTGCAAAATGTTAATGTAACACTGCCAAATATGAAAGAATGAATTTTTTTTGGGTTAATTTTCTTGTTTAGTGATTAATTCACCTACTCTTTTTACTTTGTTGCTGAGACCGTAAATAAAACTTTGAAAATTGATTTTGAGAATTATTTTATTTGAAATGAGATTAGTAAGACATAAGTATAAAGGAAATTTGGAATTCCCTTAAGATAGAAATTATTTTTGCTATTTTTTTTTTTATTTTGACAAAAGAGGAAAAAGGGAAATTTCCCAAAATGGGGGGATCTTGTCCTTCTTTGCCACTTGTACTATGCTCGAGAGGCACACAGGCTTCTGAATAAGCTTGATGAACCTTTCTGCCAATAAATTCTCTACGTTCATTTTTATATCCAGGTCAAGGTCAGCCTTATATGTGCGTGTGGCTTGCCAAACTGGAAGAGCATTGGGAAGAACATTCAATCTATGAGAGCTTACCTCCGGATCTATTCCTCGCATCTCCATGTATTTCTAGGCAAATGCATTAGTGAACTCTTTGAGCAGGCCAATGAGATATTCCTTCTATTTTGGGTTCAGACTCTTGGAGATGAGAATGGGTATACCTTCACCCCTTCTACCCCCAGGTTGATCTCTTTTAACTCTTATAGCTACTCTCTCGGTTCGTCCTGCATGCATTTTGGAGATTCCTCTCATACCTCAATGTGCTCAATGATATGCGACTCATTAATAACAAAATATTCAGGTGCCGAGTCGGTGCTCTCATCCCAGAACACCACCCGTGAAAACCATTATAAATGGTAGATAACTTTCCCATCGGACAGGACCATCTTTTTGCAAGTTCGAGGACGTCTAACTACCTCATCCACTTTTCTCTTACCTTTTTCTATTTGGGGGATCACCCTTCCCCCAAGAGATCATGAACAGATTTATTTGGCTGGACACCTTCATCATTGCTTCCCTTATAGATTTCTTACATAATTCTTCATCCAGTTCCTTGTAGAATGCCGCATCCACTAGATGGGCCTCCTCAATGGAAAAGGGATTTTATGTTGCTTTAATGATAATCTCTGTACCTCGGAGATTGGCCTTTGCGTACTGATCGTAGGTAGAGGGTACTATGACATGGGTGTTCATTGATACCCTCCCAATGAGTAGCTGGTTGTAGGTATTAGCATTAATGACATCGAACTTGATGTGGGAAGTGAAATTCCCCATCTTGATTCCCATGTTCACATATCCGAGAGATTACATTCTAGCACTATCGAACCCGAAAATCACTAGTGGTACGAGAATTATATTCTCTTGATCAATTTTCGTCTCGTATAGCGTATTAATTGGCATAATGTTAATAGGTGCTCTTCTATCCATTAATGCTCTGAGGAATGAGACTCCATTGATCATAGTTGTAACATACAATGGGAGATTGTGGAAGTAAGGCACATGACTATCTTCCTTTGAAAATACCACTTTAGAAGTATACCTCTTGATCAACCTCCCAATTGGTCCCTACCAATTTAGTGAGGTGTCTCCGCATTGCTGCACAGCTTCTAGGACTTTCCTTGTAATGAGTATTCTGGTGTCATATTGCACCCCTATCTGGTCGAAGAATCATTTGAACTTAGGACTCTTTGCTATAGCTTCACATTCGGATTCTAAGTCTACTTCATATGTTTGAGCATTACAAACATATTCTGCTTCGGATGTCCCCCCTCATTCAGGTCCAGGATGACATCCGCTGTTTCTTTCGAGGAATTCACTTTCTTAACCTCCCCACCCCAAGATCTTCTTGGTCGGGAGTGAAAAACCATTCTTCAAGTCGCCTTTCTAGCCTGGTTCTCTTCTTTCTACTCAACGATATCTTTACAAACCCTTCAGATATTTCTTCTCCACTTTCCCACTCCATCAACACTTGAGCTACTTCACCATCTTATGCTACTACCATGTTGGCACTGCCAAAGTGTTTTGCTGGAAGTTGATTTTCACTTACATCCACAGGAGGTATCTGCAAAGTAGCATTGGCCACCTGCTCGCTAACGATCCTCCTCAAGTAGTAACAATCCTTGGTGGAGTGTTGCACCCGTTGGTGTAGGTTGTAATATTTTGGGTTAGATTTTTCAGCTGCTGTTAGGTTTTCTCCATTCAAGTTAGGAGGACATGTTACTCCCTCTCGTACCAAGGTACGATATCAATCCATAGATTTCTCTCAGCTGTAAGGTAGCGGCGATGGATGCTTGATTAACATAGCTATATTGTTAGCAGCCCTGGTGAAGTCTCTAAAGTTCCATATCTAGTTTCATTGATCAAATGAAACTTGTACTCCTCCAAGAGTCCCTCGACACATATTTTCAATGTACTTGCCTCTGCTACATCCTCATGGACATCCACTGCCCTTTCCGAAAACGTTTGATATACTGCATTAACTCCTCACCATGCTTCTGAACCACTTGTGCCAGGATTCTCAATGTGAATTCATCCTATGCTATGAAGAACTTCTGGAGGAACTGCATGTGCATATCTTCCCATGTAGGGATACTATTGGGTGCCAAATGGGAGTACCATATGTAATCCTTCCCTACTAGGGTCTTGGAGAACTCCCTCAACCTTAGATTCTTGTCATTTGTATGCACTACTAGGTACTGAAAAAACCTCTTCACGTGCTCTCTTGAGTTCTCACCTTAGACACTGAACTTGATAAACTTTGGTGGGATATACCCCTATGGGTATGGGTTCTCATTCACCTCTTGTGGGTAGGGGTCTTGTAACTCTTCATACAGATGAGGACCCTGCCTCTAAAAGGAGGAGAGGAACTTCCTTACCTCTTCCATAGTAACAGCTTTGGAGGGTGATTCCTCCAAACTGATGCTCTTGGATGCTGGTGAACATGACGGTGCCACTACCTGCTCCGGCACAACTCTCCATGGTAGAGATACTTCCACTAGAATCATTGCAAGAGTGGCTACCCCACCAGAGGGGGAAGCTGTCGGTGTTACACAAGCTTGACCCAAACTTGATAGGTCTACATTATTTTACTAAAATAAGTCAAAAAACATGCTCATAAGACTCATACATATCATTGAAGCTGCTATCGGTGAGCTGGTCTTCCCTCCCTGAGGAGCAGGTGTCTTTGTTCCGATCACCACCACATCCTCCAGAGTGGTCCGGTCACTTTAAGTCCCATTCCCAGGTGGAATGTCATAAAAAACAATCTCCTTAGAAATGTTCAAACCTTATTTGTCCATGAAATGAGGATACCTCCCCTGCAAAGTCACCAAATGATAGAGGGTAGTGTGTCTAGGGTCTATGAATAACTGGAAAGGGTGAGGCGTTACCCACTCTAATGGATATTGTCTTCAATGTTCTCAAGAACTTCTGGAGAAGCTTCAGATAAAACCTTCTCCTTTTTGTAAAAATGGAACTCAAGCTGGAACTCACTCCCTGCAAGAAGATGAACTTCCACAACAATAATGGTAAATTTTCTGAAGAGAAACTCATGAGAGTGATGGTTGTTAGTGATAAGTGAAAGAACGGGGCTAGCACTAAAGAGAGAGAAAGGAGAGAATACTAGGAGGTTCTGGTGTTATTTTGACAGAGTAACGATATGACTTTTTGTTATGATCCCTCCTTGACCTTGTTCAGGGGTCCTATTTATACTTGGGGCGTAGGGTTGAGTTAGAACTTTTGGGAGCCAAAGCTGAGGGGGATCATGATGGATAACTTCTTAAATGTACCATTTGTAATTACCTGTATGCATTCTCTTATCCCCTCCGACAGGTGCCACCTGGTTCAAGACGAAGTCAAAAAGTAAATATGTCTACGCTAAATAACAAAATATTTGATTTGGTAAATAAAATTTCAAATGGTAACTTTTTCTGCAAATTTTGAAAACTTGAGAGGGTGACCTCGAGGACTACCTTATCTAAAATCATTAATCTAGAGGGGGCCTTGAGGACCACCTCTTTCGAAGTCATTTTACTTGAGGGTGACCTCGAGGACCACCTCCTCTAAAAATCATTTTTGTAAAAGTTCATTTCTAGTGAGAAACCTCTTCGTTGATAATTTCAAGTTATGACTAGGTGTGAACTATGTAAAACCCTATGGTCTTCCTACTAGTCTCAATCCTAGATTTCTAAGTGGTTGATCTTACTCAACAAACCTTGTTCTTCAGCCGCCAAGTGAAAACTCCCAAGAGATCCCAATTGGCTTATTTGAGGCCTGATTTCTCAACTGGGCTAGATGTACAAGAAAGCAAGTGCTAGTACTTTTATTCTATAAAATAATAGCTTTTTATTATGAGGTGTTTCTCATGATAGCCCCTCCCTCATCCTGGCCTAATTTCTGGAAGATGAGGGGGAAGACCTTGAGGGTTCCTCGCCCAAGATTTTTTGAAAGCTGAGGGGGAGGACCTTGAAGGTTCCTCTCCCAAGATTCTCTGGAAGCTGAGGGAGAGGACCTTGAGAGTTCCTCTCCCAAGATTTTCTGGAAGTTGAGGGGGAGGGCCTTGAGATCCCTCTCCCCATAATTTCTTAAAGTTTAGGGGGGACGGTCTTGAGGGTCCCTTGTCCTAATATTTTTTATAAGTTGAGGGACAGGTCCATGAGGTCCTTTGCCCCAACATTTTTTAGAAGTTGTGGGGACGGTCTTAAGGGTTCCTCACCCAATATTTTCTAGAAGCTGAGGGGGAGGGCCTTTAGGGTTCCTCACCCAAGATTCTCTTGATGTTGAGGGGGAGGATCTTGAGGGCTCCTAGCCCAATATTTTCTAGAAGTTGAGGGGGAGGGGTGGAACTTAAGTTTCCTCGCCCCATAATTTCTGGAAGTTGAGGGGGGAGGGTCTTGAGGATACCGTGCCCAAATATTTTCTAGAGGTTGAAGGAGAGGGTCTTGAGGTCCCTCGCCCAAACATTTTGTAGAAGTTGAGGGAGAGGGACTTGAGGTCCCTCGCCCCAACATTTTCTGGAAGTTGAGGGGGTCTGAAGGGTTCCTCGCCCAATATTTTCTGAGGGTTGAGGGGGAGGGCCCTGAGGGTCCCTCGCCCCAAAATATATATTGGGTAGGCTTGAAACATCTTTTTACAGGAAGAATTGTTTTTGGAAAATTTGAGAAACTTTAAAAAAAATCACAAATAAGGCAAAGTCATCAACATCAAAGTCTCCTCTGATTCAGACTCATAAGCATTATCTCTTTTTTTTCTTAATTTGAGTCTCTAAAGCTACCCCTTTATCCTCAGGTTTAACGATTTTGGAAAATTTTTCGATCTCAAATGTTTGAAGGTCTCCAATGAGTTTTTCTAACCTAAGAGTTATGCACGGTAACCTTAGGAATAAATCGGGAAGGATGTGACCTCAAATTTTTTTTCACGACTCTAGACTCCCCAATTTTCTCACCAAAATTAAAAGTAGTGTTAACAATGTCCGATAACCTAGGATAAGATTCATCGAATGACACGAACGCTAACATAGTGATGGTCTCAAATTGGGTGGTCAAATTTTGAAGCTTAGACATCTTGACAATGTTGGTACCTTCATGTGTCAACTAGAGAATATCCTATGCTTACTTAGACATAGTGCACATTATGATGCAATGGAACTCGTTAGGGGTGACGAATCCAAAAATAGAACTAAGTCCTCGGGAGTTGTAGGTACTCCACTTAAACTCATTGTTAGTCGGGGAAGAGTGGGATTAGGATTTGTGACATTATCAACAGGGACTATGGGAGGATTCCAACCTCTTTCACAAACAAGACCGATTCTTTAATCTATTGCTTTTAAAGTGGATCTCATACTGTCTTCCTAATAGGCATAATTCGATCTATGCAAAATTAGCATCATATTATATAAGTTCCCCAACAGAAAATTTTCAATTTTTCAAAATCAATTTTCAAAACAATTGATATCATAGAAAATTTTTGCATAAAAACAATTTCACGATAATTTGATGAAACCTGCTCTAATACCAATTTGAGAAGGCACAATTTTCTAATGGTGTCACTTATTTAATTAGATGTCAATCCCACAAACAAATTTTAATTCCTTTAAATCCTAAAACATACATCTAGGTGATTCAAAACACTAAGTGGATAAAGCATGCAAGGAAAACACAATTGCTGAAAAAAATCCCCAAAAAAGGGGTAAAACCTTTTATTTCACTAATATAATTTGCAAATTGTAACTTACAACCTTACAAGTGAAATGAAGCTCAAAAAATATCCCACGGGTGACCTTCGTCTTCTTTAGCAGTGGTTCTCTCAAGTTTAGCAGTGGTTCTCTCAAGTTCGACAAATATCACAACTCCTTTAGCAATGATTCTCACAAAAATCACAAGAGCAACCATAGAGACTCCTTCTTTATAAGGTCATCAGTGAAGATTCTTTCTTCACAATCATAACTTCAATATAGAAGTGTATTAGGTTCAAAGATGATTCACAAAAGTATATAAGAGAGATTATGTGAATCAAAAAGTGTTTTTCCTTTAAAAAGTGAAGATTTTTTGCAGCGGGTCAATATTACGTGATGCCGTGGAGCATGTTGAAAATAAAGTATCTCATGATGGAGATGCACTTCATGATGCTTGATAATCGAATCCCTCTTCTTAAACGTGTGAACAAAGTACCATGACAGAAGTAAGGGGATATTCCATACTTGATGTAACCTAAATTCTATGGACAAGTCCGAGATACTAGTGGAAATGACATAAAATTTTCCCTTACAAGGTCTACTGTATAGGGATCAAACATATAAGTTCTTTTGAGAGGCTCAGTAGGGTACCAATCCTTGATAGGCTGGGGTGGATAGGGAAGCGAGTACATTTGCACCCTAAATGATGTGAAACATGAGAAGAGTTTGGAGATAGGATCCAAGGAAGGAGAATGTCTCGAGATACAATGCTAAGTCATAAAACATCTCCGAGAAAATGGGCTGAAGAGAAAATAGGTCAATCGAGTGTCGCAACCGAGCTGATAATCGGCTGAACAAGCCCAAGCATGAAGGGGTCAATCTAATGGTTAGAAGATCTCGTGGGCGACCTCATTAAGACCAAAACTCAATCCAAATGGGATTTGTGAAAGGATTGACATTTACAACCTCCGTAATTATCCAACCCCCGCAAAATTCAATCCACATGTGACCACTCGCATATATAAGGGGGAATCAGATCCAATTTTGTACGTTAGGAAGTACCAGGCAGCCGGTGATATATAGATTTTTCAAGCACTTTCATAGTACCTTCTCAGATCTGGTATAATGGGCTACCAAGAGGAACGATATCTGATTTTAAATAATCGGTTAAACTCTTTGTTAATAATTTATTTTTTGGATCAAAACCTGGTAAGAGGGTAGCTCACTTGTTAAGTGTCCATCATCATGAGGATAAAATAACAAGGGAGTACATTATCAGATTTAATATCAAAAAGTAAGAAGTAGGGGACTACGATGAGAAAGTTTCCATCAAAATAATTACAAGTGGGGTGTTACCTAGAAAGTTGTATTGGGCATTGGCCAAGGAGCCTCCAAACCATATGGTCGATCTCTTGGCCAAGGAAAGAAAGATCATGCACGCAGAAGAAGAAATAGTTGTAAATGAGTTCAACCATAAGAAATTAGAATAAGGTAACAATTTTGGGAGGAAGGAAAATCTCCAAGCCAAAGAATAACGGGACACCAAACCTAAAATACAATAAGTATACTTCCTTGACAATGGGAGTTCATTATATCCTCAATGAGATTTAAGGGAAATTTGAATTGCAGATGCCAAAAAAGTTAAAAATTCACACCGAAAGAAGAGATAAGAATAAATTTTACAAATTCCACAAAGATCATTCGAGAAAACTATTGAAGTTCTAGCTGACCTATTCTAGAGACCAGTAGAGTCCTCATCTGAGAAAAAGAAAACTAGCTAGAAGGGTGATTTTTTAACAAAACTGTTTAAAGATAGATCCCTAGTACAAGGAGGCTTTGATCAAGAGATCCCTGAATGGAAGATATTCATGGATGGATCATCATATGCAAGTTATAGCAGGGTTGAATTAATAGTCAACACACCTAATGAAGATAATATAGAATATGATCTTCGGTTCAAATTCGAAACATACAATAGTCAATCAAAATACAAGGCTTTGATATTGAATAGAATTTATCTCTATCACTTGGATCTGAACATATAATGGCCCACGATGATTCACATTTAGTAGTCAACCATGTTCTGAGAGAATATTAAAAAAGAGAGGAGAACATGTAAAAATATGTAGTAATGGTCAAATTATTGATGCCAAAGATGAAGTTTCTTAAGATGATCAGAATCCCATGAATTAAGAATACCAGGGTAGATGCATTAGCTTTTCTTGCATCATCCACCAGAGTCGATCTTAGGATAACTGTGCCCATAGAGATACTAACGTAGAGGAGAATTAACGTGGAGGAAATTAACTTTCTTGAGCTAATCATGGGCCCATCTTGGACAGGCCTGATTAAGAAATACTTGGAAGAAGGTATTTTTCCAGTCGATCACAAGGAAGCGATAAGACTTCGGTATATATTTCTCATGGAAAATGGACTTCTATACAACATAGACTTTATTTTCTCAAGGATGGGATGTATTCACCCCATGGATATGCCAAACCTACTCAAAGAAATACATTAAGGCTTATGTAGTTCCCACCCAGAAGGTCGTACACTGGTAACATGAATAGAAATTTAAGGATATTACTATCCCACAATGTGGAAACATTGTGAAGAATACAAGAAAAAGTCAGACAAGTGCCAGATATTCGAAGTAATGCATAAAAGATCCAGAGCCCAGTTAGTATTGATGATATCACCTCGGCCGTTTCTCATATGTGGTATGGATCTGGTCGGTTCACTATTGAAGATTCAAGTATCTGGTGGTAGTGGTGGATTATTTTACAAAATGGGTGGAGGATGGACCACTTAACGAAATGACATATGCAAAGGTCTTACATTTTATATGGAAAATATGATATTAAGAAATGTGGTACTCCATGTGTTAATTACTGACCACGAAAGGGAGTTTTACAATGACGAATTTCAAAACATTTACAGTAAGGGAAAAACCATAAATCCGCACTCGTCACTAGCTCATCCCGTAGGCAACAAGAAGATAGAGGTCACAAATAGAACATTGCTGGGAGTATTAAAGAAAATAGTGGATTTATCTAAAGGGAATTACATAGATGAATTGCAATGAGTGTTATGAGCCTATATGATAACACCACGAATAGCAATACCGGGTGATCAGTCCTTTATTAAATTAAAATCAAGGTGAACGGTTGGTTCATTCTTATCATCACTGTCGCAAAATAAAATTTCCTATTTAAGCACCCTAAATAATTAAGCTAAGTGTCAAAACAATTTAAAGTCTTATTTTTTTTTTATTAAATTCCAAAATGAAAACCTTTTGAATAAACAACAGTTTCAGAATCACATAAACAATAATAATGGCTATTAACATATAACAATTAAACCATCTATATAAACCAAACCAAGTTTATGAACTATAAATGAAATCATCCTGAGTTAACTCCCAAAGAGTACCAAATACAAAAAATATAAATGAACATAAATCTCTGAAAAATCCAAACGAAATATGAAAACGGGCGACACATGCCCTAACTAAGCAGGAACAAAATCAATGAGGATGTCGTCTAAACCAAAGGCCTGCAACTCCCACATAAGCTACAACACGTCCAATCCAAAGAACCTATGCATGACGCCCCTGTGGCTGGGCACCTATAATACATACATATATATATATATATATATATATAAAAGAGAGAGAGAGAAAAATTATAGGAAACGAGTCAAAGCCCGAGTGTAAAATAGTTTTAAAAATAGTTTAGCAAGTATTTAAAATGCTTACTGGATAATGTGACAACCATGCTAGTATGCGACACTCTCTTTAGAATTATCACCTCTCATATAGTGTGCACACCAACCGTACTAATAAGTCTCATAAGTCTATCTAACTTATTCCCATGAAGTTTTATCTCGAGAAATAACAAGGTTGTGATAATTAGTGTAGAGAATCAATCTCTTCATGATCACTTACGTTACTTAGAACATCTCAGTACTATTACTAAGTTCTCGGACACTTAATATAAAGATTGGAACATTTATTCAATACTTAACTACTTATACACACAGTATAAAGTTCCCATATATATTTATATATATTAGTAACTCCTATAAAATATATATACTATCGGCACCACACATGTAATCTATGGTGCTGGCATACTCTGCTATCATGTCCTCGTATCTATCATACTAAGGGAAATACTAGCTCGGAATCACTCCTGAACTGTATTAACACAATACACATAAAATGGAGGCAAAGCATAGTTCCAAGTCACTAAGAGGTCAGCACATACCCCTCATGTCTCTTAGGACCGTCTGAATATCATTCAGATATATTGTACCAAGGAATCTTATGTTCTAGGGTACAAGTCAATATTCCCCATAATGGTCCCATCGAGATAAGACTGTCTCGGCGTGGTAACCCCCGTGATAGCAAGTAGCGCGGGTATGATTATTCACAAATAAAGTATTTAATATATGTACACAGTCACACGTCCATATACAAATACACATTTTCCAATTAGGTTCACCCACGGCCCATAATATTTATTAACCATATTTAGTACAATTTTACCCAATTATCTCGCATAAGGGATTCATCTCTTTTACTCTCAATTATACACATTTCACACTTACTTCTCATCTCTCAAAGTACTCACTCTTACTAAATATAATTTCAGTAGGTACACCCTCTCTAACCTTCTGGTCTAAGTCTTTCATGAGTCTCTCCATTATTTAGTGAACGTACACACAATTACTAATGTGTGACGAAACTCCCATTAACCCAAAATTTCATTCCATAACAAATTCCACTCAACGGAGTCTACTTCTACTGGTCCTTATCATTCCCCATTATACTATTTAAATGATATTCAAGGGTCCTTACGTATTTTATCCGGATTAAACGAAAAGGGAAAAACAAGCAGTTTTCCAGGAGGGGTCGATCGATCAGTCGATCAATCGATCAAGCAGTTATTCCGAATTCTGCCATTGTTAACTACGGGTTTCCTTCTCCAACCTCAAGCAAAACTCCATTAACGATTTCCAAACTCCCAAAAGAAATTACTACTAGTCATATATACCTATATACATGATTTCCTACGTGAAACATGTACAAATTCATCAAAGTTATTGAATTAATGGGGTAAATTAACATAATTATCGAGAACCCTGATTTTTCATAAAACTTCCATTCTTCTAATTTTTTTTCAGATTTCCTACTTCTAAAATAATATAATTCCATGGGTAATCCTCTACATATGTTGAGATGTCCAGAATATATCTATTTCCTCTAAAACATGTGATTTAAATTCTTTAAATCATCAAATTTTTCCATGAAACACGTGTTTACCAATCCTAATCTAACATGGATGAAACATTAACTAAACGGAAAGCAAGATAGATACTTGCCTAGGATTTTAATGTCTGATTTGTTGATGAAGAGGATATGGTTGCGTTCCTCGTCTTTCGATCTATGTTTTGGCGGTGGTGGTGGTGGAATCGAATGGGTTCTTGGCCTTGGATTTTTTGAAAAGCTTCCTACCTTCTTCCCTAATGGCTGTTCTTATGTTTCTGTGAATGTTAACCCTAAAAGATAAACTCTAATAGCTTATATAGCTTAGGAAAATTCGTGGATTTTATTATCCAAAAATACAAAATGACTATAATACCCTCCCGGGATGCCAATTAGGCCTAAAATCGCCTCGAGACCCAAACTAAACCCCCGGGGACACTTTTCTGACTATCTCGACCCTTATGGACACGTTGGCACACTCGAAATGACCATACGAGCGAGTTATTATTTATTCACTTATTATAATAATAATTTAGTCCCGACACGACACAGGCGCGTCCCGACTTAATTTCCATAATTGTCATATTTTTCATTCATGACAATTTTTAATAAATCAATTATACATATTACTTTACCCATTAACTAATATTCAACAGATTCCCAATAATTACTAACTCTCCTAACTCTAGTAAATATTTAAAATAAATTTCAGAATTAATATTAATTTAATAACTCAATTTAAACTTAATAAATTCCTAAATTTAAAAGCCATGAAAATATGGGGTATTACACCTATATGTTGGATTTTGGTGGTGATTCCATGGTCCAAGTTGAGGTCGGCCTTCCAAGCCACGGGATCCTCAACTTCAATTCCCCCAAGAATGATTTTATAAGAGAATTTTATCTATACCTAGTAAATGAGGTCAGGGAGAAGTAACGCTTAGGATAGCAGCTTATTAACAACGCACAATAAAATTCTGTAACAAAGTTTCAAGCCAAGTACCCTCAAGGAAGGTGACTACATTTTAAAAAAAGTCATGTAGAAATGGAACAAGTTAGAATCTAGCAGGAATGGTCCCTATCACGTGTCTAAAGTCGTACGACTTGGTACTTATCGGACTGAAACCTCAAAAGGAGAGTTGTTCAAGAACCTTTAGAACTCCGAGCACCTCAAGATATATTATCATTCAATAAATATTTTTTTTAATAATAAAGATAAATGTAATAGTCAGTCAAATGTCTTGTGGGAGCAGAATTAATTAATGAGAATACCAATTACTACGAATTTAGTTTCACGGTTATCAAAATCCCTTCAGCTTCAGTTCAATAAAGGGGAAAAAATATTCAACTGAACACATTTTGAGTGAAGAATTAATTATGTTTCAAACTCAACAAGGATTTTTTGAAAATATTTCAAGGCCAGATTATTAAGATAACCTAATTAACCAAAGCACATCTTTGATTGTACAAAGATCTTCAAGGTCAGGTTGGCTCAATCCAACCCAATTGACCAAAGCACGTTTTTGACTGCACAAAAATGCTTCAAGGGTGGGTCATATAAGGCCAGTCCAATTGACCAAAGCATGTCTTTGACTTCATAAAATCACTGGAAGAGGGTGTTCAGGAGTTTTAAAAACGTGCAAATATACCTTTCCTAATTGAAGAACTTAATAGTTCGTCCCTATGGAGCGAGTAATTCTAGGTTGTGAGGATAATATCCACCAACACGAACAAAAGACTAAGAAATACTGGAAGACCCAAACAAAACATGAATTAAAGTGCAAAGTTGACTAAATCCAATCATGCAAATCAACGAGCTAAAATAATTAGAAAATAAAAATTTAAAAAGTACACGATGAACAATTTAAATTATTTTTATTGATACTAACTAATGAGATTTTTACACAAAGAAAGCTCAAATAAAAAATCATAGACTTTTTCTATTTCAGAAAAAGATCATACATTAGTGCACTGACAGTGTTTATAAAAAAATTTAAAAATATAAATAGCAACAAGTTAAGCAATAACATCTTTGGGGGCCAACTCGGTATTTCCTGCAGCAAAAAGCTTCTAAACTTCAATGTGGCCATCTTTAGTTATGATTTGTTTCTCCTCACCGAACGAGATCTCTTCTTTAGATCCCTCAGCTCCTCTTGTGTCCTCCTTATATTCCTTCATGACTTTGGCCTCATCATCATCTCCTTCCCAAGACATGACAACCTCAACAATGTCAGGGTAATGCTTAGCTATCCTTTTTTTGAGTTCTTTGTAGCCCTTGAGGAAAGCCATGATGGTGTTAACGATGTATGCTTTAGAGGTTTTAAAGGCTTTGTCAAACTTTTCTCTCAATGTTGAAGTTGTAACTAAGGAAGCATCACGTTGAACCTTCAAGTCATCAAGTTTATATTTTACACTCTTGAGGTCTTGTTACATTTGCCTGATCCTCTTCATCTTTACTGGATTATTCCACCATGGTCACCATTTGATCATTAGCCTCTTGAAGCTTGGTATAGACCTTAGATAGGTCAGCCTCAAGAAGTTTGATTTTATCTTTAAGCCCCTCATTGGCTCTCCTTGGCTCATCACAATTGTTCATAGAAAGTTGATATCCCCCTTAGTATTGTTGTGGACATATTACTCTATATATATAAGTGATGGAGTGAATCAGCTAAAGCGGGATAGATCGGCTTGGAAGACAATAACGGAAACTAATAAGTTTAACTCACCACAAATGCCTTATTAGAAGCAAAATTCTAAAGATTTAACAAATATAAATTCCTCATGAACCAAAAGTTGGGATGTAGCCCCTATAGCCTAAGACTTAAAATGTGTTTGTGACATTTAGAAGGATGGAATTATTATCCCATGATTTTTTCCTATGTCATTAGAGGATCAACTCATAGGCTTCAACATGATCATAAGGAGATGAAGAATCTGCCCCCTTGTATTGTCTTCGGGTAGGTCTTTCATCAATGAAAATCTTTTCTTTGGCGTTAAAGTTAGGTAATTTGGGATCCTTAACATTCTGATCATCCATAGGCTTCTTCTTTTTGGTTGACCCTTCCACAAATAGTTTTCTATTTCCTTTATTAGCAACCTTTTCCTTCTCGGCGTCTTTAGCAACCAATTTTGTTGCCTTGGCATTTGAAAGTTGAGTTATGTCATTATTCCTCAATTTGGAATGATCCTACTACTTGGATTTTTAGTATCGGCCCACTGGGCTAATTCTTCGAGCTATTTAGCTTGAATTTCCTTTAATTTCTCTTGAGAAACGTTAGCTGGAGCCATGACAAAGGATCTTGAATTTGGAGTTGAAGTTGCACGAAAAATGTGGACAAATCCAGTTAATAATAAGGATTGATATAAGCACATAAGAAAGAAGGACGACCTAAAACATGTAAAAATTTCTCACCTTTTCAACCTCCTATTCGACCTCTTCATAATTTCCTTCAACCTGGCCAACCTCTACCTCAACTTCCTCCTCTTCCTCAGAAATTTTCTCATCATCATCGGCTGGCCTTATGTCACACCCAGTGTTCTCTATCTAGTAATGCTAAAGTAATAATAATAATTTAAGCAGAAGGAAAATAAAATTTGATTTATGTCGATGCATAGAATCTTATTACATAGCTTGGAGTCTCCATTAAACTGAAATAAAAGTGATGTCTAGAAGTAATCATAACATGGAAGGAAAGGTGGAACTAAAAGGTCACATAAGCTGGTAAGTTGTGGTGAAAGTGTTCCAGTGAGTGCTTTGGTCTTTTCAATTGCTGCCCATACATACAAAAAATCCAGTGGGGGGGGGGGGGATTTCTCCTTATTTGAGTTCATTTTCCATCAAGAAGGGAAACAAACAAGTAAAACATTGCCAAATAGATAATTTTATTTCCATAACAAGTGTAATATATGTGAGTTTGTTAGATAGAAAATGAAGTAGTGGAATTAGGTCACAATTTTAATAAATGGGAATGAACTGAGATATCAATAGTAATGAAATAGGGTATATGGAGTTTTGCTAGTATTAGTAAGAATAATATGGTGATTATACTAGATAAGTTTTTTATTGCGTCATAAGGATAAGGTTCAAACTATAATAGGATAACCTATAACTATCGATTATAGAAGCTTCAACTGCATAGGAATACTCTTATAACAACATCCAAAACCATTGGATAAAATCAACCCAAAACCTTTGGTGAAATAACCAGTTAGGCAAACTAACTAGAGAAGAACTCATACGTATGTAGCAATAAAACTAGGCACTCAAAACATATGAGTCCTAGAGGCCAAATAGCTCTTTTGTGGGTATACCAAAAGTCTACTCCCTGAATTATAATATATGCTATTGGTTTTGAATGAATCATAGGTTGCATGAAATTATCGGGTTAGGGTAAAATCGAATAAGGATTGAATCAATATTCATGGAAATTTAAACTACATAAAAGAGTTTATAAATGAGAACAAATGTCCAGGGGGTATCACATAGTGATATATAGCTATTCAAGGGTGTAAACTCAAAAATAATATTAAAATAGAATCACCTACTTTTCAATTTCAAGTCATTTTTTATTGATCTTCATTTTCACGGGGGTAAACTTGGTATTTATAATCATGGGTGGTATAAATGTTTAGAGTATGAAGGAGAAATAAATTTCTAAGTGAAAGTTCGAGAGAAATATATTTTATTTACAGTGTAAGAATTAGTGTTGGGGTGTTAAATATATATTTTATAAAAAGTTCAGGATTTTTATTAATTTCCTTATTTCCATTCATTTTTGGAGATGGTGATCGAGACATTTTTGTTGAATTTAGGGAATGGGACTTCAATTTAAAATTTGGGGTTATTTTGAAATAATTGAAAAATCCATGTGTTAAACTGAAAATGAAAATTTTGGTTTTAAAACTGTTTTCTCTAGAAAGTGCTTTCTGGAAAACCAAACAGGATGATGTATACACAATTTTGACCATAGAAATAAAAATAATTTTTTTTAGAAAACCTCAAAATTTTCTAATTGGAAATGCTCCCTTATGTACTGGGTCAAAATCCAGATGCGACTGAATTTGACTTCGCTCTCGCGCGTGTACTACACTTCGTTTCCTACTTTCCTTTTGTTGACTTTAGGGTTTGAAAACATTGAGCTTACATTCGAACACTTCATGAATACCATTTGGATGATTTCTGAATGAAAATTATTTAATTTTTTAAAGTAATCAAAACATATTGATTTGAAGCATTGAGGTTAGCTCGTTCGAGTTATTCATTTTTATAAAAATGGCATAAGTTTGACTTTAGCATTCGTTATTTTAGGCTATGATTCAAAATACGGCATGGTGATATTCATAATCTAGGATCAAAATGTATTCAAACTAGTTTGGTTTTAAAGATTATGGTTTACCGTAACTCCTAAATTTTATTTCTAAAATTTTAAATCCATAATTTTCAAACTTTGATTTGGGGTATCAAAACTCATTTTGGATTGAATTTATCTTTGTTCCTAGGTTCCTTAGAACTAGGTCTTGAGTTCTCCCTGTTTGAAATTGCTTTAAAATAAATAGTACATGTTCCACTATTAAAGCTCAAGATTTAATGGAGGTTCTTGATATTCAAGGTTTTTTGTGAATTTTCGATGTTAGAACTTACATGTAAACTCATATTTATGACCTATGAATGCCCAGAAATTTAAACGAGTGAAAAACATAGAAATTCTAAATAAAATCATAAAAATACCAAAACTTTATATTTACGTTTTTTGCTATGGTAGTATACGTGTCTACAGTGGCGGAGTGGGGATTTTATATTGATGGTGAAAGGGAAGGTATTGGTGGAAAAGGAGGTGGAAATTTATCATGGTTTTATTAAGTTTCATGAAGGTACCATGTGGGAGGACATGGGTACCATGTGTATCCCATGTGGTACAACTACTCACAAGGCAACCAGCTAAACAAAATTTTCAGGGAATAAAGTACAAGTAGATTTAGTTTTGATTTGGGTCCTTGGGTAATATATAAGGTGAATTTATGGACAATTATGAACTTTTTTGAAAGTTTAAGGGGTAAATGTGTAATTTTTCAAACTTGTTGGGTTGGGTTATGTAATTCATACAAAATACAAATACTTTGATTAAATTTGTGTTTAATATTTGGTTATAAGGATATGATATGGTTTCAATAATAAGTTTTAAAGTTTGTAAGGGTATTTTGGTAATTTCTTAAAATTTTAAGGGTTACTAAGGTAATTAACTTATCCGTTGGTGTTATTTTTCAATTATAGGTAGGTTTATTACACCTTGGTGGAGTATAAGTCTCAAGATCAATATTATTGATGTTAAACTAGTTCATCACGGCCTCAAACATTTTGGGTGAGTATACATCCTCAAAGTACGGAGGGTACGTGGTGCAAACTTGCCTAATCAGCATTACCAACGTTTTTTCCAATGATGGGGATTTTTTTGAAAATAAAGTCTGTGGAGCACCATTCCTTGTGAATGTTTATCCCTCTTTGTGGGTCATTTGGAAAAAAAACTCCCATGTACCAGAAATTTAAAAGAATTTTGTTTTCGAGTTGTGGTTGCTACTTTGGGTGACTTGGACTATTTTGGTGTTGGACTTTCAAGCAGAAAAATAGTAATACTCAGGGGTTTTATATTTCCCTTTAAACCATATACAAACATGAATATATCCCCATTAATATTAACCACTACCCCTATATTTTTTCTAGTAGATCATATATCCTACTATAGACCTATAAGCATTTAGAGGAAGATGGGCAAGGCTATATACCCCTTTAAGATGGATCTTATTGAGGGACAGAGGGGAAGAGAAACTCCTACTTCAATACCCAAAAGGAAAGAAACCCACATTGGTATTTCTCTTGTCATAGGCCCTCTCCTCCGAGTCAGGTATTCGAATGATCACATCATCTTGTATGGTGTATAGAATCCTAAGCTCAGCCAAATAATTTTCTCGGATATCACTTATGTACCATCTGGCATTAGAGGTAAAAGGATTGTAAGAGGTCGTATGAACCTCTCTGAGTTCCACCTCATCATGAGTTAAAGGAACGTCAATAGGCAAGGTGGGAGGTGAACGATTAGCCAATAAAACCCTCTCCTCGGAGTTTAAATGATCAGACGAAGTTATGTTACTGCTGTCAGCATAACTTATCCCCCCCGGCTTTATGGATTATGTTGTAAAAACTCTTGGATGTATGATATTTTTACGTGGTATACTCAACACTTGGGGGGCTTAAGGGATGAAGTAGAAGAAGAATAAAATTTTGGGATAAAATTTGGATTTTTTGGATTGTCCTCAGGTTTAAGGACCTGGAGTGGAATAGGACACCTCTCAGCAAAAGATCCAGGGAAAATCTTGTTCAAGTCTGAGAGTGCGCAATTCTCTAATGTCTTAAACTTATTTAATTATATGCCAACCCGCAAATAAGTTTTAATTCTTATTTACCCTGGAACATGCAACTATGTGATTCAAATCAAGCATGTAAACAAATCAAAATTTCAAGAAAAATTCCCCAAGGGGCAAAATCTTTTATTTCACTATATTTTGCAAACCGCAACTTACAAGTACAACGGAGAAATGTAGCCAAACGAATCTCCCGTAACTGATCTACATCTACTTGAACAATGATTCCCATGATAATTACAAAGATTGCAATCTTCCTTCAGCAATGATTCTCACAAGAATCACAAGAGCAATAGTAGAAACTCCTTCTTTACAAGGTCAATATTGAATAATCCTTTTTCATAAGAGTAACTTCAATATAGAAGTGATTTGGGTTCCAAAGATGATTCACAAAAGTATATGGGAAAGATTGTGTGAATTAAAAAGTGTTTTTTCCCTTTAAAAATGAAGACTTAAAGAAGCGGTTCTAAATTTTTTATTAATACAAAGTCTTGAAAAAAAAAACTATCGAAAATAGGTATTTATAGGTGGACATAAAAATCAAGTCGGCACAACCTCGTTCTAATGATATGCTGATGTCATTCGAATGACTCAAACTTCGCTTCTAACAAGATGTAAAAACCTAAGACAGTAATCGTTCGTTTGAACCTCGTTTGATAAATGCTTCAATCAACCTTCTAACGAGATACATGGTCGTTCTAATGAGATGCTAATCTCGTTTGAACGAAACTGTCAAAAATTTTAAATATTTTGAAGTTCAAAAGTTGTTCAAATACCTGTTTGAAAACTCCCTCATTTTGTCAAAACTCGGTTTATAAAAATATCCCATTACTTTGTAAAAAATCCATGAAAAACAAAACAACAACTATACCAATTTTACGTGTAACATTTTGAAGTTGCTTGATATTCTAATCCATCTTCTTGAACGTGTGAACGTGAATTGCCTTGACGGAAGTAACAAGTTATGCCATACTCGATGTAATCTAGATTCTATGGACAGGTCTTAGATACTAGCGGCAATGATGGAAAACCCTGAGCGACAATCCCATGACATAATACAAAACCAAAATGAAAAACAGGAAAAGACTAGATAAAGATAAAACAAAGAGTACCTGGTGTTAGAAACGAATTGGAAGGTAAGTTAAATAAATCTCCAAATTACTTGGCTCATGATCGATCTTTTTTCTCTTTTTATAAAGCTTGAACACGGATAATTTGAAAAGACCAAAATATAGTTCGTTCTTCTTTTATTAGGGAAAAAACTCGTGTGCCAAACGTGCCAATCGAAGCCCACCGAATGGTCAAAACTTGGAAAACTTAAGTCAGTAAGAAATTTCATCAAGGAAACTTAAAAGTCATTCGGCTCTATCGACTTTGCAGAATAACTAACGAACTCTAAATCAAGAGATGCCAACCAAGGAACATTTGTAAATACTTCACTCACTTCTTTACTCAGTGCTTCTCCTAAACATTAAGATCTACAGTCGTGAGTAAAGTCTTGGAGGCATTTTTTGTACCATATTTATATTGCATCACATGAGACGAAGATTACTGAGTAAAACCATTAAATAGAGTAAGAACTCATCCCTAGACAAGAAGATGTACCAAGGGGTGACTTTGGCTCAGCAAATAATATCGGCCACATGAAATGTGGTCAACCTCTTTTCCATCAGAAAGAACAAGATTGTTGCCAGCAAAAGTAACTCACGAAATATACTTTAATAAGACTAGTGAGTAACATGTGATTGGCACCATCAATACCCAACATTTGTAGGAACATTCCTTTATGGGTAAAACATTAAACCATTCCATATATTGGTTGTGATCCATTAAGAATATTCTCTTTCCCAACCTATAAAAGTAGGAGACATGTAAACCATTTGGTCTTGGCTTGACGTACATCGTCTCATACTTATTTGCTATAAAAGGAAAAATTCTCCCATTGGGATCTAGATCGACGACGAGATACTCAGGCATTCAAACTTTTAAAATACCAAGTGAGAAAAAATTAAGAGAATTATATTGCTCTTAAACCTATGGTCAACTGAAATCCTAGTACTAGAAACTATACCATGTGGACATAGGCTCATTCTTAAGAGCTAAACCACATAACTCTTTTTGTAATTCTTCTTATTCTAACCTCTATCTTTACACATCAGCATTTAGCTACATATTAATTATTTGTTATCTCGGATTGGATCTCAACTTGCTAAGAAACCAATTATAGACCATAACAAGTACATAATGTGATTCTCCACATTAAGCTTCTGATACCCGTTTGGTTAAATTAATTTTTGAAAAAATGCATTTAACCAATATCTAATCAATTCCTCGATTCTCATACATAACTTATTTTTTCACTCCACTTATAAAGAATCCATTTATCAGGTTTATTAGTGGAAACAAATCTTATAAGTCTATTAAGATCACAATCCAAAGTATCCTTAGACCTAGATTCCTCTGAATTAAGTTCTCAGAATGCTTATATAATTGTCACCCAATGTGCAGAGATCATTTGATTCAATCCAATATATTGAATTCCACCTGTAGCAATCAAAGTATCAATCAAATAAGTACTACAATCCTCATAATTCTTGGGATTAAGAATCTATGCACCCTTGGAAAATGGTATGAGAAATCTTTAGTTTAATCAAGATAACCCTTAGACTCATCTCATGGATATTCATATTCAATACATTCATCGGATTTACCAATCATAGTCATCTATCGAACTATCATATAAGTTCCCTAACCATCATACATGTTTCCATAGTTCGAGATAAACTACTAGGATTGCATTGCAACCGTTCCGATAGGATTTCAACTCCCTATCTAGATTATGAAATGTTCAATAGTGTTAGAATCGTAATTCAATCTCCTTGTGATCGGCTTAAATCCCACTCATTGGAATTCCTACTAAGCTCTATTTATCGACATTAAACATGTAACAATATACTTAAACAAATATAATGCATTCTCACAGCCTTGATTCTCATTTCAAAATGAATAAAAAATCAATTCTTACGTAGTAATAAAATATTTTACATGTAGTTTTATGAATAAACCCCAGCACGGTGGACTAGCATATCTGGAGGGTTTAGGGGTTCTAGGTAAGATTCCCCTTTACGGTGGGTTTCAAAGCAATAAGGATTCTTGTGTAAATCAAAGTAGGCACTATTGTAATTTTTTATTTATTTCATATATATATATATATATATATATATATATATATATATATATATATATATATATATATATATATGTATATATATGTATATATATATATATATATATATGTATATATATGTATGTATGTATGTAAGGAGCACAATTCTAAGAATAAGCCCTAAAGGACATATACCCTTTACCAAAGGTAATGGAGTTACATTATGGTATTTATGTTTTTATCTAAAACTACCTCTTTACTTCCATGAAGTGAAATTTCATCTAGCATAATAAATTAATAAATGATAATTATGAAGAGTAGTATATTCAAATTTTAATTAATTAAGCTAATCAAAGTACTAGGCGTGATATTAGATTTAAAATACAGTTAAAATAATGAATATGAATGTTTGTGATCTAGAAGTCACTACATCATATAACGAAGATGTGTAATACCCCGTATTTTTATGCTATATTAATTTGGGGATTTATTAAATTTAATGTGAGTTAATTATTAAATAAAAATCCGGAAATTAATTATGTTATAATTATTTATGGGAAATTTGTTGAATATTACTAATGAGAAAAGTAATATGTAATATTGGTTATATTGAATGTCACAAGTGAATAAAATGACAACTTTGGAAATTTGAGTCGGGACGCGCCCGTGTCGCGTCCTGACTAAATATTGATAAATAAAAGTGAATATTTTATAAGTTGTTCGTATGGTCGTTTTGGGTGCGCCAACGAGTCCGAAAGGGTCGATATAGTCAGAAAAGTGTACTCGGGGGTTTAGTTTGGGTCTCGGGGCGTTTTTAGGCCTAATTAGTACCCCAGGAGGGCGTTTTGGACATTTCACATTTTTGGGTAATTAAACCCACGAAAATCATTAATCTATATCAGCCATTTAGGTTAGTCAGATAGGGTTAGAAAGCGAAAAAAAATAAGAACGACCATAGGAGAGGAAGGAGAGAGATCTCAAGGCCAATTCAAGGCCCAAAATCCATCCAGTTGCACCACCACCACTACCAACGCGTAGATCGTGCGACGGGGAACGCAACCACACCGAAATCATCCGCAAACCAGAACGTCGAAAATCCCAGGCAAGTGTTTATCTTGCTTATTTCATTGATGCATTTTTCATATTAGTGTAGGAATGATTAGGATGAGCTTTATGGAAGAAAACCTAAGGTTTGAGATAGGAATCTCATGTAGTTATGGTTTAAATGATAATTCTGGAAACCCTTGCCATGTAGAGGAATTTACCAACGAAATTATGATGTTTATAAGAAGAAATTTCTGGAAAAACAGATTGGAACCATGATTTAGGGATTTCTAGGTTTCTTGAATATTTAAATGAATTATGGCATGATTAATCCATGTTTAGTGACGTAAATTGACATGCGTTACGTAGGAAATGTATGATATCATGTTATGATGTTAGTAGTAAAATTTTTGAGACGTTTGGGATTGTAAAATATGGATTTGGTGTAAGTTAGAAGATAAAAACTGTAACTGCAATTCTGCAGAAATTGCAATACCTGCTTGATCGATCGATCGAGCCCAGAGCTTCGATCGATCGAAGGTTCGATCGATCGAGCCCCAGACCACGATCGATCGACCCCTCCTGGCAGACTCCTATTTCCCTTTTTAAATGAGTTAAATTCAATTTATCGTGAAATAATTCTTGGACATCCTTAATAAAGTGTTTTGGGAGATAGGGAAGATCAGTAGGACATATGAATAATTTTGGGACTTTTAATATGAGACGAGAATTGTATTTTTGGGAATAATTACTTAAGGTCGATGAAATTATGTATTAAAGGGGGAGATACATAAGAGGGTTGCGTTAGAACATAAAAAGGACACCTACTGAATTTTGTACTTGGGAAGATAGAGTTCATGTGAGTTACGTCATAAGATGGAAGAATCCTTCCAATTAAGGTTAGAGACGAACCCTTATACGCGATACCAATAATGTGAAAATAAGGATAAATGTCGTAACTATGGGATTTGAGATTTACCTAATATTTTTATGGTAATATTAGTATAGTTATATGATTGTGTATGCATATACTATTTATGTGTGAAAATCATGACCACGCTACTTGCTATCCCTGAGGTTACCGCGCTGGGACAGTCTTATCTCGATGGGACCTTTATGGGGGATATTGACTTATACCCTAGAAGATAGATATCCTTGGTGCAGGCTATCGATGTGATAGTTCAGACGGTCCTAAGAGACGCAGGCATGTGCCATCCTCTTATAGACTTAGAATATATTCTTCGCCTCAATATTGTTTGTGCATCTATGTTAATACAATTCGAGAGTGATTACGAATGTATTCCCCTTAATATGAGTGATATGGGGCTTTGGATAGTAGAGTATGCCCGCACCATAGTTTATTTGGGGTGCTGTTATAATATATATATTATATGAGTAGTTAATATATATATGAAATTCTGAAATCTGGAACTGCCTACTGTGATTTGATATGTAGGACATGGTTGATGACTCAAATTGTAAATACTTGTTTGAGAAAGTATAATATGACACTGGAAAACTTTATTGATTTATAAAGTTAAAATGAGAACTTTGGTTACTAATTGAAATATTCTTTTCAAACAATTAAATCGTTAAAGTTTAAATCCTGCGAATAATCTAAGATAAGTTAAACCATTGGGAAAGGATAGCATGTTATATGATGAGATAGACCATTGGGAAGGTTAGAAAGATAGGTGTGCACATTAGAAGAGAGGTGAGAATTTCTCAAGAGAGGGTCGCACTAATATGTTGTTGCATTGGCCTGTATCAATTTAAATACTTGCTAAACAATTTTTAAATCATATACACTATCGGGCTCTGACCTGTTTCTCTCTCTCTCTCTCTCTCTCTCTCTCTCTCTCTCTCTCTCTCTCTCTTGTATATATATGTATGTACTACAGGTGCCCAGCCACAGAGGCGTCTTGCTCGTGCTGCAGCTTAGGTGGGAGTTGCAGGCCACTTGCTTAGACGATTTCATTTACTTGATTCCTCTTCTATCATTCTCAGCTATTGGGCATGTGTCGCCCTTTCCACTATTTATCTGTTTTGTTGGGACATTTATATTTCAGTTATTTCTAGTACCGTTACTTTGGGATTTATTCAGCATGTATGTTTTAAATGTTGGGATTTTGGATGTTGGATGTTTAAAGTAAATGGATTATGTCCCAGGATAATTGTTGTATGACTCTTACTCATTGTAAATGTTGTTACTAATTAAATAAATAATTTTCCTTTAAAAATAAAATTGGTTAGAAATGTTGAAAAATGGTTTTGACACTTAGCTTAATTAATTAGGGTGTTAATTTGGAAAAAGTTATTTTTATGACAGTGATGCTAAGAATGAACCAACTGTTCACCTTGATTTTAATTTAATAAAGGAGTGATCGCCCGGTATTTAATTAGGCGGGGTGTCACAGGTGGTATCAGAGCATCAGGTTCTAGTGTCCTTTAGGATCTGTGCGGATTATTATGCTTTCAGCGTTGCTTTCTTTGATATAGTGCCCTAAATACTAGGAATGTTGTGTTCATCTCTATACATTGGGAATTCGTGCTTCTGCGATTTGTTTATTTGAATGATGAACTCATCCAAATTCACTTAAATTTTCAGATGGATCGTCAAGAAGAACTAGGTAAAACGGTTAGGGGAGTCAATGAGCAAGATCGACTCACACCTCAGGTATCCCCAGAGAGAATATCAATCGCCGAGTTAGCAGGTATTGTGGCACAGGTAGTTACCACTGCAGTCTTACAGTATCAAGAATGCAACATGCAGCTTAAAGGAGGCAAAAGATCTAGAGAATATAGTCAGTCTATTATGACCGGAAATAACAAGTGTGTGAAGATACAAAAAATCGCATCAACAATCTCTTCAAGGCCGTAAAAGCCACAAAGGTAACAAATTGTGCAGAGAAACCCAAAAGCGTCAGGGTCAACAAAGCCGGGGGCCGAGTGAAGTCACGAAGAGGGGTTTTAAATGTGGAATGGACGGTCATGAACGTCGAACTTGCCCGGATCAGTCTGGAAAGGAACTTCAACCCAACCAGAGAGAATTTTCAGGACTCTGCTATAAATATGTACAGCCGGGTCACATGTGGAGTGATTGTCCTCATCCTGACAAAGTTTTTCCACAAATTTTCCATCAAGGCCAGGAAGACCAGGGAAAAAGCGAGACTAGTCAACAAAGTAATGAAGTGAAGCAGTTTTGAGGGAGGTGCTTCCAATGTGGCAGAAATGGCCATAGGCGTCAGGATTGCCCAGAAAAGAATAGGGCCCCACGAAAGGAATATGCTATTAATAAACCACAGAAGCCAGCTCCACAACCTTTTCCAACAGCTTCAGTTCAGCAGAGGCAGCTATAGTGCGAACGTGTCTATAACTTCCCACAGGCAACGGCTCCGCAGACACCACCCGCGATTGTGGGTATGTTTCCTATCCATGGTACTATGGGTCGGGTTTTGTTTGATACGGGGGCGACGCACTATTTTATGACTACCCATTTTGTGAAGACCTTAGGGTTATTAACCACAGTGGAGAGCACTGTAACGTATGTAGACTCACCACTGGGAAGTGGGTCACTTATCTTCTTTATATGCCGAGGAGTGGGGGTAGAGATTGGTAGTTTGGTATTACCTGCAGACATGTTAGTCTTAGATATGCATGAGCATGATGTTATTATCGGTATGGATTGGCTCGCAGCTTATAGAGCCATGATTGATTGCTTCAGTGGGAGCATTGTTTTTGCCATTCCGGGGCAAGAGATGTTTGTAGTGGCGATGCCTCGCCCAGAGGGAGGTTCGACCGCTCATTTGAATTATATAGAGGAGGATACCTCTAAGGAGGTTGTGATTCCGTTAGACTCGATTCCAGTTATTCGAGAGTATTCCGATGTGTTTCAGGAAATACCAGGCCTACCCCCCGGTCGAGAGATAGACTTTGTCATAGATTTATTGCCAGATACTAGACCTATAGCACGCGCTCTATACCGTATGGCTCCGGTAGAGATGAGAGAGTTACGAGATCAGATAGAGCAGCTGTTAGGTCAGGGCTTCATTCGCAGGAGTACCTCACCTTGGGGCGCTCCAGTCTTGTTTGTGAAGAAGAGAGATGGTTCACTGAGGTTATGTGTGGACTACCGGGAGTTGAACAAGGTCACGATACGGAATAAGTATCCGTTGCCTCAAATCGATGATCTGTTCGACCAGCTGATGGGAGCAACTTTCTTTTCGAAGATAGATCTGAGGTCAGGATACCATCAGCTATGTATTAGAGAGCAGGATGTTTCAAAGACTGCCTTCTTGACGAGATATGGGTCTTACGAGTTCAGAGTGATGCCATTTGGTCTCACAAATGCTCCAGCCGTATCATGTACTAAATGAACCGAGTATTCAGAGAGTTCTTGGATCAATTTGTCATCGTCTTTATAGATGACATTTTGATAGATTCACACTCCGAGGAGGAGCACGCCGAGCATTTGAGGCAGGTTCTTCAGACTCTACGAGAGCATCAGTTGTATGCTAAGTACGAGAAGTATGGATTTTGGTTACGAGAAGTACAGTTCTTGGGGCATGTTATTTCTGAGCAGGGGATTACAGTTGACCCGAGTAAAGTGTCAGCGGTGAGGGAGTGGGGACAGCCCACGACACCGACGGAAGTGTGTAGTTTCTTGGGGTTAGCCGGATACTACAGGAGATTCATTCGGGGATTCTCCAAAATAGCGGGTCCATCGACGAACCTGACTCGCAAAGGGGTACCATATGTTTGGGATGATGCTTGTCAATTGGATTTCGGCGAGCTGAAAGACAAGCTTACTTCAGCACCAGTCCTTGCTTTACCAAAGCCGGGTGTGGAGTACCTGGTTTACACCGATGCCTCTTTACGGGGACTTGGGGGAGTACTTCAGCAGGAAGATAAGGCTATAACTTTTTCCTCCCGCAAGCTTAAGCCGCATGAGAAGAATTACCCCACCCACGACCTGGAGTTAGCAGCGGTCGTCTTTGCATTGAGGATATGGAGACACTATTTATTGGGGGAAAAGTTCCTTTTGTTCACAGACCACAAATCACTGTCGTACCTGTTCACTCAGCGAGAGCTGAATATGCGTCAGCGCAGATGGTTAGAGTTTGTGAAGGACTATCAGTTTGACATACAGTATCATCCGGGGAAAGCCAACGTAGTTGCTGATGCGTTGAGCCGTAGACCGGTAGACGAGGTAGCGGACATCTGGAAAGCAAAGTGGAAGGAGTTGGGCCACCAGGACGCAGTAGCCCGTTCCTTTATATCTGTTATGACAGTCACACCCGAGATTGTTATGAGGGTGATACAGGCACAGACCACATACCCATTTTTCTAGGAGCAGATTGTACGACTTTTAGCTGAGGGTGCTGAGTCCTACTCTGTTAGTTCCGATGGGGGTTTGAGATTTAATGGGAGATTGGTGGTTCCAGAAGGTGCAGAATTGCGTCATGCAGTGATGACCCAATCTCACGGGTCCCGATTTGCAGTACATCCTGTAGGAGATAAGATGTACCAGGATATGAGGAAAAATACTGGTGGAGTGGAATGAAGAACGACATTGCTGAATTTGTGTCCAAGTGTTCTACCTGCCAGCTGGTGAAGGTGGACCATCAGAAACCGTCAGGGTTGCTTCAGCCATTGGAAATACCCGCGTGGAAGTGGGAGAGTATTTCCATGGATTTTATTATAGGGTCTCTTACATCACAGCGGGGCCACGACTCCATCTGGGTGATTGTAGACCGTTTGACCAAGGTGGTTCATTTTCTGCCGGTGCGGATAGATTATACCACGGGTCAGTATGCTCAGTTTTTCATTTCTGAGATTGTCAGATTACATGGGGTGCCCCTGAATATTGTGTCAGATAGAGATAAGATTTTCATGTCACGTTTTTGGGAAATCTTTTAGGAGGCTGTGGGAACTGAGTTGAGGCTGGATTTAGCTTATCACCCACAGATAGATGGACAGACAAAGCGTACTAATCAGATGTTGGAGGATATGATACGCATGTGTGTTCTTGATTTTGGAGGAGGTTGGGAGCCACACCTTTCACAGGTAGAGTTTGCTTATAATAATTCTTATCAGTTCACGATTGGTATGGCTCCATTTGAGGCTTTGTATGGCAGGCCTTGTCGTTCTCCAACTTGTTGGCTCGAGGTGGGGGATAACAAGTTTCTAGGACCAGAGGTGATTCAGGAAACCTCCGCGAGGATTGAGATGATTATGAGTTGCATTCGAGTAGCTCAGGAAAGGCAGAAGAGCTACGCCGATGCGAAACGGTTCTTCCAGGAGTTTAACGTGGGGGACCTGGTATTACTACGTGTGTCTCCTATGAAAGGAGTGATGAGGTTCAGAAAGAAAGGGAAATTGGCCCCGAGGTACGTGGGACCATTTCCCATTATCGAGAGGATTGGGCCGGTAGCATACATATTGGGACTACCAGAGCATTTACATCGCATTCACGATGTATTCCACATCTCGTCGTTGAGACGGTATCTTCGGGATGATAGGGGCCATACTCACATTGCGATAGAGGAGATAGACTTACAGCCTGACAGCTCTTATGAGGAGAGGCCGTTGGCTATCCTAGACTATAGTGAGAGGAGATTGAGGTCGAAGATAGTTCCACTTGTGCGAGTCCAGTGGGAGCATCATAATGTGGAGGAATCCACTTGGGAGCGCGAGGCCGATATGCGCGAGAGATATCCAGATTTGTTCTTACCAGGTATGCCTTATTTTCCGAATTTCAGGATGAAATTTTGTTATTAGGGGGGAAGTTTGTAATACCCCGTATTTTTATGCTATATTAATTTGGGGATTTATTAAATTTAATGTGAGTTAATTATTAAATAAAAATCCAGAAATTAATTATGTTATAATTATTAACGTGACGATAGTTAGTAATTATGGGAAATTTATTGAATATTACTAATGAGCAAAGTAATATGTAATATTGGTTATATTGAATGTCACGATTGAATAAAATGACAACTTTGGATATTTGAGTCGGGACGCGCCCGTGTCGTGTCAGGACTAAATATTGATAAATAAAAGTGAATATTTTATAAGTTGTTCGTATAGTTGTTTTGAGTGCTCCAACGCGTCCAGAAGGGTTGATATAGTCAGAAAAGTGTACCCGGGGGTTTAGTTTGGGTCTTGGGGCGTTTTTAGGCCTAATTAGTACCCCGGGAGGGCGTTTTGGACATTTCACATTTTTGGGTAATTAAACCCACGAAAATCAGTAACCTATATCAGCCATTTAGGTTAGTTAGATAGGGTTAGAATGGTAAAAAAAACAAGAACGGACATAGGAGAGGAAGGAGAGAGCTCTCAAGGCAAATTCAAGGCCCAAAATCCATCTGGTTGCACCACCACCACCACCAACGCGTAGATCGCACGACGGGGAACGCAACCACACCGAAATCATCCGCAAACCAGAACGTCGAAAATCCCAGGCAAGTATTTATCTTGCTTATTTCGTTGATGCATCTTTCATATTAGTGTAGGAATCATTAGGATGAGCTTTATGGAAGAAAACCTAAGGTTTGAGATAGGAATCGCTTGTAGTTATGGTTTAAATGATAATTTAGAAACCCTTGCCATGTAGAGAAATTTACCAACGAAATTATGATGTTTATAAGAAGAAATTTCTGGAAAAACAGATTGGAACCATGATTTAGGGATTTCTAGGGTTCTTGAATATTTAAATGAATTATGGCATGTTTAATCCATGTTAAGTGATGTAAATTGACATGCTTTACGTAGGAAATGTATGATATCATGTTAGGATGTTAGTAGTACAAATTTTGAGACGTTTGGGATTGTAAAATATGGATTTGGTGTAAGTTAGAAGATGAAAACCGTAACTGCAATTATGCAGAAATCGCAATACCTGCTTGATCGATCGATCGAGCCCAGAGCTTCGATCGACCGAGCCCCAGACCTCGATCAATCGACCCCTCCTGGCAGACTCCTATTTCCCTATTTAAATGAGTTAAATTCAATTTATCGTGAAATAATTCTTGGACATCCTTAATAAAGTGTTTTGGGAGATAGGGAAGATCAGTAGGACATATGAATAATTTTGGGACTTTTAATATGAGACGAGAATTGTATTTTTGGGAATAATAACTTAAGGGTCGATGAAATTATGTATTAAAGGGGGAGATACATAAGAGGGTTGCGTTGGAACATAAAAAGGACACCTACTGAATTTTATACTTGGGAAGATAGAGTCCATGTGAGTTACGTAATAAGATGGAAGAATCCTTTGAATTAAGGTTAGAGACGAACCCTTATACGCGATACCAATAATGTGAAAATAAGGATAAATGTCGTTACTATGGGATTTGAGATATACCCAATATTGTTATGGTAATATTAGTATAGTTATATGATTGTGTATGCATATACTATTTATGTGCGAAAATCATGCCCACGCTACTTGCTATCCCTGAGGTTACCGCGCTGGGACAGTCTTATCTCGATGGGACCTTTATGGGGGATATTGACTTGTACCCTAGAAGATAGATATCCTTGGTACAGGCTATCAATGTGATAGTTCAGACGGTCCTAAGAGACGCAGGCATGTGCCATCCTCTTAGAGACTGGGAATCTATTCTTCACCTCAATATTGTTTGTTCATCTATGTTAATACAATTCGAGAGTGATTCCGAATGTATTCCCCTTAATATGAGTGATATGGGGCTTTGGATAGTAGATTATGCCCGCACGATAGTTTATTTGGGGTGCTGTTATAATATATATATTATACGAGTAGTTAATATATATATGAAATTCTAAAATCTGGAACTGACTACTGTGATTTGATATGTAGGACATGGTTGATGACTCAAATTATAAATAGTTGTTTTGAGAAAGTATAATATGACACTGGAAAACTTTATTGATTTATAAAGTTAAAATGAGAACTTTGGTTACTAATTGAAATATTCTTTTCAAACAATTAAATCGTTAAAGTTTGAATCCTGCGAATAATCTAAGATAAGTTAAACCATTGGGAAAGGATAGCATGTTATATGATGAGATAGACCATTGGGAAGGTTAGTGCGATAGGTGTGCACATTAGAAGAGAGGTGAGAATTTCTCAAGAGAGGGTCGCACTAATATGTTGTTGCATTGGCCTGTATCAATTTAAATACTTGCTAAACAATTTTTAAATCATATACACTATCGGGCTCTGACCCGTTTCTCTCTCTCTCTCTCTCTCTCTCCCTCTCTCTCTTGTATATATATGTATGTACTACAGGTGCCCAGCCACAGCGGCGTCTTTCTTAGGATCCCTTGGAAGGAACGTGTTGCAGCTTAGGTGGGAGTTGCAGGCCACTTGCTTAGACGATTTCATTTACTTGATTCCTCTTCTATCATTCTCAGTTATTGGGCATGTGTCGCCCTTTCCACTATTTATCTGTTTTATTGGGACATTTATATTTCAGTTATTTCTAGTACCGTTACTTTGGGATTTATTCAGCATGTATGTTTTAAATGTTGGGATTTTGGATGTTGGATGTTTAAAGTAATTGGATTATGTCCCAGGATAATTGTTGTATGACTCTTACTCATTATAAATGTTGTTACTAATTAAATAAATAATATTCCTTTAAAAATAAAATTGGTTAGAAATGTTGTAAAATGGTTTTGACACTTAGCTTAATTAATTAGGGTGTTAATTTGGGAAAAGTTATTTTTATGACAGTGATGCTAAGAATGAACCAACTGTTCACCTTGATTTTAATTTAATAAAGGAGTGATCGCCCGGTATTTAATTAGGCGGGGTGTCACAAGATGCTCACGGACCGAGGCCATGACCAAGGCCATGGGTCATTGACATAGGTCGTGGCCATTTTCACCGTGACAAAATACTATGGTCACAACCTCATCCGTGACCCTAAATGAATATCACGATCTCCCTCGTGGGTCAATATTGCCTCCATGGTCACAGACTAGGATCGTAACCATGTGTGGGAAGATGTTCAAATTGGGTCCCAAATCTGGGCCCTGATGACCCAATGCATGGGACGATGTTCAAAATGGGTCATGACCTAAATTCGTGACCCTAATCTTTTTTTAAAAAATAAATAAGAATTGTCATGGTCTTGGACGTGACCATTTTTTGAATAAATTACAGGACTCTAATTTGGGTTATAAACCATACCCATTTAATAAAAAAAATTATTTGTAGGCAGCCCCCAAAAAAACTTGTATTCAGCAACCAATTCATATACAATTAAGCAAAATTATAACCGTGGAGTTGATCATACAAATTAAACCACCATGTCATCCTAGTTAATTCCTAAATCGTAATAACCCTTCATAAATTATACTAAATATTTATAAAGCAAACTAAACATTCATAAATTATATTAAACGTTTATAAATCAAACTAAAGCACCAATATCATAATAGGATATAAATAAGATTATCAAGGTATAATATAATTTGACATTTGTAAATTTTTCTCCTATTCTCAAACTGGGAGTCCCGTGATAATGCAGTCAGTTCCTACGAGTTACATTAGTCCCGTGCAAGGTGTTCGTGCCTATTATAGGACTATTTGGGAGTTGTTTTGGGTTTTTACCCTCTAAAATAATGTTTTTAAGCTCAAGTCTAAATATTTGAATTTTTTTCCATATTCTCAAACTGAGAGTCCCATGACTATGCAGTCATTTCCTACGAATTGCATTGCCCCGTGCGAGGTGTCAGTGCCTCTTATGGGGTCATTTGGAGACTGTTTTGGGTTATCATCCTCTAGGGACCTGTTTTTAATCCCAAGTTGTGAGATTTTTATATTATCATCATATTATCAAACCGAAAGTTCCGTGACTACGGTGTTAGTTTGTATGAGTTACATTGGTCCCATGCGAGGTGTTCGTGTCTCTCACAAGGTCATTTCAGGATTGTTTGGATATTCAGCCTCTAGCAACATGTTTTTAAGCCTAAGTCTTGAGGTTTTCATATTATCATCATATTCTCAAACCGAGAGTTACATAACTACACGGTCAGTTCCTACGAGTTACATTGGTCCTGTGCAAGGTGTTCATGTCTATTTTGGGGGCATTTTGGGGTTATTTTGGGTTTTCACCCTCTAGCACCCTATTTTTAAGCCTGTCTAAATATTTACAAATTTTTATAATATTCTCAAATCAGGAGTCCTGTGACTATGCGCTTAGTTCCTACGAGTTACATTCATCCCATGTTAGGTGACATACAAGCCTCTTAGGAGGTTGTTTGGGGCTGTTTTGGGTTTTCGCCCTCTAGCAGCATATTTTTAGGCTTAATTATTGATATTTTCACATTATTCTCGTATTCATAAAGTGGAAGTTCCGTGACTACGTGGTTAGTTCCTATGAGTTACATTGGTTTAATGTGAGGTGTTTGTGCCTTTTACGGGGCCGGTTAGGGCCTATATTGGGTTTTCTCCTTCTAGCAACATGTTTTTGAACCCTAAGTATAGATATTTGCAAATTTTCCTCATATTCTCAAACTAGGAGTCTCGTGACTTTGCGATCAGTTCCTACAAGTTACATTGGTCTACGAGGCGATTGAGATATGTTTTGTGTTTTTTCCTCTAGCGGCATATTTTTAAGCTTAAGTCTTGAAATTTTCGTATTATCAACATAATCTCAAATCGAGAGTCTCGTGATTACGCAGTTAGTTCCTACATATTACATTGTCCCTTGTGAGGTGTTTGTGCCACTTACCGGGTCGTTTCAGGGTTTTTTTTTTTTGGGGGGGGGGGGGGGGGGGGGGGGTTGCCCTCTAGCGGCATGTTTTTAAGTCTAACTCTAGATATTTGGAATTTTTTTATCATATTCTCAAATCGGGAGTCCCGTAACAATGCGATCATTTCCTGTGAGTTACATTTGTCCCCTTGAAGTGTTTGTGCCTATTGCGAGGCCTTTTGGGGGTTATTTTGGGTTTTGGCCCTCTAGTGGCATGCTTTTAAGTGTAAGTCTAGATATTTTCAAATTTTTGTTATATTCTCAAATCGGGAGTTCCGTAATGACGTGACCAGTTCCTATGAGTTATATTATTCCCGCATGAGGAGTTCGTGCCTTTTAAGGGGCCGTTTCGTGGCTATTTTAGGTTTTTACCCTCTAACGTAATGTTTTCAAGACCAAGTCTTGATATTTTCATATTATCATCATATTCTCAAATTGGGAGTCCCATGACTACGCCAACAGTTCTTATGAGCTATACTGGTCCCGTGCGAGGTATTCGTCCTATTCAAGAGGCCATTTGGGGGATGTTTTGGATTTCACCTTGTAGCTGCACATTTTTAGGCCTAAATCTTAAGATGTTAATATTATTATCATATTCTCAAATTGGTAGTCCCATGACTATGCGTTTAATTCCTACGAGTTACATTGGTCCCGTGCGAGGTGTTCATGTTACGGGGTGATTTGAGGAATATTTTGAGTTTTCACCCTCTAATGGCATATTTTCAAGTCTAAGTCTAGATATTTGCAACTTTTTGTCATATTATCAAAAAGAGAGTCTCGTGACTATGTGGTCAGTTACTACAAGTTACACTAGTCTCGTGCAAGGTGTTTGTGTCTCTCACGAGGCCATTTGGGAGCTGTTTTAAGTTTTTTCCCTTTAGCGACATGTTTTTAAGCCTAAATCTTTATATTTTCATATTATCCTCATATTCTCAAATTAGGAGTCTCGTGACTAAGCTATCAGCACCTACGAGTTACATTGGTCATGTACGAGGTGTTCGTTCCTCTTACGAGGCTGTTTGGAAGTTGTTTTGGGTTTCTCCCTCTAGCGGAATGTTTTTAAGCCTAATTCTAAATATTTGTAACTTTTTATTATATTTTCAAACCAAGAGTCGCATTAATATATGGTTCATTCTAACAAGACACATTGGTCCCGTATGAGGTGTTCGTGCCTATTATGGAGCCGTTAGGGGTCTGTTTTGGATTTTTCCCCTCTAGCGGCATGTTTTAAGCCCAAGTCTAGATATTAGAAAAAAATTGATATATTTTCAAATTGGGAGTTCCATGACTACGCGGTC
Organism: Sambucus nigra; assembly: GCA_949130495.1. NCBI lineage: Eukaryota > Viridiplantae > Streptophyta > Magnoliopsida > Dipsacales > Adoxaceae > Sambucus > Sambucus nigra. The sequence continues at coordinate 305,166 of CASBWL010000582.1, read as the reverse complement.
AGTTCTTATAACTTGCATTGGTCCCGTGTGAGGTGTTGGCGTCTCTTACAAGACCGTTTGGCGATTGATGTGGATTTTCTCCCTCTAACGACATGTTTTTAATCTTAAGTATTGGGATTTTCATATTATCATCATATTTATAAACCAGGAGTCCCGTGACTACGCAGTCGGTTCCTACGACCTACATTGGTCCCTTATGAGGTGTTCGTGCTTCATACATAGTAGTTTTGGATTTCCCCCCTCTATCGGCATGTTTTTAAGCCTAAGTCTAGATATATTCTCAAACTGAGAGTCCTATGATTACCAGTTCCTATGAGTTTCATTGGTCTCGTGAGAGGTGTTCATGCTTATAATAGAGAGGGGTATTTTGGATTTTCGTCCTCTAGCGGTATGTTTTTAATTCTAAGCCTAGATATTTGATTTTTTTTATCATATTCTCAAACCAAGAATTTCTTGACTATGAAGTCAATTCCTACGAGTTATATTTGTTCCGTATGAGGTGTTCGTGCCTCTTACGGTGTTGTTTGTGATCTGTTTAAGCCTAAGTATTGATATTTTTATATTCTCATGCAGGAAGTCCATTGACTATGCGGTTAGTTCCTATGAGTTACATTAGTCCTGTGCGAGGTGTTTGTGCCTCTTACGGGACCGTTTAGCGGTTATTTTGGGTTTTCAAGCAACACGTTTTTAAGCCTAAGTATAGATATTTGCAAATTTTCATCATAAATCAAACTAAACATTCAAAAATCAAACTAAAGGGTCAATATAGAGCCAATATCATAATAGGATACAATTTGGATACAAATAGGACTATCAAGGGTCAATATAATAATAAAATACAAATAGGATTGTCAAGGGTAAAATAATATTTTGATACTAAATATTCCTTTTAATCAACTAAAAGATCCATCAAAATAGGGTTATGATAAAAAGCAGACTGGAACTCTTTCGGAGACTTTAATGTGTCTGCTTGAGTAATAGTAACCTTTGATGCATGCATAACAATAGATCAATTGTCATTGTTTATGCACTTTGAGCAGAATACCTTCTTTACATTCTGAAAGGCATAAATGAAAGTCTTGTCGACTATGCGATCTTTACTCTTCATCTTTGATAAATTTACCATTATAATATTTAAGTCATGATCGACTTTACAAGCATTTGTAATTTCCTCCACCTTCACCCAGTCATAATAGACTAGGATTTGGTGAAATCTAAATAATCCAGTTTTAGGGTGTATTGGAAAATCCCATAATAGTTTAGCATTGTATATTTCAAATTTTTATCTCTTTTTCTAATGACGCATGTAGTCAAGGCATACATTGAAATTCTATTATTTTGCGATAAAAAAATTTCCTCGCATGGATGTGAAACAAAATCAAAATTGCTGGTGCTACATTTCTTAAACTATTTTTCACGAAATGTGGGATATTTTTATAGGCGTGCAAGCCCTGAAGAGAAATCACCTCTTTTTAGAAGCTGCATTTATTACTAAATTTGTATTAGGGCATATTTTTACCACACGTGAATAAATAACTGCACACATAAGAGGTGGAAATTACCTCTTTTGATATTCATGTCCTAAAATCATTCGTCGTTCAATTTCTCCTCTGCTTTTGGGAATTTTTTTTTTCGTACTTCCTAAAGGTAAATTATAGAGTTTAGATCATAATACAGATAAGACATGTAATTAAACAACAATAATTCAGTTAATTATATAGGTACTTACTCTATCCAATCTTCAACTTCATCTTGCGATTCGAAAACATAAAGAGCTGCTTGCTCGCATTGTAGATTAGTGAGCCTCACCTCTTTAGGGCTCCCAAAAGTCAATTCACCCTCAAACTTATCAGGTTCCTCGATCACTCATTCTCCATGAGGATTAAACCTCTTTAGGTCTTGTTCTGGCATAGGTTCCCCAACGTATAACTATGATTCCAGAGTTATGTATTCTTTAGAAAATGTCCCTGTAATGTACCGTGTATTCTTAATGTAATCTTTGAAGATTTTCATCATGCACTTGAAGGGATACATCCAACAATACCTAACAGGACCACGCAAAAAAGCCTCATCGCATAAATTCACAAGCAGATGGATGAGAATATCGAAGAATGGCAAAGGAAAATATATCTTAAATACACAATTGCATAGGTTAAAGTTAATTTCACAACTTAATATGCTTTCTCTTTACCACTTTTGCACAAAGTAAGGTGAAACACAAAATTATTTTCGTAATTTCCCAGAGGAGATCTTTGTTCTTGGAGAAGAAATGCCTAAACAACGGAGGGATTAATTGAATGTTGATGTGTTGATCGTGAGACTTTCACTATTGTAGGTCATTTATTTGATAGGTTACTATCCTGCGCAAATTATCGGAATCTAGTAATCAAAGTGAAAGTAGTTGAGGGGATATAAATTATTCTATTGTAGGATTATATTTTAACCATAATTTCTTCTTTATTTTCATATTCTGTAAATTACGGGGCTCTCCATCGTTTGAATGAGATCCACCCAGACATGTTCCTATTAAATGTTTCGCAACATTATTCTTCATGTGCATTTCATCAATTATGTGCCTTAGATTATGAAATTTTCAACACAACAAGTCAAAAAATATTAATCATATGGATGCCTTCATTTTACTGATGTTGTTCGAATCCTCCCTAGTTGTATGCTTCATCTTTAAAACTGATGGTGTTTGCCCATATACGTATTAGCCGTAATCGCAACTTTCACCTTCCTCTCTATATGTTGACCATAAAGTTAAGCAGGTTTTGTCCTACACTCATGATCGACAGGTAAGAAGTTATACTTATCATTCCTAAAAGGGTGACTAGTCGGTATAAATCTACGATGATCCGTATAACTCATTTTACTACTATGATGTAGCCAATTAACACAAAGCATGTTTATAATTTATGTATAGAAGTCCATGACATGAGTTCAGAATCCTTTCTTTTTCAACTTATTGGCAAGATTTAATTTAACGTGCATATATCGTGAGACATCACACTCTTGGTCAATGCTCTCTTTTTGTAGTTGTATCCACAATGATCGAATGTTTTTATACCTTTTTTAATAGCATAAGGAACATCGGGGATACATCGGGATTATGTGTGCAAAATATATTCTCTATTACCTCATCCAAGCTTCCTAGTAGAAAAAATAGAATACGATCGAACAGGTACTCTTGCGAGACATGAACTCCACGATTTTCAAGGTAGTTAAAATGTTCGATCTTCTTATTCTCATACTTGTAAATACTATTACCCTCTATATGGCGCACACAAATAAAAGAGGTATAAGTGCGGTCCAATTGCAACATCTCGTACACCTGTTTCCATTGATTATCATCGTGCCTCATTTTTTCTAAGAAAAATATATGATGGTGTGAATGAGTCCTACAAGTAAAGGCTTTAATTAATCATTAACTAGTTATTATTTTTCAACCGATCCAATTTAAGTTTATCTTATATTATTTAATCCTAACATTGTCATGTGTCCTTTCGAGTAAAAGACACGTGTAAGTGTGTGTGTGTGTGTGTGTGTGTGTGTGTGTGTGTGTGTGTGCACGCGCGTATGTATTATATAAGTGCGTATGTTTGCTCATTATTTCTACTACTGTTACTACCATTTCCATTTTCAATTTCCTTTATTTTTCGGCTAAAATAAATATTTTCAATAAAACTTTCCTTTGAAATGAGTCTTAAACTCCTTTTCGAATTAGGTGGGTTCCATCTAGGTAATTTATTTTGTTAGTGTCTTGGATAAAGGTTGTGATTTGTCCATCTAGGTTATTTCTCTAGACCTTAAAATAATCATTTTATACAATAATTATTGATTATAATGATGGGTTAATAAGAGTTGTAAAAAATAGAGGAAAAATGAAGAGTGACTTCCAATGTTACTGTAATACCCCATACTTTAATGATTTAAATAATAATGGGATTAATTACTATGTGAGATTAATTGAATTAAAATATGAGAACTTAATTATTAATTAATCTGGATTTAAAAATATAATAACTAACGTGCCAAGGGTTAATACGTGTTGATTTAATATTATCGTGAGATATGTAATATGGAACTATACAGTTCAGTAAATTATCAAGAATAAGAAATACGACAGTTTAGTAAATTAAGTCAGACGAGCGTGTGAGTCGTGTCGGGACTAATTTAATGGAGTAAAAAGATAAATTATTTTTAGTAACTCATATGGTAATTTTGAGTGCGCTGTTGAGTCCGGAAGGGTCGAAATAGTCAGAATAGTATACCCGGGTGTTTAGTTTGGGTCCCGGGGTAATTTTAGGCCTAACCGGTGCCCCGAGAGGACATTATGGTAAATTGTAATTTTGGGTTTAATTAATTGACGAAAATTAGGAGTTATATTATCAGCCAAGAGAAGTCCATTAGGGTAAAAGGACACATAAAGTAAAGAACGGACATAGAGGGTGTGAGGGAAAATAGATTCTAAGAGGGAAGGCCGAATTTAGCACCACCTTACACAACCATCACCACCATCGTGTAGATCGGAACAAGAGGAACATGCCCATGCCAGCAACGTCAAGAAATCAGACGACTAATTCAAGGAAAGTGTTTATTACTTGCTTCTCTTTAGCATTAATCATATTCATGTTAGTATAGGTAGGATATAAACATGTTTTGTTCATAAAAGTGATGAAAATTGGACATTTAGGATATATGATTTGAATCAGAGATTAATTAGATTGAACCCTCCATGTATGTAGATTAGAAATTTCATTTTTATGAATTTATGTGAAGAATGAATATGGAAATAATGATTTCTTGATTAAGAATTTGACAAACTGGGGTTTTAGTAATTAAATTGGGGATTTCATATTTCTTTGATGATTTGTAATGATTTAATGATTCTAGGATGTTAAAACCAATGTATAATTGTTAGCATTCGATTCGAGACTGATTGATTGGAGTTTGGGATAATAATTTAGATGTTTTAGGGTTGAAAAATGATGAAAAATGAAGTTGTCAAAGGTTGAAGACGAAACAACGCCATCTCGTGTGATGTCGCGCGAAGTAGGTCGTTTAAATTAGATTGGTATCTCGTGAGAAGTAGTTCGAGCGATATAGGGATGTCGCGCGAAGACTGGTTCGAGCGACATGTGTATGTCGTTCAAACGACTTGGCTTTCTGGTTCGAGTGACAGGTCCAAATTCAGGAAATTTTCATTCTTTTTACCCCAAATTTAGTTGCAAAATTAATTTAAGTGAGAAAACTGCTAATTGAGGAACTTAGCCTAGTGCAGAATTTTGAGGATGATAGTGGGAATTTCTACTTTAAATTGTTGGAACGGAAGGTTGACCTTGGAGACTACGTAAGAGTTAGTAATCAAATTAATATATATATATATATAATACGTAAAAAAATGAGAGAATAATATGTATGGGATATATATATAAATGACTTGGTTGGGTATACCTATAAATATTAATAGGATGTGTGGATACCTATTACATGCTTAATATTATGTGTATGACATACTTAGATGTTTGCTATCACAGGAGGTAGTGTAGAGACAGTCTTATCATGGGTGACCTTCGGGGGGATTATTGACTTGTATCTCAGAACACAGGACTATGAAGACTTGTTGGTGAGTTGATAAGTCCGCTGACTATGGGAGCGTAGGTATGCGCGTGACCCGTAAATATGTGAACTATGTTCCCCTCCACTATGTGTGTTTTTTATATATGGTTTGGGGGAGATTTACAAGCCTATAGTCCTTATTGGAGTACGAGAAGTACTGGGACATGATAGGAGAGTATGCAATGCACTATAGGCTTAGCCTTGGGGTGTTGTATTAGTATATGTATATTATAGTGATGAAAATGTATATGTATACTTGTGTTATTCCTACTGTGAGATAATGGTAGGTTATTGGGATAGCACAATCTTAAGTGACGTAAGTTGTGAATACTTAACTTGGTGTGGTAACAGTTAATCGAGTTAATAAATGATGATATTAATAATGTGGAAAACTGGGAATCACGGGTTGCTATCACGAGGTATAACTAGAAGTAAGTCTTTATCTAGTTAGAAGGGTTACGGATGGCTAGGTGAGAATAGATGTACGTTAGGCGTGCACAATAGACGAGAGGTGAGAATCTCAGGTGAGAGTTCGAACTAACATGCTGTTGATACTTGCTTCATTGTAAATTTTAAATACTTGCTAAAACAAATATTTTACACATTGGCCTCTGAACCGTTTCTTGAATCTCTTTTCTCTCTTGTTATATATATATGTATTACATCAGGTGCTCAGCCACAGGGACACCAAACATAGAGATTTGGATTGCTTGGCGTGTTGCAGCTGTTGTGGAAGCTGTAGGTATTTGCATTAGACGCCTCTATTATTTCACTCAGTTCTATATAGCCTATCCATTTAGGGCCTATATCGCCCATTCCGTAGACATTTTCAAAAATTCTATTCAGTTTTCTTTCCCTTCATTTCTGATGGATTTGTGATTCTTGGTTTAGAGTTTTGAAATGGAATGTTTTATCCAGTCTTATTTATTTCAGTACGTGATTCAGATTCAGTATTTATTTTACTTAGTTGTGTGGTGGATGTATTATATTTTACATTCTTGGATTTAATAAATTAATGTTTTATTTTGGAAAAAAATATATTTTGACACTGGATTAATTAATTATTAGGTGGTTAATAAGGTTATTATGTTTTCGACAGTGATGCTAAGAATGAACCAACCGAACATTTTGTTTTAAATTTTATAAATGACTGATCACCCGATATTTAATTTGGCGGGGTCTCACAGGTGGTATTAGAGCATCAAGTTCTAGAGTCCTTTAGGATCTGTACTACTTATTGTGCTTTCAGCTTAGCGTTCTTTGATATAGAGCCATATGATTAGGAGTTTTGCACTCCTTGATTACGTTTTGTAAACTACGTTCTTCTTCTACAATGATGTGTAAGGTCGATGGACTTATTTAATTCATTTGAATTTTAGATGTCACTCATGAGGAAGATACAAACTAACATTGCTGATGGAGAAAATGAAGGACAAGACCAATAGGTACCTCAGGTACACCAAGAAAGAGAAAAAATCACTGAGATAGCGAATATCATGGCACAAGCAGTGACTACAGCAATATTGCAGTTCCAAAATAGCAGTGTACAGCTTAGAGGGGTAAAAGAACGAGAGAAGTCGATCAATATGACATTGATAAAGTTAGAAATAAAGGGAAAATACCGCAACAGTAGCGAAAAGTGCCTCAGATTCGTCAAGGACGGGAGGATAATAGAAATGGCGGGAAGAGCCAAAGCCGCTAGAGCCAACAAAGCCTGAAGAAGAGGGCTAACAACAAGAGGTGTTTTAAATGTCGAAAAATTGGCCATACCCGTCGGGACTGCCCAGATTCGGTTGGTGAGGAACCCCATCCCAATCGGCAAGGACAACAAGGCATAAGAAGGAAAGGGTTTTCAGGGTAAGTGTCATAAATCCAGAAAGCAGGGTCATTGATGGAGGGGATGCCCGCAACAAGATAAAGTAATAGGACAGGATGCCCAACATGAGGAAGCCTGGATAGTTACCCCAACATTAAAGGCACCACAACAACATCAAGGAGTACAATATGGACGTATCTATAATACTCGATATGCGGTTATGCCATTGATACCGCAACTATCACCTGCGTTTGGAGGTACGATACTTCATCAATTATAGTGTCTTTTAAGATAAAATGGAAATCTCGAATAACTTAGATGTGTTACAGTTTAGTACTAATACTCTGAGAAATGTTAGCATATAATGTAGTATTATCTTGATTTTTGAATTGGCTAACGACGGTTTGAGTGATAATAGATCATTATTGTAGTATTTTTTTTTGTGTTCGTTAGAAATTGCCCTAAGTATCATTTGAGAAGATGCAGGGATATATATATGTATATTTTTATAAGGTAACGTATAAAGACTTCGTAAGGTACGTCATCTGGTTATATCTAATCCCGATGGGTAGGGATGTCTATTAAAGAAATTCAAGATGTGATGAAATGTTTCTGAGCATGGGAATTATCCATAGTGTATACTAGAGTCTAATGCCAAGTTAGTAGGAGGAATGTGTTGAGTGTAGCCTCACGTATCTTGAGAATAGGTAAGTTAATTCCTTATAAAGAAGTAAGGATACGGGTTACATGTCAGATACCGATGGCCCCAAAATCTCCTTGACCGACAATGTTAGATAGTAGTGTATCGGGGGTTCCTTATTTGGATTTCTCTTTGCGAGACATCCCATGCATGAAACCTAACGAACATCGAGATCTAGGAGTATTTGTCCTTTAGACACGAATTAGTACCCTAAATGTCATCCGTAAAGGGAACGATAACTTAAGCATTGTCAAAAGTCTTACCTCATAAATTAAATCGGAGAGACAAGAAGGCTATTATGTATACAATTATTAGACTGATTGAGCCTAACCCTATCGTACCTTTGAAGCTATAAGATCAGGTAGAACAACTGTTGGGACAGGGTTTATTCGTAGGAGTACTTCACCTTGGGGTGCCCCTGTGTTATTCGTTAAGAAGAGAGATGGATCGTTACATGTGTATTGATTATCAAGAGTTGAATAAGGTCACGATGTAGAATAAGTATACATTTCCCTAAATCGATGACCTATTTGACTAGTTGAGAGGAGGACCCTTCTTCTCAAAGATTGACTTGAGGTCGTGTTACGATCAGTTAAGGATCAGGGAGCAGGATGTGTCAAAGACTACTTTCTTGTCGAGATATTGTTCCTATGAATTTAGGGTTATGCTTTTTGGGATAACCCACACCCCAGTTGTGTTTATGGACTTGATGAACAAGGTATTCGAAGAATTTCTGGATCAGTTTGTCATTGTCTTCATAGATGACATCCTAATTTACTCCCAGACTGAGGAGAAGCATGTCGAACATTTGAGACGGATTTTGCAGACACTGCGCCAGCACGAGTTGTATGCAAAATATGAGAAATGTGGATTTTGGCTGAAAATGATCCAATTTTTGGGGCACATTATTTTGGATAAAGGGATATCCGCAGACCCGGGGAAGGTGTCAGCGGTTAGGGAGTGGGGACAACCCACGACGCCGATAGAGATACTTAGTTTCTTGGGTGTAGCAGGATATTACAGGAGGTTCATTCGAGGAATATCTAAGATAGAGAGTCCATTAACTCAGTTGACTCGCAAAGGGATGCCATTTATCTGGGATGATGCTTGTTAATTGGCTTTTACCAGCTGAAGGACAAGTTGACTTCAACACCAGTGTTAGCACTGCCCAGGCCAGGTGTGGAGTGTCTAGTCTACACTGATGCGTCCTTACTAGGACTTGGGGTTTGCTTCAGCGAGATGATCAGGCTATAGCATACGCTTCTCATAAGTTTAAGCCTCATGAGAGGAACTACCCCACCCATGACTTGGAGTTAGCAGTAGTCGTGTTTACACTTCGGATATGGAGGCACTATCTCTTGGGGGAGGAATTTCGCTTATTCACGGATCATAAGTCACTACAGTACCTCTTCACACAGAAAGAGTTGAATATGCGTCAACGTCGATGTATCAAATTCTTGAAGGATTATCAGTTCGATATCTAATACCACCCGAGAAAGGCTAATGTGGTAGCAGACGCGTTGAGCCGTAGGCCAGTGGATTAGAGGGATGAGTTATGGAAAGAGAAATGGAAGTAACTGGGACACCAGGATGCCATGGCCCGATCATTTATGTCTGTAATAACACTTACGGCTCAGATTGTTACGAGAGTAGTACAGTCCCAGGCAGCGGATTCATTCTGTCAGGATCGGATTAGGCAGATTTTAGTCAATGGAGCCGAGTCTTATTCAATGATCTCCGAGGGAGGTTTGCGCTTCAATGGGAGAGTCATTGTTCCAGAGGGGAAGGAACTTCGTCATGCAGTGATGACGGAGTCTCATGGGTCCCCATTTGCAGTACATACCGGTGCAGACAAAATGTACCACAATGTGAGGTGACAGTACTGGTGGAGCGAAATGAAGAGAGACATCTCGGAGTTTTGTCTCTAAGTGTACCACTTATCTGCTAGTGAAAGTGGACCACCAGAGACCACCAAGTTTACTTTAGCTGTTAGAGATCCCAACGTGGAAATGAGAAGGCATTTCCATGGGATTCATTATCGGGTTGCCTACTTCTCAGAGAGGACACGATTCTATATGGGTATTGTGGATCGATTGACGAAAGTATCCCAGTTTCCGCCGGCCAGGACAGACTATACAGCGGGACAGTATGCTCAGCTATTTATTGCAGAGATAGTGAGACTGTATGGTGTGCCTCTTAATATCATGTAAGATAGAGACAAGACATTTGTGTCTCATTTTTGGGAGAGTTTCCAGGAGACTATGGGTACCGAGTTGTGGTTGAGTACAGCATACCACCCGCAGACCGATGGGCAGACTGAGCACACTAATCAAATGCTCGAGGACATGTTATGCAGGTGTATCTTTGACTCTGGGGGAGGTTGGGAGCAGTATCTTCCACTGGGGGAGTTTGCTTATAACAACTCGTATCAGTTTACGATTAGCATGGACCCATTCAAGTTATTGTATGGTAAACCTTATCGTTCTCCAACTTGTTGTCTAGAGGTGGGAGACAACAAGCTACTCGAGCCAGAGATAACTCAGGATACATTGAGCAGGATCGAGATAATTCGGGATCACATTCGGGTAGCCCAGGATAGGCAGAAAAGCTATGCCGATGCTAAGAGGTTCTTCCTAAAATTCACAATGGGGGACTAGGTTTGTTAAGATTTATCCATGATGTGTTCCACATTTCGTCCCTGAGGCAATATCTTTGGGATGAGTTGGAACACACTCACATCGCGATTAAGGAAATTGAGTTACAGTCAGATAGTTCATATGAGGAGAGACCGATGGCTATCCTAGATCATACTGAGAGGAGGCTGAGGTCAAAGGTAGTTCCACTTTTTCGGGTGCAGTGGCAACATCACAATGTGGAGGAGTCTATTTGGGAGCGTGAGGCAGATATGCATGATAAATATCAAGATTTGTTCGTACCAGGTATGCCTTATATTCCGAATTTCGGGACGAAATTCCGTTATTAGGGGGGGAGTATGTAATACCCCATACTTTTAATGATTTAAATAATTATCGGATTATTTATTATGTGGGATTAATTGAATTAAAATGTGAGAATTTTATTGTTAATTAATCCGGATTTAAAAATATATTAATTAACGTGCCAAGGGTTAATACGTATTGATTGAATATTACTGTGAGATATATAATATGGAACTATACAGTTCGATAAATTGTCAAGAATAAGAAATACGATAGTTTAGTAAATTAAGTTAGACGCGCGTGTGAGTCATGTCAGGACTAATTTAATGGAATAAAAAGATAAATTATTTTTAGTAACTCGTATGGTCATTTCGAGTGCGCCGTTGAGTTCGAAAGGGTCTAAATAGTTAGAATAGTATACCTGGGTGTTTAGTTTGGGTCCCGGAGCCATTTTAGGCCTAACCGACGCCCCGAGAGAACATTATGGTAAATTCTATTTTTGGGATTAATTAATGGACGAAAATTAGGAGTTATATTATCATCCAAGAGAAGTCCATTAGGGTAAAAGGACACATAAAGTAAAGAACGGACATAGAGGGTGTGAGGGAAAATAGATTCTAAGAGGGAAGGCCGAATTTAGCACCACCTTACACAACCATCACCACCATCGTGTAGATCGGAACAAGAGGAACATGCCCATGCCAGCAACGTCAAGAAATCAGACGACTAATTCAAGGAATGTGTTTATTACTTGCTTCTCTTTAGTATTAATCATATTCATGTTAGTATAGGTATGATATAAACATGTTTTGTTCATAAAAGTGATGAAAATTGGACATTTAGGATATATGATTTGAATCAGAGATTAATTAGATTGAACCCTCCATGTATGTAGATTAGAAATTTCATCTTGATGAATTTAAGTAATGAACGAATATGGAAATCATAAGTTCTTGATTAAGAATTTGAAGAACCAGGGTTTTAGTAATTATTCTTTGATGATTTGTATTTCATATTTCTTTGATGATTTGTTTGATTTAATGATTCTATGATGTTAGAACCCATGTATAATTGTTAGGATATGATTCAAACTGATTGGTTGGAGTTTGGGATAATAATTTAGATGTTTTAGGGTTGAAAAATAATGAAAAACGAAGCTGTCAATACGAAACAACGCCATCTCGCGCGATGTCACTTGAAGTAGGTCATTCAAACGAGATTGTTATCTCGCGAGAAGTAGTTCAAGCGGTATAGGGATGTCATGCGAAGTCGCGTGAAGACTGTTTCGAGCGACATGTGTAAGTCGTTCAAATGACTTGGCTTTCTGGTTTGAGCAACATGTCCAAATTCTGGAAATTTCCATTTTTTTACCCTAAATTAAGTTGCAAAATTAATTTAAGTAAGAAAACTACTAATTCAGGAACTTAGCCTAGTGCAGAATTTTTAGGAAGAAGGTGGGAATTTCTGATTTAAATGGTTGAAACGGAAGGTTTACCTTGGAGACTACGTAAGAGTTAGTAATCGAATAAATATATATAATACATAAAAAAATGAGAGAATAATACGTATGGGATATATATAAATGATTTGGTTGGGTATACCTGTAAATATTAATAGGATGTGTGGATACCTATTACATGCTTAATATTATGTGTATGACATCCCTAGCTTCTTGCTATCACGGGAGGTGGTGTAGAGACAGTCTTATCTTGGGTGACCATCAGGGGGATTATTGACTTGTATCTCAGAACATAGGACTGTGAAGACTTACTGGTGAGTTGATAAGTCAGCTGACTATGGGTGCGTAGGTATGTGCATTACTAAAAAATATGTGAACTATGTTCCCCTCCACTATGTGTGTTTTGTATATATAGTTCATGGGAGATTTCCGAGCCGATAGTCCTTATTGGAGTACGAGATGTACCGGGACATGATAGCAGAGTATGCAATGCACTATAGGCTTAGCCTTGGGGTGCTGTATTAGTATATGTATATTATAGTGATGAAAATGTATATGTATACTTGTGTTATTCCTACTGTGAGATAATTGTAGGTTATTGGGATAGTACAATCTTAAGTGACGTAAGCTGTGAATACTTAACTTAATGTGATAACACTTAACCGAGTTAATAAATGATGATATTAATAATGTGGAAAACTGGGAATCACGGGTTGCTATCATGAGGAATAACTAGAAGTAAGTCTTTATCTAGTTAGAAGGGTTAAGAATGGCTAGGTGAGAATATATGTACGTTAGGTGTGCACAATAGACGAGAGGTGAGAATCTCAGGTGAGAGTTCGAACTAACATGCACTTAATACTTTCTTCGTTGTAAATTTTAAATACTTGCTAAAAAAAATATTTTACACATCGGCCTCTGACCGTTATCTTGTATCTCTTTTCTCTCTTGCTATATATATATATATATATATATATATATATATATATATATATATGTATTACATCAGGTGCTCAGCCACACGGACACCAAACTTAGAGATTTGGATTGTTTGGCGTGCTGCAACTGTTGTGGAAGTTGAAGGTCTTTGCATTATATGCCTCTATCATTTAACTCATTTCTATATAGACTATCCATTTAGGGCCTGTGTCGCCCATTCCTTAGACATTTTCATAAATATTATTCAATTTACTTTCCCTTCATTTCAGATGGATTTGTGATTCTTGGTTTAGAGTTTTGAACTGGAATGTTTTATCCAGTCTTATTTATTTCAGTTGGTGATTCTGATTCAGTATTTATTTTATTCAGTTGTGTGGTGGATGGATTATATTTTACATTCTTGGATTTAATAAATGAATGTTTTATTTTGGAGAAAAAATATTTTGACTCTATTATAATTAATTATTAGGTGATTAATAAGGTTATTATGTTTTCGACAGTGATGCTAAGAATGAGCCAACCGAACATTCTGTTTTAAATTTTATAAAGGACTGATCACCCGATATTTAATTGGGCGGGGTGTCACAGTTACTTGTTGGTTAGAGGAGTGTGAAGTGTATGGTAATAATCCATTTTTCACCCTCTCTCTAACCCACTAATTCATACTCACACACACACATACACACTAATTCAAATACATTAGGTCATACTTAATTTTAGTTTAGCTTTGGAAATACCCATAAATACTCACATATTAATTCATTCTCACTTTTAACTTAGTTTGCAAACACTCATAAACACCCATGGTCACAATCTATGCCCGTGACCACCTGTGCACGGTCATGGGCCATGATAGACATTTCGTGACCATGTGCGGGTGTGTGTATATATTATACTTGCGCTTTGTTGTGCATTATAAATTGAGAACTAATATTCAATCGAAATATATTACTTTGTGATTATATGAACTCATATTCAGATTGCATGAACTCGTGGCGGATCATTTAAATAGGTTCAACATCAAACTTACCCTAGTTCATTACTTTGTGTTTAAGTCTTATATATCCAATTAATCTCGTTATGGAAATTAGGTTATAATGTGATTAAAATTCGATTTCATGAATTAAGTCCAGATTCCAATGAACTAATATTATTTTAACACAGACATAATTTATTTCTTAATTAAATTAATCTTAGCTTAGACAGATACAAATCGAAATGCATATCCTCAATCTCTTCAAAATCCTTTAAAACCTTAAAATTTAAAATCCAATGACAAAATTTAAGTATTTTTGCATTTTGGTTTATTTAATTTAAGTATTTTCACATTTCAATCTAAGGGTTTGTTTTATGATATAAGTACACTTAGGTCCGTCACAGGCAATTTTATTATTTTAAAATCGAGATAAAAAAATTTAACCCACTAGGTCCCTCAAACACCCATTTACCCAATACTATTTTATTTTTAAAAGTCCGCACTAAAGTGCCCCTGCCCCATCCCAATATCGGAGCTCTGGCAGTGCGGAGGGAGGGAGAGTGTCAATAGCGCCGACTTTTAAAAATAAAAGAGTATTAGGTAAATGAGTGTTTGAGGGACCTAAGTATATAAAAAAATTATCCAGATTTTAGAGTAATAAAATTGCTTGAGGGCCCATGTTTTATTTAGGTATTTTCACATTTCAGTCTCATTTGTGTATACACATACACACAATACATACACATACATAAACACACAGGATACACATAAACAAACATGCACAATACATAAACATGCACATACACACAGTACATAGACACGCCTATAATTTCAATAGATAAAAGTTGATATGGAAAACAAGTGGATAGGATACCTGAACTATAGAGGGTCGTCGGAGGAGAGTGATGTTGCCAAAGTAGAGAGAGAGAGAGAGAGAGAGAGATGAGAAAATAATGTGGGGTATTTATATGTATAAATTGTGGTCACTGTCCTAGGTTATGACCCACCTGATGTGACCATTTATTTTTTACACGTCAGTAACCGTGACCATATTGAGTGGCGTGTAAAAAATAAATGGTTACGTGTGGTGGGTTATGACCTAGGACCGTGACCACCATTGTGACTATTTCAAGATGGTCATAGCTTAGGGTAGTGACCAAACTTAACTGAACACCTTATATTTGTCATGTAACTGGTCACAGTTCGGGCCATGACCCACTTTGGCAGGAGTCTGGTCCGCATTTGATCACTAATTGGTCACGGACCATATCCGTGACCCCCATAGCCACGGTCTATAGCCGTAACCTTATTCATTTGATGTCACCCTTTGAATTGAACACGACATGTGTCACGCACTTTTTTACTCTGATCACGATTCTGAACTGACCTATATGTCATGGAAATTCTTGGTTTTCGGGTGTAATGAGTGGAAAATTCATCAACAAAACTATACAAAACCATTTAATGTTATAAATATGTTATATTATAAATGTCTATATATATTCCATGTATTTAAATGTGTCTTGAATATTCTCACTTTATATTATTGATAGGCTGAACTCCATACACAATAAAATGAAAAGTTTACTTCCTCTCTAAATTATATATCTCTAATATTTTACAACACATTATAATGAGAGTAAATTACCTTTTTAGTCCCCGAACTTTCAAAAAAGTTTTTAAATGGTCCCTTATCTTATGTTTGACTCAATATAGGCCCCATACTATTTCACTTATTCCAAAGCAGGGATTCGATCAATCCAGCCATTATAACTTGACAGCAAAACCGTCATGTGCCCCTCACATGTAAAATTTATAAGGGTAAAACAGTCTTTACTCCTTCATTTCAAATGTTTGGTATTCTTGGAACAAATTACATGCAAGAAACCTAAGTCTACTGCTGAGCTCAAGATTCAAATCAATCTTTGACAAACTGGAGTGGAAGTTGAATCGTGTTGTTGCTGAAGAGTTGGCACTTTACCCTCAAACGTTATGTGGTATGTGAAATTAAAATATTTTTAGCTTGGAGTTAATTTTAGATGCGTGGTTGATGACATTCATGATGATCGTAACCTTATACAAAAAAAAACTAATTTTTGCTGTATTTTTGTGCCTACGAAATCTATTATCTAACATTGTTGTGGGTCAATAGGGTTTTCTGTAACCATAATTTTTTATGTATTTTTTATTTCATGTTTAATATGTTGCATGCCTCATAAAATTTTATTTTTTACCTTTTTTCCATTATTCATTTGTTATTACAGATGAAAGTGAACCTTATTTCACTCTTGAGTTGCACCATAGTGGTTGTTTTGAAGATAACCTAGAGAAATCATATCTTGGTGGACTTGTAAAATATTTTGATTTTTGTGATCCACATAGATTGTCCCTCTAAGACTTATGGATGGATACTTCACCAAATGCATGGAAAAAGATAACAAGTACACCAGAGAATACTTCATCAAATGCATGGAAGAAGTGAAGCAGGTTTCTGAAAAAGGATACATATGGATGGATATAATTCTACCACCATAAAATTGGAGTATGCCACACTTCTCTACTCAGCCAAAATGTGATAATCTCATAAACAACCATTGTAAAGTCTTCAATAATTTCATAATTGAAGCATGGGATAAGACTATTATCTCAATGCCGAAAATAATTAGGGAATTGATAATTAGAAGAATTTAAGTGAATAGAGATAAGATGGTCAAACACCCTGGTGTAATTTGTCCAAGAATTAAGGAAAAGCTTAACTGCTTGCTATAAGAGACTGTGAGGTTCATTTGTGAATGGAATGAAGGATCTTAATTCCAAGTTAAAGGTCCTTTTGTTCAATTTGTTATTGATTTGAGGGAGAGGAGTTGCTCTTGCATGGTTTTTCGATTGAGTGGGATGCCTTGTGTTCATGATTTAGGGGCAATTTTATACAAAGGGGATAAACTAGATGTAATACCCCGTAATTTATTGATTTTTATGTAAGGGATTAATTGAATTAAATGAGAATTAATTGGGAATTAATCCGGATATAAATACTAGTGAGATGTGAGTTGGTATTTGATTATGATGTTTCAATTGAAAATTTCATGAGTATTGAAAATATTTAAATTGTCACGAGACAGAAATACGACAATTTGGGAAATTTAGTTGGGACAGACGTGTTAGTTGCATCAGGAATGTAATTATTCAAATTAAAAAGTGAATTATATTTTTATCAACCGAATGGTTATTTTGAGTGCGCCACCGTGTCCGGAAGGGTCGAAATAGTCAGAAAACACTAGTCGGGGGTTTAGTTTGGGTCCCGAGCATTTTCAGGCCAAATCGACAACCTAGAAGGGTATTTTGGTAATTTAAAAAAATGGGAATTAAGACCCACGAATTTTAGTGTTAATTTAGATATTTTAAAAGAGCCGCTAATTCCATTATGAGAATTTGGTAAGTTAGTGGGCTACGGGAGTTAAAGGGAGAGTTTGAAGAGGTTCAAAAAGAAACCTCCAATCACCATCACCATCCTTGGGAAAATTCTGTTGAGAAAGGGGAGAAATCATCCTTCATTCACCAACATCAATTTAGAAGAAACAAATCTAAGGCAAGTGTTTTGATGTAGTTATTTTCATTGAATCTTTCCTCTATGTAAAGTGTAAAAAACTGTTTATGTCTTGGAAATTTTGATGAAGAATACCCAATGAAATTAATGTGAAATCTGTGGTTTTGGGTAGGAGTTTGCATGTAGAATGATTATGGACGAATTCAATATACAAAACATAACTTTTGATGACCTGAAATCGGATTAATAAGGAGTCTATTTATGAAATTAAATTCTGGGTTCATGTTCATAGGGTTTGGAATGAGAATTGGGGTTTATGACTTTGGCATGTTAATTTATAAGATTTGACCCAAAAGCATGTTAAGGGATGATCTAGGGTGACTAAAAATAGTTTACAAACATTAAAAACGTAATTGGATAGTCTTAGGGTGGACTTAGAGAAGAGGAGAAAGAAGAAAAACGGATTTTAGGATTTTTGGGCCTAGTCTGCCATCTCGTTAGAAGACCTGCCCAGGTCGTTCGAACGACGTCATTCGAACGAGCTTCTAACGAGATGACAGCATCCCTTCTAACGAGTTGGTGATTCTTTCAAAGCCTTTCGTTCGAACGACACTCATTCGAACAACCTCGTTCGAACGAGACTTCTAACGAGTTGACAGAATGGCCTTTTAGGCCTGATTTTATTTCAAATGTCCCGTAGACTTATTTAATGGAGTAATAACCTTCCATTATTGACTAGTGGGTATATTTGGGAGATTGGAGTACGTTGAGGAGAAAAACTTAGAATCTTGTAGTGAATCGAATGACCTTTATGAATTAGGAAATGAGTACCTAATCACGACGTGAGAAGAGTTGACAACTTTGATGAATATAAATCGGGGACTTATAAGCGTATGGCATTAAATGATGATACAAGAACGAGAAGTATACCTTTATTTATATATTAAGATATCAAAGATGTGCTAATGCTTAGTATATGTAGTTATCTGTGTATAACATACCTACCGTACTTGCTATCATGGGAGGTCGACGTTCGATCAGGGCCATCTAATCTTTGTGTGCCTACGGGGGGGTTTAGATTGGAACCTCAAGGACATAGGTCAAAGAAGGACTTGTTGAGAAGTTAATAAGTCTGCTGATCATGGGAGCGTAGGTATGTGTGTGACCCATGTGATGTGAACGATGTTCGCCTCCATTGTTTGTGATTGTTGTTTATTGAAATGATTCCTATGAGATTCGGATTACGTGGTCCTTATGTACGTGATGTACCGGGATTGGATAGCAGAGTATGTGTGCACCGCAGCTTAGCCTCGGGGTGCTAGTATTGAATATTTATGATGAGAATAATATACTGTTAATTGAAATGCACTGTCATGTATAAATGTGAGTATAAATAATAGCAAGGTTTTTGTAAAGATAGAATGGTAATTCTCTAGTAAGTAGTATTACTAATTTAGGAAATCGAGAAGAAATGTAAGACACTCTGTTTAAATGAAGATACTGGAATTAAATCGTGAATCGTATAGTAATGTTAGATTTTATATTGGACTAGTTAAGTATGGGAATAACTAGAATGAGTACGGGTACGATAGGAGTGCACAATTAGTTGAGAGGTGAGGACGACAATACTGGTGGAGAGGGATAAAGAGAGATATTTTAGTATTTGTTTCTAAATGCGCCACTTATCAGCTAGTAAAGGTGTACCATCAGAAACCGATAGGACTTCTACAGCCGTTAGAGGTACCGATGTGGATATGGGAGAGCATATCCATGGATTTTATCACGGGGGTACCTACGTCACAAAGGGGTCACGACTCCATATGGGTAATTATGGATAGGTTGACCAAAGTTTCTCATTTTCTACCCGTGAGGACAGACTACAACACGGGATAGTATGCCCAGATTTTCATTGCGGAAATAGTGAGGCTTCACGGTGTGCCTGTAAATATCATGTCTGACCGAGACAAGATATTTGTTTCACGATTTTGGGAGTGTTTCCAGGAGGCCATGGGTATGAAGTTATGGTTGAGTACGACTTATCACCCGCAGACTGATGGGAAAATAGAGCAGACAAATCAAATGTTGGAGGACATGTTGCGTATGTGCATCCTAGATTTTGGAGGTGGTTGGGATCAGTACCTTCCACTGGTGGAGTTTGCTTATAATAACTCCTATTAGTTCACCATTGGAATGGATCCATTTGAGGTGTTGTATGGTAGACCTTTTCATTCCCCAGCATGTTGGTTAGAGGTGGGGGATAACAAACTCCTTGGGTCGGAAGTGATTCAGGACACTTCGGCAAGGATAGAGATGATACGGATCCGCATTCGAGTAGCTCAGGACTGGTAGAAGAGCTATGCTGATGCCAAGAGGTTCTTCAGATAATTCAAAGTGGGGGACTAGGTGTTACTCAGAGTATCTCCTATGAAGGGGATTATGCATTTTGGGAAGAAGGTGAAACTAGCACCAAGATATGTGGGGCCATTTCCTATCATCGAGCGTATTGGGCCAGTTGCGTATAGACTTGGGTTATCGGAGAACTTACATAGAATTCATGATGTGTTCCATATTTCCTCTATAAGGAAATATCTTAGGGACGATTTGGCCCATACTCACAATGCTTTAGAGGACATCGATCTTCATCCCGATAGTTCCTACGAGGAGGGGCCGATTGCTATTCTGGACCACAGCGAGAGGAAACTAAGGTCGAAGATAGTACTGTTAGTACGCGTGCAGTGGTGGCATCATAATGCAGAGGAGTCCACATGGGAGCGCGAGGATGAGATGCGCGAATGTTATCCAGAGTTATTTTTACCAGGTACTCTTTAGTTCTGAATTTCTGGACGAAATTCTGTTATTAGGGGGGGAGTATGTAATACCCCGTAATTTTATTGATTTTTATTTAAGGGATTAATTGAATTAAATGAGAATTAATTCGGATATAAATACTAGCGAGATGTGAGTTGGTATTTGATTACGATGTTAAAATTGAAAATTTCATGAGTATTGAAAATATTTAAATTGTCACGAGACAGAAATACGACAATTTGGGAAATTTAGTTGGGACGCGCGTGTCAGTCGCGTCAGAAATGTAATTATTTGAATTAAAAGTGAATTATATTTTTATCAACCGAATGGTCATTTTGAGTGCGCCACCGTGTCCGGAAGGGTCGAAATAGTCAGAAAACACTAGCTAGGGGTTTAGTTTGGGTACCGGGGCATTTTCAGGCCAAACCGGCAACCTAGAAAGGTATTTTGGTAATTTAAAAATATGGGAATTAAGACCCACGAATTTTAGTGTTAATTTAGATATTTTAAAAGAGACACTAAGGCCATTATGAGGATTTGGTAAGTTAGTGGGCTACGGGAGTTAAAGGGAGAGTTTGAAGTGATTCCAAAAGAAACCTCCAATCACCATCACCATCACCATCCTTGGGAAAATTCGGTAGAGAAAGGGGAGAAATTAGCCTTCATTCACCAACATCAATTCAGAAGAAACAAATCTAAGGCAAGTGTTTTGATGTCGTTATTTGCATTGAGTATTTCCTCCATGTATAGTGTAGAAAACTGTTTATGTCTTGGAAATTTTGATGAAGAATACCCAATGAAATTAATGTGAAATTTGTGGTTTTGGGCAGGAATTTGCATGTAGAATGATTATGGATGAATTCAATATACAAAACATAACTTTTGATGAACTGAAATCGGATTAATAAGGACTCTATTTATGAAATTAAATTCTGGGTTCATGTTCATAGGGTTTGGAATGAGAATTGGGGATCTATGATTTTGGCATGTTAATTTGTAAGATTTGACCCAAAAGCATGTTAAAGGGATGATCTAGGGTGACTAAAAATAGTTTACAAACATTAAAAATGTAATTGGATAGTCTTAGGTTGGATTTAGAGAAGAGGAAAAAGAAGAAAAACGGATTTTGGGATTTCTGGGCTTAGTCTGCCATCTCGTTAGAAGACCTGCCCAGGTCGTTCGAGCGACCTCGTTCGAGCGACCTCGTTCAAACGAGATGACAACATCCCTTCTAACGAGTTGGTGGTTCATTCAAAGCCTTTCGTTCGAATGACACTCGTTCGAACGAGACTTCTAACGAGTTGACAGAATGGCCTTTTAGGCCTGATTTTATTTCAAATGTCCCGTAGACTTATTTAATGGAGTAATAACCTTCCATTATTGACTAGTGGGTATATTTGGGAGATTGGAGTACGTTGAGGAGAAAAACTTAGAATCTTATAGTGAATCGAATGACCTTTATGAATTAGGAAATGAGTACCTAATCACGACGTGAGAAGAGTTGACAACTTTGATGAATATAAATCGGGGACTTATAAGCGTATGGTATTAAATGATGATACAAGAATGAGAATTATACCTCTATTTATATATTGAGATATCTAAGATGTGCGAATGCTTAGTATATGTAGTTATCTGTGTATAACATACCTACCGTACTTGCTATCATGGGAGGTCGACGTTCGATCAGGGCTATCTAATCTTTGTGTGCCTACGGGGGGTTTAGATTGGAACCTCGAGGACATAGGTCAGAGAAGGACTTATTGAGAAGTTGATGATCATGGTAGCGTAGGTATGTGCGTGATCCATGTGATGTGAACTATGTTCGCCTCCATTATTTGTGATTGTTGTTTATTGAAACGATTCCTAAGAGATTCGGAATACGTGGTCCTTATGTACGTGATGTTCTGGGATTGAATAGTAGAGTATGTGTGCACCGCAGCTTAGCCTCGGGGTGCTAGTATTGTATATTTATGATGAGAATAATATACTGTTAATTGAAATGCACTATCATGTATAAATGTGAGTATAAATAATAGCAAGGTTTTTGTAAAGATAGAATGGTAATTCTCAAGTAAGTAGTATTACTAATATGGGAAACCGAGAACCAATGTAAGGCACTCTATTTAAATGAAGATACCGGAATTAAATCGTGAATCTTATAGTAATGTTAGATTTTATATTGGATTAGTTAAGTATGGGAATAACTAGAATGGGTACGAGTACGATAGGAGTGCACAATTAGTTGAGAGGTGAGGAACTCATGTGAGTGCACACACTATCATGTACTTTATTTTCACTGTTTAATGATATTAAACACTTGCTATATTTTAAACTATTTTCACAATCGGGCTCTGACCCGTTTGCTTCCAAATATATTTTTTTTGTAAAAACCTTTTAGGTGCCTAGCCACAAGGACACCAAGCATAGGAGTCCCATTCAGGTGACGTACTGTAGCTGCTGTGAAAGTTACAGGACCTTGACAGTAGACGCCTCCACTTTTGATATGGATTCTATATTATCAGATTTTCTCAGTTGTTGGGAATGTCGCCCTATTTCCTTTTAGAGTCACTTTATCTATTCCGTTATTTCAGATTTTGGGTTGTAATTAATTTAGTGATGCGGACTTGGTATGTGTTTATTTCAGTATTCGGATTGTTGTGAGGAGTATTCCTCCAGATCCATTATTATTTTATGGTTATTCTATTGTGACTATATTGTGGTGGTTATGTTAGCATTTCATAATCTACTTATTGCATATTAATCGGATTAAATTAAAATTGACAACTCCCTTTTTAAATATTAGGTGGCTAGTAATTGTTAAAACATTTTTCGACAGTGATGCTATGAACTGAACCAACATGGCATTTTGTATTAATTTAGTAAAGGAGTAGCTACTCGGTATTTAATTAGTCGAGGTGTCACACTGGAAAGCTATGTGGATGAGTGCTACACCAAAGAAAATTATCTCTAAGCTTATTCAAACATTCTCATGCCCTTAAATGGCAAAGACTTGCGGCCTACCTCTATAAAAAAAATCATTAACACCACCTGATGTTGAGGCACAACCAGGTAGACCAAAGAAAAAGAGGAAGAGAGGAGTAGGTGAACCTCATACAATTGGAACTATGCTTGGTAAACATGGCATTAAGCATGCAGCATGTGTGGTTACTTTGGCCATAATGTAAGGAGTTGTCCAAAAATGAGTGAAACCAAGGATGTTCTAAAAAATATTCAGAACAATGCTATTCCAAAAAAATAAGTAAAGTAAGTCTCACATCTTAAATTCAAAGTTAATAAAAAAAATCATTAGTTTTTGAGATTTTACAGTCATTGAACTCTTGTAAATGCAGGTGAGGAAGGACAAACAAACTCAGGGCCAACAATCCCACATAACAAGTTTGAAGCGAAGATTTGGAAGTTTTAGCTAGAGTTGTAGTGTATATGGTTTAAATAGTATTCTAGTGTATGCACATGTTGTGGCTGTAACTAGT
Source organism: Sambucus nigra (assembly GCA_949130495.1). Lineage (NCBI taxonomy): Eukaryota > Viridiplantae > Streptophyta > Magnoliopsida > Dipsacales > Adoxaceae > Sambucus > Sambucus nigra. The sequence continues at coordinate 280,866 of CASBWL010000582.1, read as the reverse complement.
TTAACTATTTTTTTATGCATCTGTTGTGGCTACAACTATTAATGTATTGTGAAACTGTTTTCGTTTTTTGGGTTGTAATGTTCCATAGGTGGAACTGTAATGAATATGGGTGTTGCATAGTTTAAACTCCTATTAATATAATGGATATGGGTGTTTCTAGTTTGTATTGTGTATGAGTTTCTATATTGTCATCTATTGATTGCAAAACAGTAGAATAACACAAATTGATTTAACTAAAAGTATGCATTTCATTCATTGAAGCTAACAAATTACAATGATACATTTCATTCCTCATTTCTAGACAACAAAATCCAAATTACAAACACACGGAACACCAAGACAATCCACTACAGCTTCTCTCTCTTCTGAATCCTTCCAACTTTGAGAACCCAATTGAGTATGTCTTCCCATATAAAAAAATCATAGCTTCCTTATTTAGTGAGGCTTGGACAAACTAAAAAGGTTCTACTGGGATTTTATTACGTCCACGAGGTACGTCATTCGGCCAAATGGCCACAATAGGAATGAACGACCATTTTGTTCTTCACCTGGTTGTGTTTTCAGTGTTCAGAGAGTGAGTGGTGAACTTTTGATGGGAAATGGAGTGAATGGCGCCAAAATGGAGAATAATTATGGAAAAGGTTGATGTTGGGCTAATAGCAGTGTTCAATGAGAGTATAAATGAAATTTGACATTTTGTTGTCAATTTATAACGGCTGGATTGATAGAATCTAGTCTTTGAAATAAGTGACATAGTTTAGGGACTGTATTGAGTCAAACATAATATAAGGGGTCATTTAAAAACTTTTTTTAAAGTTCAGGGACTAAAAAAGTAATTTTCTCTTATAATAAAATGAAAGATTCATATTTTTTCTAGCATCACATCACATGAGACGAGCACAATTTTTTTGTGTCTTCATTCTTAAACGTCAATGGAAGATTAGTTCGCGTCGATTTTATAACGAAAGCAAATAGCCAGTGGGATCATATTTGAAAAAATCGCATCTGTCTATTTTAGCTGTCGGATAGTTTCCGTATAAAGATTATTCATAATCAAAGTCATAACATCCATTGGTAACTTTTGAAAGTCTTATGTCGTATGCCAGGCATCCCATGTAGTATCCATACTTGTATATTATTGAAAGCCTTATGTATCAGAATTATGACATAAAACCATTATTCATTTGTATCATTTTAGATCCTTTAATTAAAATGTTCTTATTCATTCACATCATTTTAAGTAGGGCTGTAAACGGATATTCGAAAATCCACATCCGTCTGATATTCGAATCCGAATTTGCGGATATTTATCCGAAAAATGGAAATGGATACGAATATGGATACTCTATAAAAATATCTGAGAAAATGGATACGGATACGGATAGTACTAGTATCCGACACGGATAATCCGTATCCGATGCGGAGTATCCATTTTACCGGATATCCGTTTTACCGGATATCCGTATCCGTCTAACATTAGTTTAAAATATTATTTATATAATATTTTAGGTATAAACTAACACCTAAAATACAAGTTGGGGTAGAATTTTAATTCTGAAAACTTTAAAATCTAACCTAATAAATTAGAAACACAAAACTTTTTTCCTCATTTTGCCCAAAACACACAAATCAACCAAAACCCCAAATCGGCTTAAATTAAACCCTTCCTTCGTTGCAGGTCCAAACAGAGGACAACGAAACCTAAGCGGACGACGAAACCCCAAACAGAGGACGACGAACCAGAGGCTCAAACCCTTCTTTCCTTATAAGCTTAGGTTTGATATATAGATTTTATATACAGATTATTGTCGACCGTTGTTTGTTAGATTTGTAAATCTAACATAATCTGTATATGAATTATGTCGTCCGCTGTTTGTTAGATTTTATATACAAGCTTAGGTGTTCTTTATGTTAGATTTGCAAGGTTAGGTTTGTCCGTCAGCTGCTTCTACTCTTTGTGTTTTAAATTTGTATATGTTGTTCTTTAAATATTTTTGGTTTTGTATATCTGTATATATTATTCTTTAAATCTATATATAAAATCTATATATGTTATTCAAACAGTCATAATTCATATACAGATTACGGTATAGATCTTTAAATCTTATTCAAACTTTAAAAAAAAAGTGTTTGTTAATGACTATTGTTAAATGTGTTTGTTAATGACTATTGTTAAATTGTTAATGAATTATGATTATTAAATTTTCTGGATTTATGATTGTTAATGAATTATGACTGTTTTTTATTTATGATTTTGACTGTTTTCTGGTTCTTTAATTCTGTATATGAATTATGATTGTTTTTTATTTATGATTTTCAATTTATTTCTGTATTGAAATTGTACAGAAATTTCTTGAGGCTGTGAAATTTCTTTAAATCTGTACTGAAATTGTACTGAAATTTTTTTTACTGAAATTTTTTGGATTTTATTAGTAAACTATTTTTGTACTGAAATTGTTAAATTTTTGTTCGTGATTATAGGATTATGTCGGAAGAAGAGGCAAGCCGAACAAATAATTCAACCAATGCATCTATGAGTATGGATATTAAAGGATAGTACTTCATTTATTACTAATTTTCTATAGAGTTTATATTGTAGCTTTTTTAATAGTTATTTTTTGCGATGGCTAAACAATGTAAACGAGTACGGATATTATCCGAATCCGAGGAATCCGAACGGATACGAATACGGATAGTTGTTTTAACTATCTGGGTGGATACGGATACAGATATGGATAGTGTATCCAGATAGCGGATACGGATATGGAAAATATGGTATCCGATTCGTATCCGTCCGTTTACCACCCCTAATTTTAAGTAAGAGTCTTGCTATGAGTCCCAGATATTCTTTCAATTCATTTTCAAACACTAATAAAATATTATGTCCTGACGAAATTCGTACCACAAGATATAAAGTTATGAGAGTTTTTGGGACTCTAAGAAGTTATCTTTTAACAAAAATATAAAGTTCCTTTTTCAAATAGAATACATCTCATTGTCATGAATTTAACAACCTAACGTTTTGGTTGCATAAAAAATTACTATAAAGATATCTAGAAATGAACTTGTACTTTTGAATATTTATAATTAGTCTCATACACTTTTATTGTTTTCAATTTGGCTACACACTTTTACTCTATTCCCAAAACATTAGATATTTATAGATTGATAAATTTTTGGGATATACTATTTAAATCGTTATGTTATGTGTTAATTATGACAGATTACATATCGGGATTTGATGTCTCGTAAAGATGAATGGAACCCAATGTTTCTCGATTATTAAATAAAACGGGAAAAATTAACGTTTTCTATATGTTATTAGGACTCAAAGTTCCTTATTATTATTATTTAATGTTAGGACCCGAAGTTCCATAATCTTTTAAATTTTGGACTCAATGTTCTCAATTACTATTTAAAATTTAAGGCTTGAAGTTTCCAATTACTATTTAATATTTGGAGCATGGATTTCATAATTAAAATTTAAAATTTGGGACTTGAAGTTTCCTAATTAATATACAAATTTTTGGGAAATATAGATTCATAAATTTGGGACTCGAAGTTTCCTAATCATTTTAAAATTCGGAGAAAAATTTCCCAAACATACTTGGGATCGGAAGTTCTCTCATTATTTTAAGTTAGGGCGTCGATATTCCCTAATTATTTTTGGAACCAAATGATTTATTTGAAATTAAAACATGAAGTTCCAAAGTCATAATTTTAGATCCAAAGTTCCATGGTGTTTTAAATTGAAGCTTGTAATTTTCGGTTGTCATCTACATTTTAGGACTTGTAGTACCCTAATTATTATTTGGATTTAAAACTCCCATACTTATTTACATTTGGACCTGAATTTTTCCAAGAACAATTTGGAATATGTTTTTGAATAATTTGAACCTAAAGTCTGGAATAAAATATACTAAAATTAAGCGTGAACCCTTGATTACTTAATTAAAATGTTATAGACCAGAAGTTCCCCAATAATCTTTAATTTGCTATGAAAATTCATAATCATTATTGTGGCACGCAGTTCAAATATTATTGGTTGATATATAGTTTCCTAATTACTATTGCAGTATTGAGGCCCAAAGCTCTCAAATTATTTAAACATAGCACTTCCAATAAAAGTATATCCTACATCGAAGTGGAGTTTTGATTATTTATACAATAAGGTTTGGATTAAAAATTCTTCTAATAATTATTTATAATTTAGACCAAAAGCTCCATATATATATATATATATATATAGATGTTAAAACATTATCACTGCACATATCATTATCACATACATTTGAATCTGTAAGCAGTGGTCTAAAAAATCGGTAGATGTAATATCATTATCACATACCAATAACAATTTCCAAACATCAGCTATAAAAGAACCTGATGTATGTCACACCATTTCCAATTTCAAAACAGCATCAAAAAGCTAACCACACAAAGCTAAAATACAGTTAGCATCACCACTTTCATTTTCATAGTAGCATCACGCAAACAGAGGAATGCAAAAATACGGTTAGCATTAAGAATCCCATAATCAGAAAAGTAAAAATAAAAAGGCATTCACAGTTTAAAAAATCAGCTAATGTAATTATCCCTTTACATTTGGTCCTTTGAGAAGTTAACAGTGAGATCATAATAGTAAACAACACCAGCATCAGGAAGAACTTTATGGACAACGGCATCAGCCTCGAATCGTGGATGAAAAACCTATTAAAGCTCGGTTTAGCAACACTGCCCTGCGACACCAGAGAGCACTTGTTCATAGGCATATCCTCATCATGGTCTTCACCTTCAGTTTTAACAGCAGAAGCACCTGCCCAATTTATGCCCGTCAGCATAACATTATTGTATCTCTTAATCGATTTTCATCCACCTTCAACAAACAGAATACTGATGCCATCTGAAATCATTGCACATCCTGTCAACCTGTTCTCCTGAGCATGAGCATCAACCTTGGAATGGGTCTGGGGATGGGATAGGTCATTGATCTTATAAACGCAAACTATTGTCTCCGGGTATTGGGGTCATCAAATAGCTTTCGTTCTTTCTTTTCACGATGTTCAGCAGGGGTGAGCTTACGTGAAGTATTCCTGTCCATGTGAGCTCGTTCATGCTCAGCAACTGCGCATCTTATTTCCATTTCAAGCTTGGTTGGATCCTGGGTTGCTTCAGAACCAAGCACTTTCATGAGATTGCTCATAGCCAAGCACTTTGCTTTGGGGGGGTTCAACGAGGCCTTGTCTAATCATCTCCAGCCTATCATATTCCCTTTCACGATGCCTCTGGGTACGAAGATTCTTCTGCTCCTTTTTTGTTAGCTTAAGGGGTTAAGGCGCGGGTGGAGCTAGTTCAGTAGGAGGCTCAATGGGAAGGGGGTTTTCCACCAAAATCGTTATCTTCTCGTACCTCAAGTTATCTTCACTCATATCAGCACCTTTAAACAGAGGGACATCCCTGAAAATTCAAGTAACATAATCAGCAAACGCATCAATGAAATGATTAGAGCTGGTAATGTTGGTAAAGGGGAGGACTATGATGAAAAGCGATAAACTTACCACAGCTCAATATCAAGAACGAGCTCCACCGTATCTACTTTCGTTGGAATCCTCTCTACTAACTCCACTGTATTTTGATTTACTTTAGGCTAGGTTTTTCCCTTCGCAAGATGTGTTTGCTTCATCTTGAGCTCCTTAGCTTGTGCTTCTCTGAATTGACTCTACAAAAGCAAATACCAAAAATAATTAAAACGGATATAAATAAAATTAAGGGTGAGGGACAAAAATATTAATCAAAATTATACCTTCAGCTCAATGATTTCTACATCCTTTGACCATTTGCCTTCCTTGACAAACTGAAAATCCATCCTCTTAGGCCTCAAAAGATTATTTTTATCAATACCCATCCAAGCATCAAAATGAGGATTTTTCTTGGGGTCAACTTCTAGTTCAAGTTTGAGAATTTGAAAAGCATCTTTTTTCTTCTTGTTAATGTTAACCTGTATATAGTTGAAAAAAGACTAGAAAAGAAGCAATCAGAAAAAAAAGTCCAAAATGGAATCAGACATAAATTAATATAACCAGGAAACCAATTAACTAACCATTAGGGTGCTCAGGTTGTTCAGTTTAGGCATATTTACTAATTTTCCATGCTCATCTACTTCCCTGCCCAATGCGTCCAAATAAAGAACAGGAGCCCTAGAAGGCGCTGGCTGGGCAGTAACCTCTGGCTGCATCTGTCCAGGAAGCATGTTAATAAGAGGAGCAAAGTCTGGGTGATGTCGGAATCCCATCTTGGTAGTGAGCTCCTGTGCACGTCTTACAGCTTCAAACTTTTGTACAGTGAGCCCCTCATCCTGTTGAGAAGCATCTGAGCTCAAGCCAACACGATACATGATAAAATAAATAAAAAATAAAACAACATAAGAAAATTATGCGCTCTAGAGCTGGATGGAAATTCCAGGATAACTAAGAAAACATAATATTGTATTCAGAGAAACTTATCAAAGGAATCTTCTTTAGCTTTTTTGAGAGTACCTTCTGAATCTGCAAAATCTCTTGGCTTTCGCTAAGGCATCGAGAGAGAGGCCTCTGCTATTACCAGCTTTCCCATCTGTACTGGATTTCCCAGGAAGAACCTCAGGAGATCTGTTAGTAAAACCTTGGCATACATAACGTGGCCTGGCCTCCGGCACACCCGGAACCTCGACAGCCATGTATTCTCCCTATTTCTCATACTTGTACGCCTCTCTAGGCAGGCTCATATTGTAAAGTGCATCGTATATAATGAGAACGGAGCAACACAGTGGACGTAGGCCTATTTTAAGGGCTGAACCACTCTATACCTTGTTTTCTATCTATTTACTTGCTTTATCAACTTATTCTACACTTACACTTGATCTGCTGGTACGAGATCTACCTGTGTACGATTTCTCGTATCATCAGTTTGGCGCCGTCTGTGGGAACGAGATATTTCAATCTTGTTTCTCTACATTTTGAGTTCATAAACACCTTATCTTACACATGGGGATCCTTTGGATCAGAATCTCATGTGTGAATTTTGGTTAGTTGAGCTCTGCTTCATATTCACCCCTTTGATGGTTATTTCTCAAGTCCAGATCTACTCTTGGACCTCTGTTTCATAACTTTAAATCTGTTTTGCATTCCCCTATGATATCGTTCCACCTAGATGGTGCTGAAAAGCATGATGGGTTTTAACCCCAAAAAGATGAACGATTAGGGAAGGATTGTACCTATTCCTGTTTTATTGTACATGGCCTGTGATCTAGGGTTTATCGTTCAAGCTGTGCCACTTTGTGCATCGAGAGGTTATGTCCTCATGAACAAACCCTAGTAGGTATGCTTTCTGTAAGCGCCGGGAGGAAAACTCGGCCCTCAGGAGTAAGTGTGATTGCTCCTTGCTGCCTATGAGGGGATGCGACTAGACAGTGAAAATGTCTTATGGCCGCGGCCTCTACCAGCGTAGCTGTTTAACAAGCTTCAAAAATTGCGAAGCGGAATCGGAGGAGCACTGGCTCTAAATTGGAATCAATTTAGGCCGCGGCGGTATATCTATGTGCTATGGCCGGCGGCCGCGGCAGTAAGCCCATGTGGCAGTGCAAACGCTGCATCCCCATTTTTCTACTTGGTTACTCCACTATTTGTGAGATTACTTACTGCTGTTAGTTTTGTCTCAGATTATATATATATTTTGTAAAAGACTAACAAAAGCAGAGGATGGAAGGAGAGTCCAGTCAAAGCACAGAAGTCAAAAACGAAATTGTGCAGCTGTACAGCCATCTCAACCATCTGTATGACAGCCATGCCTCGCTCCAGACCCAGGTCAACTACCTAACTCAGAGGGTACTCATGCTAGAAGCCGCGGCCTCACCCAATACGGGCGCGGCACTCATCTCAGCAGCACCCGCGTGCTTGACGACCGCGGCATCTTCAAAGGATGCAGCTGTAGAGGCAATCAGCGGCCAAAAGAGGAAGGCAGAGAAGAAGTCAGGGCCCTACACCCCGCTGGCCTACCCGATTGAAGTGATACTTGAGTACATCAAGGAAGATCAACTTTTGAGGTGGCCAGAAAAGCTGAAAACTCCGCCCCACAAGAGAAACAAAGCCGCTCAGTGCCAATTCCATCAGGACCATGGCCACGAAACGGAGCAGTGCTACGCTCTGAAGGATGAGATCGAAAGACTAATTGGGCAAGGGATGCTGAGGAGGTTCCTCAAGAATGATTAAAGGCTGCAGCCAGACCTAACATAGGCCGCAGGCCACATCTCTCCCTTAGTTTTTCTGTTTTTCAGATCTTTCTGTTTATGTTTGAGGAAGCTCATTACAGCCTTTATCTTCAAGATTTTATGTTTTATTAGCAAAGTCATCAGCTGAAACATACATATATAAATATATGGATTAGCAAATTTTGCCATATCTCATTCTTCTCTTGTTTTCATAATTTGTCATCTCACAAGAAGACCTTTTGTCTTAAACAGATTCCAAGGGAAGAATAACACATTATCTTGGAAGATTATTACTATTTTGGGATGCACCTATGGAGGGATTGCGGTCTTAATTAGCTCAAAAGTTCCCCTCACGATGTGCAACTGTATCTTATCATATGATGATTACAATCATGAAAGCGTCCGAGGATTCAAGGAGCTTTTATTAGCCACGGGGGCTTACAATGCCTGTTCTCATCTCTTGGGACGCGTCATCAAGCCGGGAGGCTTATAATCTCTGGCTATGGAGGGCTTTGTGTATATCATTAGCTGTGGGTGGCTTCATAACATAACCCAGCCTGGAGAGGCTTGATAGTGTCTCACGCATTAGCTGTGGGTGGCTTCATAACATAACCCAGCCTGGAGAGGCTTGATAGTGTCTCATATATTAGCTGTGGGTGGCTTCATAACATAACCCAGCCTGGAGAGGCTTGATAGTGTCTCATATATTAGCTGTGGGCGGCTTAATAACATAGCCCAGCCTGGAGAGGCTTGATAGTGTCTCATATATTAGCTGTGGGCGGCTTAATAACATAGCCCAGCCTGGAGAGGCTTGATAGTGTCTCATATATTAGCTGTGGGCGGCTTAATAACATAGCCCAGCCTGGAGAGGCTTGACAGTGTCTCACACATCAGCTGTGGGTGGCTTCATAACGTAACCCAGCTGGGAGAGGTTTGATAGTGTCTCACATGTTAGTGCTTGGTGACATGACCCAGCGCGAGAAGATTGGGAAACACCAGCATATGTCTACAAAGGCACATCGTTCAGATGAACCGGAAATGTGCCGCACCCCACCGGTACGGTTGCAGAGCTCTAAGAGCCACTCATCCGTGAAAGCGCTGAGACACTAACATCTAGAGGCATGAGAGGGTTACAATGTCGAATGCCACGGTGGAAGAGAATCAATTGTACCAAGTCTAAGGGAAGAGTTTGCTTCATGATTCATGTTGATTGTGGGACAACAAAAGGCAAACAGTTCAGACAACTGGGTGCAATGAAGGCGGATGGAGACGCATGCAATCAGCAAGTCCCAGCCTTGAAATCAGGACCGCGGCAACCAGGCGAAGACATTTATATGGCATGGCATAATGAAGAGCCGCGTCTTGCACACAGCTACCTCGTGACCGCTAAATCCTTACTTCAAAGACGTCGCACTATCTATATGTCCGCGGAAATGGGATTTTAATCAATATACGAATTCGATCTCTGTCCGCGGACTTAAAATATTATGTTTATCTGGACACGAATGCGTTTTCAAATATGCGGCAGTTACGATGAATCATTCATTATAAACAGGCAATGTAAGAGAGCAAGGAATGGAAAGATAAAAATCATGTACAAAGTAGTCAATATGGCCGCAGCCTTGATATTAATATCCAAGATTACAGAAAGGAGGCCGCAGCCACAAATGCAGATTACAAAAAGAAAGGACGCAGCCCTGAATTAATGATGAGCTCCAGAAATGGACTGAATTTAAGAGGCTGCGTCATCATCTTCATCATCATCTTCTCCATCCGCGGCAGGCTCTGTCACTCCTTCCGCAGCCGCTGCTTCGGCCTCCGCCTTCAACCTTGCCCTCTCTTCCGCCGCGGACTTAAGCTCAGCGATGCACTCATGATGCTCGGCATCGCTCAGCTTCCAGGCCAGGACCCTCTCCTTGGTTTCGGGGAAGTTCTTTACAAATCTCTGCCGCAGCTCCTGGTAGCCGCGAAGGTAAGCCCTGTTGTTGACAATAAAGAAGTCCTTGGAGCCTTTAAATGACTCCACGGCGTGATCTATGGCAAGCTGGAGGGATTCACCATGATCAGCCTCCAATCTTTTTATTTCCGCGGCGTGGCTTGCTGCATCCTGGGCAGACTTGGACTCCAGCTCCTCATATTTCTTTTGAAGAAATATAAGCTTGTTATTGGCAATCTCTGCAGCTTGGGCAGCTTCCGCGGTTTGAGCCTGCGAGGCTTTTAGGGATTCCGCGGCTTGTATGAAATTTTGCTCCGCTTCCTCCCTTTCCTTGTCTGCCTTCTCCAAGTTCATTTTTACCGCCTGAAGAGCCGCGGCAGCAGAACTCTTCCCAGCTTCAAATGAAGAGGTCCGTGCAGCCTGCAAGTCCGCGGCATGGGCACTCTTCTCGATCTCCTTCAGCCTGTACAAGGCCTCGTACTTCCTCTTCTGAACAACAATCACATCCGCGGCCTGAAATAAAGAGGAAATATGAAAAATACATATGGTGCAAAAGTTGAAAGAATGACGACAGGTACGTACCCTCAGAAGGCTGTGGAGGCCGCAGTCCTCTAGGTCTTCATGATCTTCGCCAACTAACCTATCCAGGTCCGCGGCATCCAGTGCACGCTTCATTCTCCGTGCAGCCTTTGCAGTGGTGTCCCAAGAGGAATTGGGGTCGGGCTGCCTCAATTGGGGTCTTGGTCTTCCATCAGGCCCGGACTCTCCGCGGAATTGTGGGGGCGGCAAGTTAGCGTTAACCCCCACAACAGCTGGCGGTGGAGGAGATGATGGATGAATGGGCACATCGGTTGACATCAAGCCCACCGCAGCCAGGTTTTCCCCTATGTCGTCATCGAATTGGTCATGTGGAAGGCCGTCATTAACCACCTGCTCTGCGGCAGGATCAGTCGCCTTATTTGCAGTGACCGCGGCTTGGGCAGCATTATTTTCTTCGGAGGGAGCAGTGGCAGGTCCCTTGGCCTTGGATTTCTTCCTTTTTCTGCTCCGCGCAGTATTATTGAGGACCACCGCGTCCTCGTCCATCTCCGCCAATTGTGCGTTCAGCAACTCCCTGTCCACTTCCTCACCTGAAAGGGAGAAACAATGTTAAGCACAAGCATTTGAAGAACTCAAAAATCAAGTTGTAATCCGCAGATTAAAAGTTACCTTCCACGGCCATTTTCAGGGGGATCGACTTATTAGGGAAGAAGCCTGCGTTGAATATAGTGGCAGAGGTCACTAGAGTGCTGAATCTCTTCTTATCAGCAGAAACAGCCGCGGCCTCGGCAACTCTCCTCTCCTGCCGCGGGTTGAGTTGCAAATTGTCAAGGACTGCAGAAGACATTACAAGGGTTAGTATAAAAAAGTGGCAAGTTATAAATAGGGGACGCGGCTATTAAAAAGATACCTAGTTTGGATGGGGTCCCCCATCGCTGCGGCATTTGAAAAGACCTCTCCCTCTCATTCTCTTCAGGGTGGAACTCCCACCCCTCTCCAGAAAGGAAAAAGTACTTCCCTTTCCAGTTCTTTACACTGGTTGGCCTCCCAGTATATAGGGTCTCATCCCTGCCGCGGATGGAAAGGTAGTAGTAGCCCGCGAACTTTACAGAGTTCTCTTTCGGGCGGTAGAAATGGAAAAACTCCGCGGGAGTAATGTCCTTTTTGAACAAATTCTCCCAAAGAACGACCGCGGCAAGAACAGCTCTCCAGCCGTTGGGATCTAACTGGGCTGGGGCCAGTTTCATAGTTTGAAAAAGTCGACGGATGGGAACAGGAACAGGCAACCGCAGCCCGTAAATAAATGCATGAAGTGGAAAGCATATCCCATCAGTGAGTGCCGTGCACGGCCTTTGGTTCGCGGCAGGAGCTGAGCATATCAAATTTGATGGAAATTCGAAGGACTCCGCTACCTGGTCGACCCAATCTTGGGTCATGATGCTGTGGATGCCAAGAGCAGCTAAGGGTCGCTCAGCCCTCCCAGACGTACCAGCTGGGGGGTCTCTAGATTCCGCGGCAGTACCTCCTGCCCCTAGTGGATGATTGCTCGAATTGGCTTCTTCCTCCATCGGCACGGACTGAGAATCAAGCTTAGAATCAGAGTCCGCGGAATCAGAATCTAATGTTATGCAGTTGGGGCAATCCTTCAATTGGCAAGACCCTATTGATCTTAAGGGGGGCATGAAAGAGAGTTCAGGAGGAGAAGTCCCAAAGTGCTTTGCCCAAAAGCCCTTCAGAAAGTTGTCTGGGTCAAAGCTCATATGGCTGCAGCAGTACCTGAAAAGCAGAGACCGCAGTTAGGTGCCGCAGCCAATATGGTCCTAAAAAGCTCCTAGGAAGCCGCGGCAGGATTATTAATATGATTAAAGTGGAGTAGCAAGATGGGCTAAACATGCCAAGTGTTGGGTTCTAGAGCTCTAAAGGATGTTTGTAGCCGCGGACTAAAGTTATTGAGATGAAGACAAATTCTGGGTAGCCGCGGAACCTAATCTAAAACTGAGTCACTACAGGCTGCAACCTTTATTTAATACTGGTTACAACCCTTATTTACTACATGCCGCAGATGATTTTTATTAAGCAATGAAGGATATGTTGACTGAGCAGCTTAAGTTATTTAAGAAATTATTTCACTCCGCGGCCTCAAACACAAACAGGTAATTACTTCAGCAGTCGTAAATCCGAAGATCAAAACCCTAGAACACTCAAGAACACAATGGGAACTCAGAAGCCCTAAAGTTTAACCCTAAACTGCAACATTGATGTTCTATTCAAAACCTATTACCCAGTACAAATCCCAAAACAACTATGCAGAAAAGAGCATGGCAAATCTAATACGAAGGAGAATACATGATTCTAGGTTGAGATATTTACGAATGCAGAAGTTAAAGAACTGTTAAAAGGTTGATGGGTGGAAAAGTTACCTTTTAATGAAGAAACCGGCGGTGCTCAGCCTTCAACCACCACGGAACCGCCACACACCGCTTTCGAAAGTCGCCGGAAAACGCAAGAACAAGGAGGAACAGAATTTTCTCTCAAGGTTTTGAAAATGTAAAGAAGTCCACGGCCAGAAGCCATTTATATAAGGGAACGCGGAAGATGAAACGTCGCCTCGATCAGGCCGCGGCACGTCATGCAACACCGCTGCCTGGGATCAAACAGGCCGCAACATAATTCAATAAGCACGAAACATCTCTCAGCATCCGCGGTTGGTACATAATTCAGCCGCAGCCCCAACATTCTACCAATTGGCACTACGGCTTGGGGGCTTATTGATATGACAAATATAGCACCCCGCCGCGGATAGGTACTCATACATGAGCAGGCTTATAGGCCGCGGCCCTAACCAACAGGGTGCGGCCCTAACCAACTCGCGTTACATACACAGGCCGCGGCCCCTCCCTTGGAGGGCCCGACACCTTCTGTTCAGCATATGGTGCCGCACTTATCATCTATCTTATAGGCCGCATCCCTCTCCACTGCAACCAACTACGGACCATGTGCTCATAGCACGTGACACCTCACATCACTCTTATAAATAGAGGACCGCACCTCGAAATAAAGGAAGGGATTTCCTCTCCTCTGGAACAGTCTCTACAACGCTTGCTTAAGCCTCGCACGGCTCTCCCCGTACGACCTCAACATACGACTTGGGGGCTACGTGGCCTGGCCTCCGGCACACCCGGAACCTCGACAGCCATGTATTCTCCCTATTTCTCATACTTGTACGCCTCTCTAGGCAGGCTCATATTGTAAAGTGCATCGTATATAATGAGAACGGAGCAACACAGTGGACGTAGGCCTATTTTAAGGGCTGAACCACTCTATACCTTGTTTTCTATCTATTTACTTGCTTTATCAACTTATTCTACACTTACACTTGATCTGCTGGTACGAGATCTACCTGTGTACGATTTCTCGTATCATCAATATGTTAGTAAAACCTTGGCATACAATTGATGTTCCCCTCGTTTTTTGGCAATGTGAACTCCCTCTTGCTCCCGCTGTTGACTATAATCCACTTGCCATCTTTTATCGTCATCATCACCTCCAGCAGCACTTCTGGGAATCGGATTCAGATCGGTGGACATTCTAGTAAACTGCTACAAATGTAAAAAATGATATATAATTAGTATATCCATTAAAAAAATGTATGAAACAAATCAATTTGATAAAGAAGATAAGGTATGCATCACACAAATTTAAAGAGCCAAAGCATGTATATACTGAAATCAGCAGATTCATTTCAAAAAATGCACGTCAGAAATCAATTTGATTAAGAAGACAAACTGTACATAGAACTCATCTGTTACTTAAAATAGTAAAATTTTATGTAAATTTAAGAGTGCAAGAAAATATCAGTATGTGTAGACAGTGTAGCTATGTGTGCAAATATATATAATCAACTCACAATCAGAAAACTATTTGGCAAAAGGTCATTCCAGTTGATATATAAATATGGAAATCAACAGCTATGAGTTGTAAAGTTTGCAGCTGAGTTGGAAATCATCAATTACATTATAATAAGCAACTCACAGGTAGAAATAATTTTCTATAATATGCTATTTATAGTTATTCCCAATAATCAAATCTGAAACTATTAACATTTCATTTCTATATAAAATGGAAAATCTGTTCATTCCAACTATTCCGAAAACTTGTTAAAAAAACAAGGGTATGTATAGTTCTACATGTAGAAAAATATCTTATTATATATTTAAAAATGGTAATTGTTAATTGGCCTCAAACCTCAACTCCAATTTTCAAAAAATTTTGCTTTTTTAAATGGAAAAAATTAAAATCTCTCTTAAGTAGGCATGTTGCATCTTTTTACATGTGACCTAACAAACCACCTTCAATTTCCACACACGACGTCCACTAACATACACGGCGGGAAATCTAAAATTCATAAACCACAGGATCTTCACACCTTCCCTTTCACTCATTCCCACATATTCTCCTCGACTCTTCCTCCATTCAAATCCTCCACCCATACACCTTAGCCCCTCCTCTCTCCTTCTCAAAACCGTAGGTTACCGCCACCAACTACTACCTCCCCTCTATTTCCAACTGCCTATGACCACCACCCCTCCACCCTCCCTTAGTTATTTCTGATACTCTAAGTCATTTCCAGTATTATCTCTCCTCCCCCACGCCCCCCCCCCCCCCAAAAAAAAAAAAATCTAACTTTGTTACTTTTTGTGCTTATTCTTTTTTTGCATGCATGGGGATATTGTATTTTTTTATTACGTGTCTTGGTTTAGTATGTTCATTTGGGTTTCTTTATTTTAAACCTAACATGAACTTGTTGCATTAAGTTGGGTTTATTGGTTTTGAATCTGATATGCTGGAGTTTAATGAGAACTATATTGTTGTATTAGAAGAAGAAGTGAAGAAGAAAGCAAGAGATGTATTGTGGAGAAGATAATCTTTTCATTTCATTTAGCAAATTTCTGGATAGTTGAATACATATAAGAAAACAGGGGAGATGCATTATTGTTTTGCTGATTTTTCTCCCCTATAACATATTCTCCCCTATAACATATAATAGGAAGACTAGACTTTAGGACCACTGAGGCACTCATTAAGGACCACTAGGTACAGCAGTAGCTCATTTTAGGACCACTAGGTACAGCAACTACAAAACAGCTATGCATTAATTTTAATAGTTGGCAGCAAGGTGTATCATATTTTTTAAGCAAAAAAAAAAAAAATAGGTTGGCTTTAATAAAAAAAATTCCTTATATTGGTCAGATTATCAGGAAGCTGATGTTTGCATGCATTTGTTAAATGTCCATTCGTCTCTGCACTCTGATCTTTCGCACGAACCATCGAACATCACAACCTTTCCATCACCTAACCTACCAACAACTCCATCATTTCCAATACTCTCTCTCTCTCTCTCTCTCTCTCTCTCTCTCTCTCTCTCTCTCTCTCTCTCTCTCTCTCTCCTCTCTCTCTCTCTCTCTCTCTCACATTTGGTTTTTGTCAAATATCTCATTGACTCGTCAACAGGTCGATGGGATTGTAATCCCATTAATTCTATTTTTCCATCACAGGAAGTTGAAGACATCACAAGAATTCCACACACGTTTTCTCATGGACAAGATAAGGAAATATGGCACTTTGAGAAAAGTGGAAGGGACACAACCCGAACCTGATGCAAAATCGCATTGCAATTTGAGCTCTCTAAAGGCATCACCGGTTCGGATTGGCCATCGGTGTCATCTCCAAACCATGACCATAATCTAATTTGAAAATGCAAAATTTCAAATAAAATAAAGCACTTCGTGTATCGTTGTTGGAATAATTCGCTCCGCACCGGAGAAAATTTTGAAAAAAATAATATCACGACTTTGGAGCAATATCCAATATGTATGAAAGGGAAGGATGCATCCTCTCGTATCCTCACCCAGTATCATATAGCCCGTGAAGTGTGGCTGCTGAGTGGTGTTAACCGGATATGTTGGAACAACAGTTGGGAGAAAATGGTGCAAAATGGATAAAAAATTTATTGATATAGCACTCAAAGGGTCATGCAGATTTTCTGTGTGGTGGCTTGGAGTATATGCACTAACGGAAATTCAGTTGTGTAAAACAAGTTGGTGAAATTATTTCTATGTCTTGCAATGTTTTATATAGTTTTCGACTTGCTAACGAGAAATCTGACGTTAAAAGAAACTCACTTACGAAATTTTGGATCCCCCCTCCAATGGAGAAGATCAAAGTCAATTTTGGTATGGCTACCTTTGTGGTTGGAAGTGTATTTGGACCCATTAGGATGAGGCTTATATTGGGCCCAAGGCCAATTTCGTGGGAACCATGTTTATAAGGTTAGAAGACAAACTCTAAAAGCTATGGAGTGAAGAATCACAAGAGTTGAAAGAGGACTTGGGGGATTTGGGGATTAATTCCTAAATCAATCCAAAGGAAAGTTTACTTTACTTGGTGTAGGAATTTGGTTGTGTTAGTGTTAGAATAGTAGTTATTCATCTGAATCTAAATCAAACGATGTAGTAAACTGAAATTAATCAAATTCCTAAATAACTTAAAGCGTAAGTTAAGTTTATGTTCTTATTAGTAAGAAATCCCATGAATTTGTCCTTGAATATAATTGTTATTGTTAGAAATAAGTTAACATCATTGAATCAAGTGAAAGCCTCTTAATTATTTTCATGAATTGAATTTATAGGGAATCAAGGTCAAGGTCATGTTCCTTCTTTTATTTGAATTTTTAGGACATTGGTTTTCAGGTTTACAAATTTAGTCCCTGTGGTACAATTACATTTATTTGTGTGGTCCCTTTAGAGTTACGAGTACATAAAATAAGTAATTTCATTTGTTTTAGTTAAATAGGTATTTATATTTATATCCTTAGTCATACTCATTTAAAACTCATTCTAAAATAAACACATAACCCCACCTCCACCCCACCCACCGGAATTCTCGTCGGAACGCTGAAATCCTCGTCGAGGACAGCCGAAATTCTCGCCGAATTGTTTCTCTCTCCTCGTTTCACTCTCCCTTCTTCTATTTCTTTCATTTTTTTGTCCGTGCCAGCGGCACCATTGCCAGAGCCGGAGAAGAAGATTTTTCTCCGAAAAAAATATAGTGTCCGCTGGAAAAAATGGAGTTTTCGCAGGAAAAATTGAGGTTTTAATGAAATAGTAAATTTATTGATTTCGATTTTTTTGTCAAAAAATATCAAATGTGAATGTCGTTGGATAGATCTCGACGAGTAGATTTCAAATACATAAATTTTGTTGATTTTGGATTTGTAGATTTGAAGTTATGGACTTTTAAAATTTTGATTTTTTTTTTTTTGTATGAGTTGTCAAATGGCATATTGGTCATTTTTAATGGTGTTTTTAGTATAGGGACTAAAGTTATAAAATTATGTGGAGTGTCCTATTGTTACACTTAGTAAGATTGTACCTTTCCCCAAAACCCCTTTGAATTTAATATGAGACTAATTGATGAAAAGTTATGAAACGAGGGTTTTTTTAGTTAAAAACCTTTTAAAACATGTTAGGATAGGTTAAACCATGTTAAAATGGGTTATCCTTGATGTTATATCACTTATATATGAAACAAAATGGGTTTTATTGTTGCTCTGAGGATTTTAGGTGAATTTGGGATGATTTTGGGCAGCAATTAAAGGTGCGAAGTTGGAGGTTCTAGGGGGGAGGATCGATTTAGTCCCTAGGGAGAATCTAATTAAATCTGCTATTTTGGAGTATGAGTCTTTATTTGAGGGTTTCTATGAAGCGATCCTAATGGTAGTTAATTGTGGACTTTTTGATAGATGTATATCAAGGTTAACTAGTTCATTTAAAGGATGAAAGCCTAGGTTAGAGAGTTAGGTGTTAAGTGGAAATTGGGTAATGTCGATGGCGTGTAATGATTGGGTAATTTGGATCAAAGATGAGATTGCGATCGTGTTCCACCGAGTAGAGTAGGGAATGATTTAGAGTGTTATGAGAAGTATAGGTAGGGGGTAATAACTAACTCGAAGACCTAGGGTTTTGGGTCTAGAACTAGAATGAGATGTTGATGGTACCGAGAGATGCTTAGAAAGTGGAATAATCCTTATGAATAAGCCTTGCGAGATCGGACTAGTACTATATGTGATCGATTATAGTTAACGTGCTAATAGAGACTTAATCATAATCCGTTTATGTAGGGATGTATGCATTTGTTATAATCCGATTTTCAAGGGTGAGAACGGCTCCCGTGCGGAAGCTAAAATGAGGGGCTCCCTTCCGGGATCTTTTTTAAAAATAAAAATAAAAATGTTTTTTTTTGTGGGTGATAAACATTTCAGTGCACCCTGTAAAAAAATGAACTCAAAATAAGACTTTTGGTATTTTAAAAAATAGATTATGTACTTTTAGGACTTAAAATAATATTGATTATGGATATAGGACAACAAACATTCCGTTTCCATTTTTAGTCCGTATTTTCAAATTGAATGGACACGTGGCATGCTGTGATTGGTTGACGTTTTATGAACATGGGTCCGCGCCAGCGACTTTACTCTAAAATAGGGACTAAAACTATAAATAAAATGTTTGTTGTCCTATTTCCAAAATACATATTACAATAGGTCCTAAATTTAAAAAGCCCCTTAAAAAAAATGGGTTAATTTTTTACAGTACTTAACCTCCTTAAAATACTGTCAAATATTGACCCATTTTTTTCAAAATACCAAAAAGTGTTATTTTGAGCTGATTTGTTTTACAGGGTACCCACACAAAAAAAAAAAAAAACAATTCTAGAAATCATCCCGCACGGGATCCCTCATTTCGGCTCCCGCACGGGAGCCTGACTCTTCCAAGGGTTATACATGCTTACGTATTTTATGTGCAATCATACCAGAGGATAATGAACCAAAACACGTATTTTATCTTGTTTAATTTTTTATTATGTATTGATCCAATCTACAAGTGGTCAATACATTAGGCATCGATCTAATCTACAAGTGAAGATAACTTAAAAACGAGAAAGAGATAACAAACCCTAGTTATTCGGCAATAGTCACACAGAATGATCAAGAATTGAAGAGAGAGAGAGAGAGAGAGAGAGAGAGAGAGAGAGAGAGAGAGAGAAATCTTACATATCTGAGACATAAATCGAGATATTAAGAATTCGCAAATCACTTGTGATCGTTCCGGGATGCGAATGTGCGTCTCTAATCTAACAAAATAAATCCCTAACTAAGCGATCTAATATTTATTCGCAATAGTTAAAAGGAGTTTCATCACCCCTCCAACACGAGTTTCATAAGGTCTTCCCGCTAAAATAAGGTTTATTTCGGGTAAAAAAAAGTCAGGTCCATTTGGTTCTGGGTGAAATATAGTTTTACCTATTTAGAGTTAAATTTTCTTTTCTATTTTTGTTTAAAATTTCATAATTATAGGGTGTCCACTTATTCACAATGTCGATCCAAAAAAAATTAATTTTAAATATGTGAAAAAACATTTCACCATTTTAGTTTTCACCACAGTTTAAAATAATTCACACCGAACCAAACGGACCATCAATCTCCGGTCTCTAACGTGATATAAGACATAATAAACGGTCGACGAAGACCAAATGACCCCAAAACAAAATTAATTTTCTTTTCACCTCTTTCATCTTATTTTTCTTGGCTGCAATGGAGTTTTATCAAATGAATGATACCCTTACTTTCTACACAAATTACAATAATAACATGGCATTACGTAACAACAATATTAATGAAAGCTCAAAACGAACAATATTGTTGATGTAAAAAACTAGATTATCTCTAATTAATCAATCACAGATAAATAAGACAAAGGATTTTAAAGTGGTTCAGCCTGAGGAAAATGGCCTACGTCCACTGTTTTTGTATTGCTGACTGTTTATTTGGAATCCCGATAATAGGTTTACTAAGAGATCCAAAGTCCCCCTCTAATGAGGAGGTTACAATGTATTTATAGCCTTGAGGCTGTACATGTGAAAGGAAAATGCGATATTATCTAGTAGACATATACATCTGTACGATAATAATGACCATATAATGCGCAGTCATCTTTTTTATTCTCTTGATTTGGATACTCTGCACGCTAAGTAGCTCGGACCGCTTGAGTTGCTCAGGGTGCCTAGGCTTCTCGCTATGCTTGAGCTGCTCGGAGTGTATGAGTTGCTCGTTGAAAGTATTCGTATTTGCCATGTGGTTGACATGCATCTTCAAGTGATTGGTCCATGTCAGTAGACTAAATTTGGTATCAACAGAAGCCCCCAATGTTTCACAGTTTGAGGTTGAAGAAAAGTGTGGAACATTCTGCTTGAAAACTGGTTAGATTATTGGTTTTTATGGATTTTAGGAAACTTTTCGTTGTATATAACTCCTTTTTGAGCGCATAGTATCAGGCTTCATAAATATTTTGAATTTTCATGACCACTTCGATATTTGTGCCCTTTTCTTCTTTTAGCCTCCGAAAATGCAAACGTCTTCCCTTGTAATCATTACCTTTCTCTATTCCCGAGGTAAAGTATTTAAGCGCGTCAGAAATCCTATTGTCTTTCACTTTTCAAATCTGTATCTTTGAACTCTTCATTTTCTCTCTATCTTGTGCCTTTGTTCTTTCCATCGTTCATTGTCAACTGATCTCTATTTTTTCTGTAAGATTTTCTTCCCTCTCATTTATTTACTTTGTTCATCAAGGTTTATCTTGTTGAATCGCTGGTCAAATTTTGGTTTGAATTTTGAATCCCTTTGTGGGTTATTTTGGAAGAACTTTCTGAACCTTCTGATTATTTTTCTTTGGCTGAGGGACATTGGTTCCCAAGTCTTTTTGTAGCCGAATGTGGCTTTTCTTTCCCGCCAAATTCCCTGTGTTTGGAGTTTTGCTAGTATATCGATATTGTACCTGTAAAAGTAGCTCCAAATACATGGAGGGTAGTTAATGGCGTACATATGTTAAATCAACTTCATGGGACTCGATTAGGGATTCCAGAGATTATGTATTGATATAGATGGGTTGTTAGTGATGCCACATTCTATTTAAAAACTTAGTTTTTGAATAGATCTTTAATTGTCAATCTTCCTGATGCCAATAAGGACTATTTTGATCATGGGGCTGTGATAAAAAATTGGTAACACCCTCCATTAAATGGAGATGATGCATACCAAGGTCCCAGGTGTCCACCTTATGGAAATGGGATAGGTTGTTTTTATTTTTTGAAATCTTGTTTTCTTTGTGTTCGATAAAATGCATCACTGACATTTTTTTTTTGTTACAGTTGACAGTAAAAGAAAACCTCCAAAAGAGACTGATGTTAATATAAAGAATTTAAAACTTATCTGGGGCTTGCATCAATCTGTAACTGGGGAGCATATTAGATCTGCTTCTTACTTGTTGCAATACAAAAGCTACACCTCGTCTTTCATTGCTCGTCCTCGTCCAGTGGTGGTTGATCTTGATCAGGTACCAGCCTTTGAGACTAGTGGGTAAGGTTCTTCTTCTGAATTGAATATTCCTATCAATGGTCTGATGAAGAAGAGAAGAGCTTCTACCTTTTTTGATAAGTCTTCCTCTGCCACTATGGAGGCAAAGAAGAGTAAACAAGATGTCCTAGAAGAAGGGACAAAGACTATAGATGTACCCCCTCCCGCTGCTGCCAAGAAGGCCGGTGAAAAGCCCTTGTGCCTCCAAGTAAGACCGTTGTTATCTCTCCTTCGAGTGATGTTGTTGTCATATCACCAATAAAGACAACATCTTTAGTTAAAAATGCTCCTGGTCCTCTGAGGAGATTAAAAATAAGTTCTTCTGAGAGACCTGCTGAACCTATCTCTCAACCTTCAAATGTTGAAGGTAGTGTTCCAGTTCTTATTTCTCCGAGCTCTGCTGTGAGCTTGGTAAGATCCTGGACTGTTCCAGAATCTAAAGGTGTTGAAGACACCTTTTCTCACCAGAAACTTACTACACTGGCTGCTCAACACATTTCTTCAGTAAGTATCTTTCGCTTGACCCCTTTATTTTTAATACTATATTCATGTATTGACTTAAAGTTACTTCTTTTTTCAGCCGGTGACGTGTTTCAAGAGCATTTTAAAGAAGGATGAAGCTATTAGGGATTTAAGCTCCTCGGGTGGAGTAGATGAAGATTTTATTGGGCTGACCCAATCTTTGAAAGATTCTCATCAAAAGTACGAGGAAGATAAAGGTTCTTGGGAGAAGAAATTTAAGTCTGTTGAGATAGATAGAGATCAAGATGTGAATGCCTCCAAGGAATTGGAGAAGAAGTTGAAGGAGTTTGAACAGGGCAACAAGGAGCTTGAGGTTAAGCTTAAGTCTGCTGAAGAGAAAGTTATTAAACTTCAAGATGTTGAGAAACAGAAAACGGAGGTGGAAGAAAATCTGAAGTCTGCCGAGGAGCTCCTTAGGGAAAGGACCTCCTCGGAGAAGGCAAAAAGGAAAACTGCAGTTAAAAAATCATTCAGTGTTGGTTGGGACAAAGGCTGGAACAACGGCCTGGCTGTGATGTCTTCTCAAATGGAGTATGCAAGTGTCAAATACTTTAGGGATGGATGGATATCAGCCTTAAAGGAGCTAAAGGTTGCTGAGAACTCTGAATTATTCCAACATCACTCTCATGGCCCTCCTCCCTCTCCTGGAGAAGAAGAAGAAGAAGAAAAAGATAAAGCAGCTTCAGATGAATCTTCCTTGATGACAGGAGAGCAGGTCCCTGTTGTTGCTACTGCTCAATCCTCAGAGCAAGTCCAACCATCCAGAACATCTACTGAGCAGCTGCCCTTGCCCTCCGAGCAACCAATCCCTTCATCCATGCCATTCGAGGAAGTCATATGAAATAAGGAGAAGGTGTAAAGTTTTTCGGGTCTTTTCTTTTGTTGTTTTTTGGGATATAATCCTGAACTTTATTTTCCCTTATCATGATGAATAAAATTTAAACTTCAGTTGTTCGTCTTAAATTTCTCTCTTGTTCTGTTCGCACCCTTGTTGATTTTGTGTTTCATTTTGTCTTTGCTAGTTTGTGGCCAGGATGGAACTTTTATCAGCTCATGATTCAGAGTTAATGAAGAAATGCAATGACTATTTCAAAGTTGGTCATGCTGATTTTACTGAAGCTCAAATCATTGATATCCTTGGTTCAGATGCTTCTGAACGAGCAGTTGAAGCTTACCAATACTTAAAGTACTTACTTGATCGTGTTGTGGCAAACAATGTGGCCTACTACGAAATGATTGAAGACCTTCAAGGAACGATCGAGGAACTTCAACAATAATATAAAGAATCCACTACCCTTTTGCATCAAGGATACGAGAAAAATATCAATAATTGAGTGTTGACAAAGGGTATGACAAATTCATCTCTGCTCATGAGAAGAGGCAGAGTGTTTGGAAGCTTGAAATAGAAGAGCATATGCATATCGCCAAGTTGTTGGAGCAGGAGCACATTGCTTTGCAGGAGGAAATAAAACAATTCAAATCTGCTGCTTCTTCTTCGGGAGCCTTGGTCCTAGTAAATGATGATGGTATTTCATTTTTGGAAGTAGAAAATGCTAACTTAAGGGATGAGTTAGAAACCTTGAAACGAGCTGGACCCTCCACATCTACTCGTGGTAGAGCAAGATCTTCTCGTGGACAAGAAAGGGCTGGTCGGCTCACCATTGAAGAAGCGAGAACTCAGTCGGCTGTAGAGAATCAAGTCATTCAGTTAATGGCGAAGAACCAAGCCTTGGCAGAAATGTCTAAGAAGATTCTGACCTTCACTGAGCAACTCTCTAATCAAAGTTATGCTCTCGAAAGTAAATAAATTCTTGTGAAGGAAATCCACGAGCAACTAGAGAGGTTAACTTATCAGTTTCACAAATAACCCAGATAATTTTGGATGACGTGGTATAATGAAGCTCTGTACCATCTTGATGCTCGGATACATCAGTCGAATAATGAGGGGTACAAGCAGGGATGGTTGAACTCTATGTGTGTGCTAAAATTAGAGCAAGGACACTACTTATGGGATTATTATGATCCCGGAGTGCTCGATTTGCCCGTGGCTCCTTTTAAGCTTGATATTAGTTGGATTCGTGCTCATGCAATTCCTCGTTGCCTAATTTCCAAGTATCTCGGTGATTACAGTCTTCATGCAAACTTTGAGATATCTCGCCCAGAGCACTTGCTTGATCGGCCCTCCGTAATGAATGTTAGAATGCTGCGAGATGTAAACTTTATAAATTCTCCTTATGGATTAGATGATCCTCCAGCCGGGGTAGAACTTGTTTCAAAAGCAGAGGGGAAGAAACCCATAGAGTAGAATATTATTATGTAATGAATTAGACTTTTCACATCATATGTAATTTTAATTGATTTGAATGAAGGCATTTTTAGTCTTTTGCCATTTCATTTTATTCTAAATAATTTATAGAATGCCCTTGCTTGTTGGTTGGTAAATATATATATATATATACTATAGTTATCCCATTTGTTGTTTGATTATAGTGACTTGTCACTCTTTGGGCCTAAGCAATGGAATGATTTTCATCCCATGTTCCTGCTTAGTTGTAGTAATCTCGTATGGCTTACCTTTTTGTCGAGACAGTGGATGCCCCGGGAGGTCGTCCAGCTTCTTGCCTATTTTGGTACCAACCAACCGAAGTTGGTGGTTATTGATTTACCGACCAACCGCACTTGGTGGTAATGAGATGCTAACCAACCGAAGTTGATGGTATTGAGTTAACGACCAACAGGAGTTGGGGGTAATGAGTTCTCGACCAACTGGAGTTGGTAGTAATTGATTTGCTGACCAACCGGAGTTGGTGGTAATTGAATTTCCGACAAATCGAAGTTGGTGGTATTAAGTTCCCGACCAATTGGAGTTGGTGGTAATTGAATTTTCGACCAATCAGAGTTGGTGGTATTAAGTTCCCGACCAACCGGAGTTGTTGGTAATTGAATTGCCAACCAACCGGAGTTGGTGGTATAAAGTTCCCGACCAACCAGAGTTGGTGGTAATTGAATTACCGACCAACCAGAGTTGGTGGTTAGTGGTATGTTGCTCTGAATTTGGATTTGTTTAGTGTGTAACACTGATATTCCGAAAAAATTTCAACAAAGAAAGAAAATGGGTGAAACATTACTTTATTCATATTGAAGAAACTGCATTACATAGTAATTTCAATTACTGATAATACTTGTGCAGATGCTCTGCATTCTATGCATTCTTGAATTCTTCTCCTTCCAAAGTTTCAATCCTGTATGTTCCTGGACGAACAACTTCTGTTACTCTATAGGGTCCGTGCCAGTTGGCTTCCAGTTTGTTATGCTTTTGGATCACTTTCTTCTGCACATAATCCCCTTCCTTCAAATCACACTTCCTCACTCTTTTGTTGTAGAACAAAGATGTTCGTTGTTGATATGCTGCATTCCTGATTGCTTCTTCCCTAACTTCTTCGAGCATATCCAGGTCTAATCTTCTCATCTAGTCACTGACAGGAGAATTGAAATTAAGCACCCTATGCGTAGGTATACCCAATTCAGTAGGTATGATAGCGTCACTCCCAAATGTCAGCATGTATGGGGACTCTCCCGTTGTTGTTCGTGGTGTGGTGCGATAAGCCCACAACACAGCTTGTAGCTCATTAATCTAATTTGCCTTTGCATCATCCAGTCATTTTTTCAAACCATTCAGTAGCATTTTGTTTGTCACCTCAGTTTGCCCATTGCTCTGGGGATGGCCTGGTGCAGAGTGGATCTTTAGTACATTGGATTGATGACAATATGCAACAAACTCCTCGTTGTCAAACTGGGTTCCATGGTCAGTAATGAATGCATGTGGGAGACCATATATGCAAATAATATTTTTCCAAATAAATTGATAGACTTTGTCGTATGTCATATCAATGAGAGGCTCAGCTTCCACCCATTTAGTAAAATAATCCACAGCAACCACGAGGTGTTTGAATCTTCCCTTGGTCGTTGGAAGTGGCCCGACCAAGTCTATCCCCCACATAGCGAATGGACAAGGGGACGTGGTGGGTGTTAACAATGCTTGGGGAGTTCTTCGGATGGAGGAGAAATGTTGGCATTTATCGCACTTCTTGGCATAAGATACACAATCAGCTCTCATTGTTGGCCAGTAATACCCCTGCTTTGTTATTCTTTGTAAAAGCGTCCGACCTGCTACATGGGCTCCATAAGACCCTTCGTCAACCTATTTGATCAAATTTTTCACTTCGAAGGGATGGACACATCTTTGTAGTCCTTCTATAACTCCTCGTCTATATAAAATGCCACTGGTCAATACATAACGAGTAACTTTAAACTTCAGTTTCTTAGCTGCGAGTTTAACAGTTGGAAAAGCCCCCTCTTCAATATAGGCCCTGTTGGGGTCCATCCAAGATGGTCCCAAGTCAAGGGTAATGAAGTTCATCATCAAATCTTCGTCTATGCTCCGATCAGCCATTATTTCTATTGGGATTGTTCTTCGTATCTCGGTGCGTGTGGCTGATGCTAACCGAGCTAGGGCGTATGCTTTTACATTCTCCAATCTTGGTATTCTAATCAACTGAACTGCAGTAAAACTCGATACAACCTCCATTGCTTTTGCATAATATTTGATCATTAACTCTCCTTTTGCTGCATACACCCCCAAAATTTGATTTACGATTAACTGGGAATCACTGAATACAACGACCTATTCTGCCTTCATGGTTTTGGCCAGACTTAGACCCATAATCATAGCTTCATATTCAGCCTCATTATTAGAAGCTTTAAATTGAAAGCCCAGAGCATACTCCTTATCAATCTCATTTGGATTGTTTAAAAAAATTCTTGCTCCACTGCCTGTAGTGCACAAAGAGCCATCCACATACAGATTCCACACGGGTACTTCAATGTCAAACTCTTGGTCAGACAGGACTCCTCGGTGGAATATTTGATGCTTCTTTTTATCTTCCCCCAACACTTCTTGCTGCTCGTTGATTATCTTCTCTTGATCATTCAAGGATGGAGGTTGGCCGGGGGTTAAATTTGATGATCCCGTAATAGCCACGGGTTGGTTTGTAGTAAACTCCTGTTCTTCGGAGGTATCAGATTGAGTAAACTCTGCGATAAAATCTGTTACTGCTTGCCCCTTAAGTGATGATCTCGGCTCATATACTATATCATATTCACCAAGTTCTACTGCCCAGTACACCAATCTTCCTGATTTCTCCGGTTTATGCAGAGCCTGTCTCAATGGCATTTGAGTATACACCACTATAGTATGGGCTTAAAAGTATGGCCGAATCCTTCTACTCGCTTCGATTAGTGCCAGTGCCAACTTCTCCAACTTCGAATATCTGATTTCTACTCCGCGGAAGGCCTTGCTGGTGTAATAGACTAGTTTTTATACTCCTTCCTCCACTCTTATCAATGCCGAGTTAACTGCATCCTCTGAAACTGCTAGATACAAGTATAGTCTTTCTCCCATCACTAGTCTAGATAACAATGAAGGTGTCCCCAGATATTTCTTCAATTCTTGAAAGGCCTCCTCGCATTCATCATTCCACTCAAAAGTTTTTCGGAGTGTTTTGAAGAATGAGAGACATCTGTGTGTTGCTCGTGACACAAATCTAATAAGTTCTGCAACTCACCCTGTGAGGCTTTGCACTTCCTTCTTCGTGGTTAGAGATCGCAACTCCAATAGAGCCTTGATCTTTTCAGGGTTCGCCTCAATCCCTCATTGGTTAACAATATATCTGAGAAACATACCTTCTCGTACTCCGAATATGAATTTGGTGGGATTCAACTTCATTTGATATTTCTCTAGTTGATCAAAGGCCTGACTTAGGTCAACAAGATGATCAACAGCTTTCTTGCTCTTCGTCAGAATATCGTCAACATAAACCTCCATGTTATAACTGATTTGCTCTGTAAACACCTTATTCATCAGCCGCTGATATGTTGCACCTGCATTTTTAAGTCCAAAAGGCATAATATTATAGCAATAAGTTCCCCTTGGGGTGATAAAAGAGGTACTTTCCCTATCCTCAGGTTTCATTTTAATCTGGTTGTAACCAGAATAAGCATCCATGAAACTTAACAATTCGTGCCATGAGGTAGCATCCACTAGCTGATCAATTCGGGGAAAGGGAAAATGATCCTTTGGGCATGCCTTATTAAGATCAGTGAAGTCTACACACATCCTCCACTTGTTATTTTTCTTCTTTACCATCACCACATTTTCTAGCCAATCAGGATATTTGACATCCTCAATAAAAAAAGGCTTTTTTGTAGTTTCTCCACTTCTTCCTGTATATCTTGGTTCTTTTCAAGACTGAACACTCTTCTTCGCTGTTTTACTGGCTTGATTTCCTTGTTCACTTTGAGCTTGTGACACAGGAAACTCGAGTCTATCCCTGGCATGTCTTCATGACTCCATGCAAAAGTCTACTTTCTGCGCCTTAGAAATGCTATCAATTCCTATTTTATCGATACATCCAGTGATGCACCAATTTAAGTTGTTCGTTTTGGATGATCGTCGTCCAGAATGATATTTTCCGTAGCCTCCATGACCTGGCCCTTCACGAGCTAAGAATCGTCTCTAAGGTCCAACGTTTCAATCTCTGCATCTTCTATTTCATCCACTTGATAAGTAGTAGTCTTCTTCCTGGATTCTTCATGTTCCACTTGTTCGGTAGATGAATAGTAGCATTCCCGAGCTACTTTTTGGTCACCTTTCACAATTCCCACTCCAAAATTGGTTGGGAATTTTAAACATTGCTGTACAATAGATGGTACTGCCTCAAACTTCTTCAGACCTACCATTCCCATGATTATATTGTAAGCCGATTGAACATTTTTATCCATTACGAAGAAGCGTAGTCTTTCTGTTCGATAAGTAGGTCATGTACCAATAAGCATATCCAACTTGATTGTCCCAAGTGGAAAAACCTTTTCGCGAGTAAAACCAAGGAGGGGCCTATAATAGGGCTCTAACTGGGCTAACTTCAGGTCTAAACTATCAAAGCATGGGTAGAACATGATATCTGCAGAGCTACCATTGTCCACCAGCACCCGTGAAATCACCACTTCTTTCATTCTCATCTTGATCACCAATGGGTCATCATAAGGATATAATACACCTGCCAGGTCATTTTTAGATAAACCAATGACTAGTTTGTCCTTATTCACCTTCCTCGGGCGATCATCTTCAGCTAAATTTATTCACTGTATGTACGAGCAAGCTTGAGCCTCATTAGCTTTCCTCTCTTCAGTAAGATCTCCCCCTCCCACATCTCCCCCTGTAATAACATTGCATTCAAATGATCTAAAATGGATTGAAAATACCTCACGCTCTGGCTGTCTTGGTCTTTTAGAAAGGTCGGGATCATCTTCTGGATCATCATCGTGGTCTCTTTTCTTATCATCTTTTGCTCGACGAGGAGATTTAGATCTTTGCCTTCCTCGGTCTCTGGTCTTCCCACCATTTTGGTGATCAACATAATTAGCCAATTTTCCTCGTCTGATGAGTGCTTCAATTTCATTCTGGAGAGCTATGCAACGTTTGGTCGTATGACCATGGTCTTTGTGGAATTCGCAATATTTGGAGTTGTCCTTTCTGTCAGGACCTGCCTTCATTTTTGCTGGCCAGGCTAATTCCTCGCTGTTCTTGATCTCCTCCAGAATGTGATTTATATCTACCTTCAAAGGAGTATAATTTCCAAATTTCTTCATCTGCTCTAGTGTTTGCTTTCCTTTCGACTGCCTGCTGCCACCATTGTTCTTCTGATCCTTCTTTTCGATTTTACCATCTTTCACCTTGGTCTCCTTAGTATCTGCATTCTTCTTCGCAGCCATGGCCTCCTCGGTATTCATGATTTTGGCTTCTTTTGCCATCAGTTCTGCCATGGTCCTAGGTGGATCTTTGGCTAAAGTATAGTACAACTTATCTGGCAATAGTCCACTCATCAGGGCAGTAATTGTTATTTTCTCCTCATAATCAATTACTTCAAGTTTCTCGTTATTGAAAGGAGTAATGTAGTCCCTGGTGCTTTCACCTGCCTTCTGTCTAACACTCAGCAAGTGTGCTACTCGTTTGACTAGTTTCACTCCAAAATAGAAGTTCCCGATAAAGAGCTTTGCCAGTTGAAAGAAAGTCGCAATCTTTCCCCGAGGAAGGTTGTTGTACCATATCTGAACTGATCCGATAAGAGTTCCTGAAAATTCCCTGCATCTCATCTCATCTGGAACTGCATAGATATTGGCAGCAGCTTGGTATTGTTCTATATGAAGGACATGTTCTGTTTTTCCATCATATTTAGGCATCACCGTAGGAGCTTTGAATTTTGATGGTGTGGGAAAATCCACAATTGCCTGTACAAATGGTGTCCCTTGGACAAAGGTTCTTTGTAGAGGATTCTTGGCCTTAGCTATTTCCCCTAATCAGTCCTCCAATATTTAAATTGAGCCCTTCCATGCATTATTTCCCACCTCGGGCCTATTTGTTTGAGCAACTGATCGCATTGAGTTTTCCTCTTGGGATCGAGCTGCTGGTCGTGATTGGGCGGATCCTTCCCTTAGATTGGATGGTCATGGAAAATTCCTCGATGCAGTCCTAGGAGGACTTCTATTACTCTTAGGGCCCAAATGATCCAAATGAGAGACTATACTCAACCTTTCTAGAGCGCTGGTCCTTTCTAAAGATAGAGTGATGTTTCGTTGAGAATCTGTAGCTCGTATCGATGAAGTCCGACCAGGTTGATAAGAAGGATCATCAGATCTCTCAGTACAATATGATTTGGTGCGTCTAGATTGAGATACCTCCGTGAATAACTTTTGCCTAATTCGCAAAGAGGGTAGACGGGTATTTCTTTGAACACTTCGTTGTCCTGATTGGGCCGGCACTCCGCCTTGAACAGTTTGTATAAGTTGACGCATGGTTTCTTGCATGGCCATTTGGCCTTTGGCTAAATTAGCCATTATGCCAGCTAGATCTGAAACATTAGGAGGAGTAGATGGATTTGGGGGGATCCCGGCATTTCGATTACTGGATTCCAGATTATCGGTCATTGATGATGAATTGTTTTGGTAAAAAATGCTAAATACAATCATTTCTCACAAACAGCGCCAATCTGTTGATGTAAAAAACTAGATTATCTCTAATTAATCAATCACAGATAAAATGAATAAATAAGAAAAAGGATTTTAAAGTGGTTCAGCCTGAGGAAAATGGCCTACGTCCACTATTTTTGTATTGCTGACTGTTTATTTGGAAGCCCGATAATAGGTTTACCCAGAGATCCAAATTACCCCTCTAATGACGAGGTTACAATGTATTTATATCCTTGAGGTTGTATATGTGAAAGGACAATGCGTTGTTATCTATTAGACATATACATCTGTACGATAATAATTAGCATTTCATGCACAACCATCTTTTTTATTCTCTTGATTTGGATACTCTACATGCTAAGTAGCTCGAACCGCTTAAGTTGCTCGGTACGCTTGAGTTTCTCGGAGCTCTGAGTTGATCGGGGAACCTAGGATACTCAGTAGGCTTGAGCTGCTCGGAGTGTATGAGTTTCTCGTTGAAAGTATTTGTATTTGCCATGTGGTTGACACGCGTCTTCAAGTGATTGGTCCATGTCAGCAGACTAAATTTGGTATCAACAAGTATATTCAAATTTTATCAAATCAATAAAATCAAACTTTCGAGCCATCTTTAAAAACTAATTTCCCCTTTCAGGTTACTAGTTATATTGAACACAATATTAAGCCGAACAAAATGTAAATCACATACAGTCACACAAGAACAGTATTTATGTGGTTCATCAGCGTGCCTACTTCCGCAAGAGGTTTTCTCTTTTCTATTGGTTTTGTTTTAGTCATTATGATTGCATCCCTTTTACCCTTGGTGCTAGGGTTACATTTATAGAGCCGTGTAAGGCTTTATTAACTAAAGTAGCTGTCCCAACTAGATCGGTTGTATCTTGCTCCTTAATTTTTGCATTTCGTTTAGCTCCAACAATTCTTATCTTTATGGATGGGATCTTAACCGAATCAAGGGCCCCGTGCCCTCCTCACACTTACAATCGGGTTACTTCCGTCACAATTGCCCCCAGATTTTTTTAGTTGATTGAGATTGCAATGCTTTATTCATTTCTTCAAGTAAGTCTAAAACCTAGTCGCAACTATTTTTGCTCGTCCAAACAAACTGTAGTCGGAAGGCATGGTCATAATAATATTTGAATGTGGATTCTTTTTTACACCCCCCAACCCAGTTACTTATAACGAAGTCTGAAAGTTAAAGTGAGTCAAAGCATAATTACCTTAAGCAAATCATAAACACGAGTATCCTTTTCCAGTTATTAACGTGACCAGTAAAACTAAATGTTTTGACAATTTTAAGGTAATTATGCTTATTCAAACTTACTGAAAAGATAAGTGTGATTAAATTACACCATTTACGTTTGACCAAAATTATGGTTTTATGCATCCCTTGCTAACCCCGCCGACGTCCTAGATTTGGCAGTGATATCACAATACCTGAAAAACATAAACATAGAAACCATGTGCAAAATAGCTCAGGAAATGCATCACTACTACACTATTGCATGAAATTAAATGCAATAAATCATATCCCTGTGATGATATATGCATACTTATCCGTCCCATTCACAAAGAATTACCAATTATATACTTATCCAGCTCATTCATAAAGAATGACCAAAATTATATACTTATCCGGTTCATTCATAAAGAATGACCAATTGTATACTTATCCGGCTCATTGATAAAGAATGACCAACTTATTCGAATCATGATTCACATATCTTGTCTGCAATAGACAATTCTCTCACATTCCAAGTCGCGGAGTAACCCCTTATCTTTCATAGACAAATTTCCCCCATTCTGAGTCGGGGAGTAACCTCCCATTTCAGTAAATCGAGATGAACAAATTCATATTTAATATTATTCTGATCATATCCCTAATCATGTATAATACATCTTACCAATAAGTGATATTCAAATCATATCCATTACCATGTATAATACATTCTAATAGTGAGTGATATTCAAATCATCCCCATAACCATGTATAATACATCTCTTTCCAGTGAGTACACCCACCTTGGTAATTTAACAGGCTTTCCCTTTTCCTTTGTCTGACACTTGTTCAACCAGTACTTCTTCGTTTCCTATTATTCTTACAATATTAGTAACATCATAAGAATATCAACAATCCATTGAGTAACTTAAATGTAACTCAATTCATAAGCATCATATGATTCCATTCATGTCACTTATCATATATGAAGTTCCATCAAAATTTGTGTCAAGATAGTTAACATATCCAAATCATATACTAAACATGCTTTTCATTTATTATTGGTAATCTAATGATTATCATATTAGGTTTCCAATACAACAAACGAAACATCATTTCAGGTTCCTATAGCAAGTTATGCCAATTTCTTCAATACATAGCAAAACTGCCCTATAGGCTCATCCATCGTTCAGTTAACTTCCAGGAATTTTCATAATTTCTCTACATCATAAATTTCTATGATATTCCTCCCAACCTCAATAAAAATATTGAATAATACGAAATTAAAGTTTCATAAATTTTAGAGTTCATTTGCTATGTCAGGCCAAACATCGAACACATGGTATGCGTACTTACACTTTTGGGGCAGATTTTATGCCCAAACTTCCAACTATCACCCAAGATTCATTTCTTGGTATTTTTACATAATATTCAATTATGTTATACATATATGAGTCTATTTTCATATACAATTAGAATTAATCAATTCCAGTAAGTATACAAAAAGATATAGAAGTTTGACTACACAAGGTTCCTAATCAAAGCAATTTTAAGGGTTTACACGTTCAATTTTTGCATAAACTTGCATCTGTTCATACATATAAATCAAGTCATGAAAGTTATATAAACAATATATGACTTATACCATTTTAATCGGTGACACAAAAAAAATAACAAGACTTACATATAGAATTACCTTAAGGACTTTTCCATAATTTCCCACAGATTTTTCTTGAATTTTTCTCCTCAATCCTTCTTCTTCAACTTCCCACTTATCTTCCTCTCAAGCCAAACTATTTAATGGATGAGTTTTGGCTGAAGGAGGAGGTAATCTAAAAGGTGTAAAGTCGGCCAAACTCACCTACTTCTTTAACCAATAAAAATCCACCATTTGTTATACTAATAAGACAAAATATCATTTTAGGTGGTTCTTTTTGGAATAAACAATGACAAACCATTGGAATACAGTTTGTCATTTAGTGCTTGTGGTTGAAAGAAGAAAATATGAGAAGAAAAAATCTCGGTGATAAGAGGAAACAAGGGAGTGTGGATGCATCGAGGCCCATGGGAAATTAAGTATTCGTATAAAACTGTGAAAGTGGAAATGTAAAAGGTGAAGTCACATTTGGCAGAAACAAAAAAACGAAGGGGGTCCCCATGCGTGGGAATGGTGTCAGGGCGGGTGTCATGCCTCACGCCCTAACATTTGCACCACGTACCTGAATTTGTCAAAACTAATTGCCTCTAGCGAGCCTCAAACTATAGACCTTTGCCTCACCAAAACCACTTGCTTACCACTAAACTAACATACCACTTCAGTAATTAATCCACTCGAAAAATGTCTTAACCATAAATAAATTCCCATCTTCCCATATTTGCACAAAACCCCCTCAATCTCATATTTTTTCATAAAACCTCCAAATGACTAACCGTAAGATTTGACGTGGCCCTCATTTTGATGCCGATAATATTTTAATAATGCATGGGTCATGGGGGTTGACTTTGGGTATGACTAGAGGCTTTGACTTTGACTTTAAATTTTTCTTGGTTTTAAATTCTACACAGTTATAACTTCTTCGTTTCAAATCCGATTGACACGTCATTTGAACATAGGTGTACATTGATTCAAGTCCTATAATTTATGTGTTATTAGAATCCCAAATTAGTCATCTATATTTACCAATTTTCCCTGGAAAGTGCATATGCGACCGTTTTGCTCAAATTGCCTTGAATTAATGTGTTTGAATTCGCAAGTATGTTTTTACCTACAAGATAAACGAAGTACCCCCATATGGTCAATTTTATCGAGAACTAGGAATTAAAATGCATCTATTTGAGGTATAAATATAACTCTTTTGGGTGCATATCACACCACCCCCAAATTGAACATTTCTAGTCCTCGAGAAAGAAAATAGAAAGAAACAAAGATAAAAAAACCAAAAGTGTGCCCCTTTTGCGGATACAAGCAATTGAACTTAGCGTGTGCAACAACCCGTTAAACCTCTAGATTGCCCTATAGGACGAGTGTTGTCTAGTGATGGTTTCAAATAAATATGCCCACAAAATTCAAAACATTTTTTTTATTTTAAAAACCATTTATTAAAAAAAGGGTTAATCTCTTTTTAGACATAGAGATACCACATAATTCATTATTTACGGAATACGAACAATGAACTATTAAATGTATGAAAAGTTAAGCTTACTTAATCCTCAAGGAAAATCTTTCCTAGATTTCAACGTGTGTAGGGAATCACTCAAAACAGTTTTTCAAATATCATAAGAGTAATTTATAGATTGCCTTTTAGAATCAATGTTTTCAATTTTTAAATCTCACCAGATATCT
Source organism: Sambucus nigra (assembly GCA_949130495.1). Classification (NCBI taxonomy): domain Eukaryota; kingdom Viridiplantae; phylum Streptophyta; class Magnoliopsida; order Dipsacales; family Adoxaceae; genus Sambucus; species Sambucus nigra. The sequence goes on along the minus strand of CASBWL010000582.1, from coordinate 244,510 downwards.
CTCTCTAAAATGAACTCTCGAGATTTGGGTAAATGTATCTCTCTTGTGTGTGAGGAGAGGAGTAATTACAAACATGGTCAAATGTCTCACACACATATAAGAAAGAACAGATACTATAAATAATTTGATCTCATGAAAGGAATGCAAACCATTATTTTGAGAATGTCGAATTATTCACCACGTATACTTTTCATTTGTCCGGACACTTCACCGGAGGTAAACAGGAATTACGTAAAGGATGAGGGAAAATGATATGGGTAATATGGATGATATGATGAATTTTGAAATTTGACAAGAGTGGACTACAACTTAAACTACTAATGTCCTCATTTCACAAACTTTTATTGCATGTTTTATTTTTTTTCTATTTTTTCTTCTATTTTTCATATTTTTTCTATATTTTTATTTTTCATTTTCTTGTGATACTATTTTTATGCAATGTGATTCATCCTTAGAGCACGAATGAAGACATCTGCATATATAATTTCAAACCACTCTTTTTCTCAAAACCAAGGGTGAAAAAGGGAAACTAGTGTGGAGATGATGTGGGGAATATGTATAGGTATCGTGAAAATGGTAAATGGGTGAAGAATTAGCGCTCAGGATAAACTATAAGACACATGTTTCTTATAACTCAAAAGTGATGTCATACTCAATGATTATTCCAATAAATAAAGAATAATGAGATCATGCAATAATTTTAGTGCGGTACCAAATAAATTCGTGTCAACTTGTGACTCAGAGATTGCATACAGATTCTCAAAAATGATGCAAAGCTCGAATGTCACAGTTTTAAGTTTCCACAAGTCAATCTCGAGGTTTTCTTGAAAATTTTCACTCTTCAACTTTAAACTGTTATGACGCGATAAATGCAAAAAAAAATGTCGAGTCTAGTAATTCATGGTGCAATATGCCTTACGAAGTATTACTTAAGAGTTTAAGTTTAAAGATCGACTTCAAGTTCCATTTGGAGTATTCTAGGTTTCAATGATGGATGATAGATAAATCACGTCAAGAATGAGAAAAAAAATGCATAAAAAGTGGAAAATATGGCTATTTTTTTACAAAACAATTCAAAATAGACACGATTCTGATAAATACCCCACCCATAAACAAAAGAGAACATTGTCGTCGATGTTTAAAATCATATTTTGAAAATTTTAAAGCCCAAGGAAGGAAATACTACACCGAAATCAATCAACAATGAAGTTGCCCCACATGATGGATCAAATGGTAAACCTAAAGAACAATGGTGGCACAACAATATGTACGATCAATGAATCATATACACTAGGTGTGGATAAAACGCTACCCCCAAATATGGTAAGACTCATACTCAGAAAAAAATAAGGGGTTGCCTCCCAGTAGTGTTAAATTTAAGATCTTTAGCCAGAAAAAGAAAAGTACTCACCCCTAAAGATAGGAACTATGACAACACTGGGTGGCAGAAGCTATGGGTGATGGTAATCACCCCCAAACAAGACTGAAACAAATAGTTTTTTTGGACAAAGGCTACACGGGTTAATGCACTTGTATGGAAAAGTGCTTAATACGATGCAAAGCATTGGTGGACTAAGGGTGGGTGGGAAGGAAGGTATGGAAGGATGTAAAGGGTGATGGTTAAGAGGCACTGATAACGAGACTTATTGAGCCTAAAATTAAGGGAAATAAGGACGCTATAAATATGGTGCTCAAGTTGGTGATAAAGGTGAAAAGGTGTAGCAATGGTGATGGTGTGGGTGTCATGGATATCGTGTGATCGTTCTGTAAATGGGCGATGATAATGGTCACATTGTGACACAACGATGAGCTAGCGATAGGAATAAACACCATACAGAATGGGTGATCAAGGATGAACAAGATCGATGAATAACTCGCAAAATGGTTTGTGAAGTTCATGGGTGGGTGGCAGGTTTAAGTAAGGATGTAAGTGGGTGGATGGGAATGGTAAGGGAAAAGGGTTCAAATAGGGTGGAGGGTCGGGTGGGACAATGGGTGGGGGAAGATGATCTAACTCGAGAGTAGGGGATACACACTCATCTTGAGGGTCAGAATGATCCTCAAGATCCTCCTGAAGAGGGAGTGTGGTATCAAGTGATGGAGAGATTATCCACTAATTTGTAACCATCCGTGATGGTTAAAGGGTCAGACGAGGCATTAGGATCCGAGATGGATAGATCGACATACATATCTGAGTTAAAATGAGCTAAATATTTCTATAGAGTATTCATATTAATAGAGTTAGTAACCATCTTTGATTCAATCTCAGTGAATTGGGGAGCACTCGTAGTCGGATCTAACTTATAAGAAAGTGGTGCCTCAAGGACACACATAATGGGCTCAATAGGTATTAACTCGAGCATATTTTTGGATATAGAGGGTTGAGGAACCTCAAATGTGGGTTTGTTTGGATATTCAGGGTATGAATCAGTCTCACATGCTATGGGTATGTCAATACAATTATCAACTTGGGGCTCAAAAAATGGGATTGGCTCAACTTTGAGATTCTCAAGGTGATTAGGTTGGTCATACTCAAAATTTGTGTCATAATATGACTCATCATCATTCCACATGGGTGAAACAATGGGTTGACTTGGGAGGACATTCGACTCCTTCGCACACTCAAATTCATTTAAGCATTGTTCAAACCATTGAGGTGCTTAATTTTGATATTGAGTGGCTTTCTCTTGTTCGAGGATGAACTTTTGTAAGCGAATTTTGAGAGCAAATGCGGATGATTATGGGGAAGTGATTGGTGATGGTGCAACGATGTATGGTTGAGGTGGACACAACTTGGTATTAGCATGACTATAAGGAGAATACCCATATGAAGTGTGTGTAGGAGAATCAAGTTTGTCATATACGAGGAGGAGGGCCTCCGTGAGAGACAAAAATGTTGATAATCATATGGAGAGTAGTAAGAGGACAATGTGGATGGGGTACACTAGGTTACTATGATGACTGTTGGAATGTGTGATGATCCACAACATGGGGTTGGGATTCATATTGCGTGGGTAAGTGATCAATCCACCACGAATAACTTGGTTGCTTACACCACTCAGTATTCGATATGTCAGGATAATATGCCGAAGTGGGTTCCAAACCAGTGTCATATGGATACACTTGGTCCATGGTTGGTTCAGATGGATAGAGAAAGTATGGAAACTCATGGTATAAGTGATTGGCTTAATAGCAATAGGTGCACAAGGAATATGGAAAATGGCTAAAGTCATACTGTAAAGGATTTTCTTCGGCCACGACGGGATGGATAGTGGAGAAAAAGGTTTCTCCAAAAATATATTTGGCTTTTTAAATATTTGAAAAAGAAAGAAAATCTTTTTGGGTTTTGAATTTTGAAAAAGAAGAAAAATATTTTTGAATATAAGAAAAAAAATGAAAAATGTGTTTGGTATTTTTTGAATATAAGAAAAAGAATGAAAAATGCTTTTTGGATTTTTTTGAAAAGGGATAAAAACGGAACTCACTTTGAAACACACTAGGATTGACCACATAAACTCGGCTACCAAATGATTTGAGTTAGACACGTGCAAGAAAAGAATAAATCCTAACTAGCACATATCTAATTTTTTCTTCAATTAAGAGATAGGGCAGTCACATTTTGTTTAATCCGTGGGCGAGAAAAGCATGACGTTTTATATGTCACCAATAAATGAGTGTTCCTACTTCATTCACAAGACAACAAGAGGCTTACCATATAGATTCCCCGTAAAGCTACTATGACGAATCGATCGACTGGAACAATGTTGGGGACAGCACAAACTCGTTTTATTGGGCGACCGCACTTAAAACCTAGTTTCCCTGGACACTGACATGACTCAAAGCTATTTGATCGAGGATTTGTTGGGTGGAGAGGACTCTGCGATTTATCCTATAAGTTAAATTGTCCAAAAGGGTCCTATGAACATCGTATACTATGGGGATAGCTAGGTGATTGATTTTAAATTTAGTGATAGCTAGAGTTACACACGATGGATAAGTGATTGAGTTGAGTGATGAAATCCCTTCTCGTTTTGATTATAGGTTTTAGGTCTTTAGTCCAATTAATTCATCAAACCATCCAAACTAAGATTAAGCATTAAATAAAGGCACACATGAGCAAATAGTTAAACAATAAATGGACTCGCTAACTTGAGATGCACGAGTGATAAAGAAATGTACCTCTTACGACTTTTACACAGATAGGGTGAAGACCAAGTTGAGTCTACCGGGGGAAAATTCTCCTATCTTCAGTCATCTCTGGGAGTCTTATAGACTCAAAATAGAGAGGCTTATAATCCACTCCAACGACACTCTCTCTATTTTTTTGTTTCCCCTTTTGCTTTTTTCTTTTCTTTTAATTATTATTACAAATAATTGGTGTTCAAAATCACAACAAATGAATGTACAAGGTTTAAATATCCTAATACAAACAAGCTATAAAAAATAAATAATATATACAAAATGAACAAATGTACAAGACTTCAAAAACACTCCTTAGTTTGAAAATTCGGTAATGGCACTTCGTGAAAAGTCTATCATCAAAATTTGAGCAAAGTCCAACGCTTAAAAAGCCGGCAACTGCACCATTTGATAACAGGTCTTTTGTGTATATGTCGTTGTTGCAAAGACTGTTAATAAAAAATCCATTTTGTACCTACAAATACATGAAAACATATATACGAACAAGTAAGGGGTCAATCCGCGTTCCTTAATGAGGACAAGAGCAGCAAAGTGAATACTAGTAAGATTTTAAAACAAGGTTTAAGGGATATAATGATGTTATAAAATTCAAACTACATTAATAAATAAAGAAAATGATACAGTGAGCTAAATATGAGGAGTAAACAATTATGCGATAATTCACCACTTGACCTATTTATTTTTACTAATTTCTTTATCTATCTGGGAGATGCAAGATATATATATAAATTCAAAAATCAACTCTTGTTGAAAATGTGAAGTTATATATAGTCATGTTAGAAGATTAATATCTAAACTTCACTAACTCTGAAAAAAATTAGATTTAAACATTTTCTAATAAATCACCCACTAGGGAAAATTTATTAAAGTATTTTAAATCATAAAAAAAACATTTTAGAGTTGAGAAATTTAAACAACAATATTATTTAAAAATTTCCCATATCTAGTTTAGTTAATAAATATTGTAATTCGAATTTACTATTTTCTCCAAAAACTAATTCACCATCTCTCGAGGAGCAAACATAAATTATAAAATTTTAATATTAATATTCGAAGGGGTATAATAAATAAACAAACTGGAAATGAAATAATTACATTAAGGGCTTCACCTCACCCCTTGAATGGGCGTATTTAGCCTCTTATTTTGGTAATATTACATATAAAATTTAATAATAACACAACAAGAGGCATAATAAATAAAACAGAATGAGAACAAATAATTAAACCAAGTCTCCTTGAATTTGATATTTACTTGCCAAAATTGAACAATAATTGCACCCACAAATATGAATTATAACATTGAATAATATCACTCAATTCATAATTTCTGTCTCACAAAATATAATCTGCCTCACACTCAAGTCACTATAAAAATTATAAAAGAAGAAATAAATATTTTATAGAACTCAACTCCTAAATCTAGACTAAAAATGAATAAAAAAAGAGCTCCTAAAATGGAGCTCCAAAATTATTCTACAGTATTAAAAAATTAACCCTTCCTCCATTTGTCTGAGCTCCTATTTAAAGGTGATAAAGAAGTATGAATAAAATAATTGAGGCAGAAAACAAAGGGCTCAAAATAAGGCAAAAGAACAAAGGATAAAAATAAAATAAAACAAACACACATGTTACAAGAACTAAGGGAAGAGAACATTAAGAAATTTGGTCATTTATTGGGAAACTTTCGACAGAGAGAGAGAGAGACAAAAGTGGGGTCATGCCAAGGTGGTCTACACTTATGTTTAACAAGTATAAAAAACAACTCAAGTGGAAACGTTATTGGAATAATGGAATTAAAAAAATTAAAACAAAGGAATGTTTTGGATGATGTTCTCGGCAAAAATAAAGGCAATTAAAGGTTATGGTTATGAATTTTGGCCAAAAATTAAAATAGGGGATGCACTTTAGGTGGTTATTTTTGGAATAAAGAATTACAAACCATTAGAATATGGTTTGTCATTTAGTGACTTGTGGTTGAAATAAATATATATGAGAAGACTAAATCTCGGTCAGAACAGGAAACAGAGGAGTGTGGATGCATTGAGGTCCGTGGGAAATTAAGTATTGGTATAAAATTGTGAAAGTGGAAATGTAACAAGTGAAGTTACATTCGGTTGAAACAAACAAAGAAAAGTGTGTGTGTGTGTGGGGGGGGGGGGGGGATGGTGTCAGGCCTGGTGTCACGCGCCAGGGCCTGGCGTATGCACCACGTGCTTGAATTTTCCAAAACTAATTGCCTCTAGTGAGGATCGAACTGCAGACCTTTCTCTCACTAAAGCCACTTGCTTATCACTGAACTAACATACCAATTCAATAATTAATCCACCCAAAAAATATGTCAAGCTTTAATAAATTCCCATCTTCCCATATTTGCACAACAACCCCTCAATCTCATCTTTTTTTCATACAATCTCCAAGCAATGTACTACAAGAATAGACGTGACCCTCTTTTTGATGTTGACGATATTTTAATAATGCACAAGTCACGGGGTTTGACTTAGGGTATGACCTGGGGCTTTGACTTTTCTCGATTTTGAATTTTGCACAATCATTACTTCTTCGTTTCAAATCCGATTGACACGTCATTTCAACCTAGGCATACCTTGATTCAAGGCCTATAATTTATGTGCTTTGTCCGAGTTCGAAATTAGTCATCTGCATTTATCAATTTGCCCTTGAAAGTTCACATGCACTTATTTTTGCTCAAATTGACTTGAATTATTCCGCAAGTATGATTTTACCTACTAGATAAACAAAATACCTGCCTAAGGCCAATTTTACCAGGAACTTGCAATTAAAATACGTGTATTTGAGGTATAAATATAACACTTTTGGGTGCTTATCACTATGTACCATAATAAACTTTATAAATAAGACATTTTTATATCCGATTAATTTAAGAGATAATTAAATTAGAGTGGAGTGGTGATTATTTGGTGGAGTTAACCGCGATTAGATTAAGATGGGAAATAAATTATTGGATTATAATTTTGAATTTCTAAGTATTTGTTTGGAAGAAAATTTAATTATTTATCTTATGTCCTTGTTATAGTTCAATACCCAAGTAGTAGGCCCGAAACTTTCTAAGAGTCATGTTTGAGTAAATTCCTTGCTCCCCCCCATATATATATACACACACACTACTCATATTTTTATGTGTTGGGGGGAGGGGAGGTAAGGTTTATTCTCTCATATTTCAGCATGGTATCATCTCCAAAGGTGTCCATATACAAAGCTTACTTTGGGTGAGTCATATGCTAGAAGATTCGAGATACTCAGAGATTTTTAATAATATTTTTGGAGACCTTTGAGGGTAGAAAAGATGTCATCATCTTCAACCTCTGTATCCTCACATGAATCACAAAATGATTCATTATGGTATTGTATTCTTGAATCCTAGGTTTAATCTTTAAACAAATTTCTTGATTTCTTTTCAATATACAACTAATCAAAGATCTTTAGGGTTGAAATTTTTTCGAATTTTAAATTTCAAACCCAAATTGCTTCCCAGACAATATGGTCATTCAAAATTTGAAAACTCCCATTGCACTCCCCAAATCCACATTTTCTTTGCTTAAAGTCTATCCTTTTTTATTAGAGTGGTAAGTTAACTTTTTACATAATTGGATAACTTTGAGGTTTGAGCTAAAACTCATGATGACCTTTGTATTACTTCTAGTAATATTATAGAGGAGTGTAATGATTTCAAAATATTTTACTTAATGGCCAAAGTGACCCAAAGGACCTAGGTTTGGAAGTTCTTTCATCTGAAATTATTCTCCTCAAAGCCAGGAAAATGAAAGAGAAGGCACATGAAGCGGTTCTGAACTTCGAATATCATGAACCATTATTTCTAGGGTTAGATCAAGATAGTTCCATTTTGGATTTAGAGGAAAGACACATCAGTTACTTGTGGAATACATTCCATTATTTTGTAAATTATTTGTTCCCTCATTACTATTAAATCCAAATAAAGTGATATTATGTTTTTCCAATTTTTGTAATCCCCAATCTCTTGTATCAATGGAAAAACTTAATTTTGTTTTCAATGACATGTTGTATATTGTCTTACTACTTATGATATGTTTTTACATTCATTTTGGTCATTAATTTTAATGAAACCAATTCTACCATTCTGACATAAAGTTTATTTTAGCCATTTGATGGGCATTTTATTCTATAACTAAAGTTGGTATGTCGTACATACTTGAAAATGTTTTTGTACCTTTAGACCTAAAAATATTTTAATTTTAATATATTCTGCATGCATGTTTTGTTATTGTTAGTGGTCCCACAAAATCCAATTGTACATGTAGAATAAAAAAAAAAATCTTTATTGGAATAATTATCCTAAATGGACAACTTTTATTATTCCTTTCGACTATTATATTTGGTTGCTTAGAACTCCCAACACTTGATTTCAATTTATTGGGACATTAACAAGCCTCAAATCTAATGATGAGGTCTTTTTGATTGATTATGCCCATAAAGATGCTTTTTTGTTTCTCCAATTTCGCATAACTTGACCTTTTGGAGGGAAAACCTTTTCAGACACATATTGACTTTTGCTTGGAACTATTCTTGCATGTAAAATGATTTTTTGGGATATTTAAACTTATCTCTTAGTTTTTTTTCATTTCTACCATTTACTATCTCTCTCAAAGAATCTTTTCAGATATCTGGTCTATTATCTCTCTTCCTAACTCTTTTATTGACAATAGCTTCTAGTTATGAAATTCCAGATGTTTACATCCAGTTTGAAAGTATTGTTGAGAAATCCATGGCTAATAATTCAATTATTGTTCAATATATTATTTGTACCATTCAACTACCATATAAGGCTTCTCGCTTTACTATAGGGCCATTTTTTTAGATGAACTTTCTTTGAAGATCTCTATCTTTTATCCCAATTTTTGGGACCAAACTCTTCCCATTTAGTAATTTACCTTCCTTATACCGCCCCCATCTTTAGATTTAAGGTTTGTCCCAAAATCTAAACAATGATGAGTGTCCCCAATGGGTGAATCAAGTGCTCAAATCCAAGGCAAGTGAAATAGAGAAACTATCAATCTTCACGCTATTAGACTCATATTGATAGATATCAAATAGGATCCATTTGTTATCTCTAGTGCCATTCAATTTTTGGAATTTGATATTTATTTACTTCGAATTCAATTTTGGGATGGATGGTCCCATAATGTTAGACATCTTCTAATTCGCTCACTTCAAATCCGTTAGGCAGGATGTTTATCCTCAAATATCATCCCACAAATGTCTTGCATTTCTGGAAAACAAAAATTCCCTTCTATTATATTATAATTTTGTGAAGAATCATATAAAGACTAAAGTAGTTGTGACTCACAGAGAAGATAAGTCTTTCTTAAGATTTGGTTGTCAAGTCTAATGTTATGTGTCTTGGGTCATATTAGAGTGTTCTTTCTTAGTGATCGTTCTTGTGGAGGGAACAAAGATAGCCCTAGCCCCTTATCTCTAGGGCTCCTTTTATGGAAGCAATTTGAGTTTCAAAGTGATCCATTTAATTCCAATTAAGGTGGGCCAATGTGGGTCCTCCAAATGTTGTTTCATTCCTTTTTTTTTCTTATACTGGGAATACCAAAAACAACTCTGGTTATAGCCATCTTAGTGTTTTTTATTACTCTAAACCTGCAAATAAGATCTTCAGATCTCTTATTTGCATTTTGAAAAGTATAAAACCTGATCGTCTAAGGTTCTTTCTACGACCCTTGTTGAAGGCTTGTCAAGCCCCTCAGTAGCTTGTTTTAATTTTAAATAAAGCCTCTCTACTGAGGTAATAGACTTTTACTTGGGGGGGGGGGGGGGGAGATTCCTAATTCTAAGAGACTTATTTTGTGCACTTCACCTCCCAAGCCTTTTAATTCCAAATCTCGTGGGGAGATTTATTTGCCCACCCAATTTTCAAGGCAATTGAGCTTGTATCAATTCATTCTAGTTCATAGGAGGATTGGTTCCAACCTTTTTTTATTTGCTAGGTCTTGTCATATTCCCGAGGAAGTTGTTCTGACAAGGCTTGAAAGGTATGCTGAGTCAATTCTACGTTACCCTACATTTATGTATAACCATTAACAAACGTTTGCAATTTTTTGTAACCATCCCGAATTGAGAGTCTATATTCAAATTTTCACTTCTAATCTTCAACGTTTCACTTTAGATTTTATTAATTCTATCTACTAGATTCAACTATCATATTTAACTTATATTTCATTCTTTAATTCGTCATTAACAATCAGACATGTATGCAATCAAGCGATTAGTTAGTAATCATAGTGTTGTTCTTATAGAGAGTGTGACTCCTCGCCCTACTACCAGACTGATGATCCATATGACATGACAAACAACATAAACACGTAGCTAAAACTCAGATTAATCATTTGGGCATCATTTTCATAATATGAGTCAATTTACGCGGGGCAATTGAGTTGTGAAAAAGTACATGAAATGAAATTTAATCATTTCAGCATCATTTTAATAATTTATCAGGAGTATATGCTTAAGTTTATTTGCTTTTATCATCATCAACCTCCATATTCCTACTAATAGAAACCAAAAGGATGGGTTCACAAAAATATGGGGTGGGAAACACTAAGACGAATGTTTGGGAGAAAGTCGAGATAGCCAAGATCAAAGAATGGTACTTAATTATTTTTAGCTAATCTTTTAGGTGCTTTTTAATCTTAGAATAGAACACCAAATTATAAACACTTAAGGTGGGATGATAAATGAAATCTCTAATGATACTAATTTTTAAAGACTATCAATGTCTTTTTTCTCTTTTGATTCTCATTTTTCCTTTCTTTGCAGTCTATATTATGAGGATTTCCCATCCTCTTTCTGATATACTTTATATATATATTTATCAATAAAAGTTTTTTCTTATCTCTCTCCCCCCCCTACATTACCCAAAAAATAGATGTTAGTTGTTTGTTGAAGAATTTTGATAATAAATGTTGGAATTTATATTAGTTGGACCATTTTAACATTGTATGTCAGTAAATATTATATTAGAATCAAAGATTCAATATATATCTTGGAATTGCCTTTGAAAACTAAAATTTGCATTACGGTGTACGGGGAGAAAACTAACTAGCATCTAGGCGAGGCAGGGCCTAAACGAGACACCAAAACACCACTTGTCTTGTGGCTAGGATGACCTAAACATCAATGCAAAATGGCATGTCTTTGTCTCTAGGAGGTTAGTGCCCCAATCCTCCTAACATGGGCAGCGTAGTCGCACTCAATGCATGAATTTTTAAGTTCAGTTGGAATTTATTGATAATTTGTGAATATTTTTTTATATTTCCCAAGTCAACTAGTGAAATAAGTAAATCACCGCCCAGAGGCGAAATAAAATTTTAAAATAAATTCTTACTAGCCTGCTTTTACTCACAAGCTTAGGTTCTACATCAACAGCCCAGGTCCAAAATCAGTATTTTTGAAACGGACCTGTGTTGTGTGAGAGGAATGATGAGATTCATTTATAGTAAGAAAGTAAGAGTCAAAATCCTAATCACTTTTGATGTGGTACTTTTATTTAAGTCATGAATATGTTATTATCATTAATTTTAAATAAGTGATAGGGTCATTGTTTTTCTCCCAAACTGAAGTGGGTGGGATATTATTAGGCTAATTTCATTTTATTTTATTTTATTCTAATATCTTTCTAATATCCTATTTTAAACTCCATCATAGCATATTTTTCTAAATTCTTATATATATATATATATATATATATATATATATATATATATATATATATATATATATATATATATATATATATGCTCTGGTGGTGCTTTCAAATAGTAGTAATTTTGAATTGGAGGCTTTAGCGCACTCGGATCTGCACCCAGATCCCAAATTGGGAACCTAAGCTAGGAGGAGTTAAAAGGAATAATGTGGTTTCTCCATCTGGAATACTGGAGTACTCTTACAAGTATGTTTCTTTCGGAGAAAGTATTGGAATCACACTCCTTATTACTTGGTTTATTCTACTTTTCATGTCAATTTAGATGAATTTAATACAAGAAACGCTCTTGAGTTATGCATTTCAAAGTTCACCCAATGTGTCATGAACCCAAATGGGCATTTTCAATATATTCATAGTTCAAGGAGTTATTTGTGAAGAAAGAAATTTAAATTTAAGTGGGTGTCGCCTTTCTTTAATTAGGTAAGCAACAACAGTTGAAAGACTTGAACCACACAACATATGACATAACAACTTAAACCGAACAGTTCTTCATGTGACAAAAAATAGGGGAAAAGATGAATAAATAAACAAGCATAACTCTCAATTCCAACATCATTGTGCATAGATTCAACCATTCAAACTTCTAACGTCATTATGATATCCAAGCCATGGAACTTATTAGAATAAATTATGTGATAAATGCCACACAAGATTCAAACTTATATTTGAGATGCCATATAACATGAAAACTTATATTTGAAATTCCATACAACATGCAAACTTATTCAAGGAAAAGCAAAGAAGCAAATTTTTTCCACCGCAAACAAACAAAACTCAACAAAAGTCCTTAATCCTCTTAATGTGTAATATCCACACCACTAGTATAACTAGATAAGGATAAGATGTATGATTAAAATATCTGCCAAAGTAGATTACCATCTTCCTATATGTTTTTTATGTCCTGAATTCTATCCATCATACAAATGGAATAAAAGGACAATTTCTTTAAATTATCCACTCATCGTGATCTTTATGTGTATCAAGAACGACACGCGACATTAATTTTTTTCTTCTGAAAGGTTGGTTCTAACGCACTTTGCCTTTACTCAGTCGTAGTACAAAATATATTATATGACCAATCTATAAAGGTAAATAGTAGATAAATACTTTAGTAAATATAATATTACTACTATTAAAATAAAATGAAATAAGTTTAGCAATGAGATTGCAATTTTCTCATGTCTATACAAATGCTACAGAAATTATATACGAATTCAAACCTCCAAATTTTTACTAAATAAAAATACTTAACTGCCAAGCTAAATCTCAACATAAAGTAATCACAAAAAGAAGAATCAAAATTGAAAAAAAAAACATACGATTATTACATTAAAAAAGTGGGGTGAGTAGAGAATACAGAAAGGAAGATCCCAAAATTTTTGCCAATACCAAAAGGACCACTCAAGTTTTGTTATTGCTTAATTGTTAGGTACGAACCGGTGTAAATAATGGTTTCATACAAATGTGCATGTCTCTATGTGTGAGAGAGAGAATGCGAATCGACGGGAACTAAAGGATGATTTTAGTTAACAATGGGAAAGTGTTAGTGTGATTTTGGATGAGAAGAGCTGCTGTGATTTTAGGAAAAACTAGGTCGCTTGGGAGAAAAAAGAAGGTTCTAATTTGAGGTTGGGTTGGGGGGGGGGGGGGGGGGAGGGGGGGAAGAGTCCGCCAATTTTTTTGCCCAATTTTGCTTATATTAACTTTTTATATTTTTTTTGGACACTGACAGTCCCAAGCCTAGATAAAGACGGGGAGTTGCGTTAGGTAGCTGACAGCCAACGTAAAATTTTGTTCGATGCTTACGAACATGAATCTTATGAATATATGCGCTTATACTAAGGCATTCTTAAGTGAGGCGGTATACCTGTGTGACACCCTGCTTATTAAAATAACGGGTGACCCTCTACTAAAATAAATAGGAATCTCATTTGGCTCATTCTTAGCATCACTATCGAAAACAAATTAATTACTAATCACCTATTATTTAATTAAGGAGTGTATCAATTTTACTTTATTAAAATGCCATAATCCAAATCACAAACAAAACTATTCACCACGTCTCATTCAGATAAATAAAATAAATTCACACTCACATATATAAATATAAATAATGAAGTCTAATACATGCTAATTAACCAAATAAACCTTCGGTAAAAAATTCACTACAATGATTTTAAGTAAACTGAAATAAACTAACATTGGGCAACATGCTGAGAGAGTAACCAACTGAATGTTATCTAGAATTACAAAGATAGAGAACAACAACAACAACAAATCCAACAAGCACTCCGTAGCTGCTGCAGCTCCGATAACTTGTATAGATACTCATGCTTGGCATCCCTATGGATGGACACCTAAAAGCATTTGAAAATATTTTACTACGGATCAAAGCACAAATCCATTTGAAATTATTTTGCAAGTAATTAAAATTAATAATAATTATGAATACATTCTTTCATATTTAAAATTGGTGTGGTACTCACATGAGATAATACTCGCCCCTCAACTATAGTGCGCACCTAATGTATGTATTTTAACTCCTAGTTATGCTACCCAGAGTAACTCTCCAATATCCCTATGTCCATACACTGCCATGTATCACACGTATTTTGTGAAATTAGTTATCACATCCATTTAATAATTATAATTCTCAATTATGTTTAATCAATTCATTTCAGATAACTTTCAATAATTATAATTTATCGATTCATTCCAAATAAATTTCACTAGTTATTAATTCAATGTTCACACATAAGTGGAATATACCCGTATATATTTTTCTCCACATATATATATAGGTATTTCTATATCACATCGAGTACACATATATATCACTCGATATGTACGTATAACCGGGTGTATCTCTATAATGCTATAATGCTCCAGGACATATGTCGCACCTTGCCTATTAAAAGAATGGGTGCCAAACCCTTTACTAACAGAAAATGTTGGTCTCATATGGCTCATTCTTAGCATCACTGTTGAAACATGATTAATTACTAACCACATAATTACTTTAACAAGCAGTGTCAAATTTTATCTTTCATTCACATTCAACAAGATTAGACAACGCAAAATAATTCCATACATGGTGACAATATAAATGAAACACCAGATAAAGTCTAAAATTGAGATAAACAATTAAGGTTCCTGAATAAACCGTCGGGTAATAATCCAATACGCTAAATCCAACCAAATAAAAAGTTTGAAAACATAAGTCTGAATAAAAGGGGTAACATGCCTAACAGTACTAGAATAGAGAACATAATCTAGAATATCAAGAATGAAATCGACTACTCAGAGATCCTGCAAGCTTCCACATCAGTTGGAGCCAGGTATACCTGGAAAGAACAATTATCCTTGGCGTCCAAGTGGCTGCACACCTAAAAGTTTTAAAACAGGTCAGAGCCCAAAACCTTTTAAATGCAATTAATAAATATGCAATTAAACTTTCCATATTTACGCCGGTGTCACACTCTCATGAGATTACCCTTTCACCTCTCAACTATTGTGCACACCTAGCGCCTACATCTTAACCCACCTAGTTACATTACCCTGTCTAACTAGTCTTATTGGAAATCTCACTAGCACATTACCCTAACTCGAGAATTATCTAACTTTCATTTCTTAATTAGCTGGATCTCTCATTAGCTTAATAAATTTATAACTTTGCTCGAGTTATTTATTCACGCTCATCATTAACATATTAAGCATGTATATAACTTATTTCACTACTATATACGTTTATAAGATATCTCACACAAAGACTATATATATATATACACACACACACATGCAATTGCATTTTCGAATGTCATCCACATTGTGAAAGTGAGCTCACTAGCATGGTATCCTGCTCCAGGAATGTCCACCACATTCTGGACAACTGGGCTGGGATCTCACCACTGGACCCGAAAAACACAAACGAACATTGGAGGTGGTCATGGCCTAAAGTCTGTGGTCATAATCACACCACATTATTCCACGGTACTCCAACCCTACATCACACAAGCGTGAACAACACCTATGACCCTGGGGAATAGTAGCATATTTGTTGGGATTCACCAAAGTGACCTCTCATGGAGCGCAACCTCCCTGATAACATTATGAATAGGATAGATATGTTTCATATAAGTACTATGCACACATATATTATTCATACTCGTATATATACAATCTCTATACCCATATATATAAATTGAATCACAAATTCTGGCTAACCCGTGCCTATCACTCAAAGCACTATCCTACAAATCCAGAGTCTATTCCACAACTCTTAATTAATTAAGTTATCATCCATTAATTAATTACAATAGCATCACCCTAATAAAAATCCTGGACTTACCCAACCACTCCGTCGTATCAATCATTCAAGTTTATGAAGTAGCATCACTCCGATAAAACACATGGACTTAACCCAACCAACCCATTCATTTATTCCCAAATTTAACTCATCAATTCATTATTTACAAATTCTCGTCAATTATCTCTCTCACGATTTATAATCCCATTATAATTATCCACTAATATATGGGAAATAAAGTATCTTCAAATAAACCTACCAGGCTCTCTCTAACCTTTACCACTTATAAATTTCATTTGGGACTCCTCGGAATTTACCCAATAACTAAACCCCAAAATTTTCCAAAAGTCATCTTTTATCGATTGATCGATAATCCCAAACTAATCAAGTCATATTTCCAATAATTTATTTCAATTTTTACACCTAAACTAACAAAATTTCCATTTTCTAAGCAACCGAATCGGGTCGTAAATTTTCTGACAAATTAAACACACTGTAGTAAAATTATAATTTGTACCTCTACCAAAGTCCAAATGATCTCATTCAAATGTCATTAGAAAGATAAGACCTATATCTTTTCATACATCTACGAAAACTAATCTAATTCTAAGTTCAATTAAAACTTTATACGTTTAAATTAATGTAAAAAATTCTGGCATATTGATATGCTGAGAGATTAGACACTCTATGGTAAAAAAGTTGATTTCTCCCTCTACAGAACTCTAAATGACCTCATTCAAATCTAATTGGAAAGCTAAGACCTATACCTTTCCAGAAATCTATGGCACAAAATCTAATTCTAAGTACAATTAAAATTGCATAAGTTTAAAGTAACATAAAATATTATGGCAGACTGTCGTCTTATGTTCATCAATTAAATCTTAAGTTATTCAAGATTCGTGTTCTTCAACTAAGAACCCAAAAAGATTCCATATTTGTAAGTATTAAAAATAGAAATTTGAAATATAATCTAATTCTAGCAATCATAAATGATTTTACTTCATCAACTAATCATCTAAACTATACATGATATCAATTTCATTAAAAAACCTCATTTACATGTGATAACCCTTCCCAACAATTCTTTTGTTCTACACCTACCATGATATGAACATGAATACACATTAATTTGATTTAAAAGAAGTTAATTACTTTCCTTGGATTGTTCGTAGGGTCTGATTTCTCTCTTGTGTGTGTTGATTTGATGTTAGAAATCCTTGAATCTCTCCCAAATTAGCCTCTTCTAGCTTTCCCCTTGCTTTCTCCTCTCTTCTTTCTCTCTTAGGGTTTAGAATAAATATTATGATTGCCTCAAATCTCTAATCCTTATATTTTAATTCACTAATCCTGAAATTAAGTTATTAGTCTACATTAAAATGACCCAAATACCCCTACATGAGCCCGAACTAGTGAAAAAAGTACCCGGAACCCAATTCGTACCCCCGAGTATATAATTTTGACTATTTCGACCTATTTCGGATCAATCGTACACTAAAAATAACCATCTGAGTCACTAAACATATTTTTCCTATTTCATCTTAAAAATAGCCTGCAAAAATGCCCTGATTGCGATAATGTTAATTCCTACCGTTTTTACTCACATACGACACACTACAATTGAGTTAATTAAATTTACTTAAACACGCTAGTAAATTTACCACATATATATTAATCTTATTCTAAAAAATTAGTATTTACTAATTTAACATTATTTCCCATTTATATTAAATTACATCATACATATAATTTTACCAATAAAATAAATTACTCAAAATTATGGGGTGTTACAACATACACACATCATCCTGCGCTACTGGGTTGGAATCTCACACCGAACCTGACAAATCGTAAACGTATTGGAAGTGGTCATAGTCCTTCGACAGTGAGTCATAACTCAAATTGCCCCTATTGTTCTTGTCTCAATTTTGAGACTTGTGTGTTTTCTCTAAACAACATTTTAAAATTTCATTTCATTTACTTTATTTTTCCTTGTTAAATTTTTTTAATATTTTTAAATACCATTTATGTATTTTTAAATCCATTCTTTTTATGATTAAAATTTTGTTTATTTTATTCTTTATGACTAAAATATAGTTTTATGTAAAATTTTATTAACTATATCTTATAAATACATGTTATAATTTTATATTATTTTTATGTATTTTTAGTACAGTTTATATTTTTTTAATTGTTTCTTTTGTTAAACATATAAAGATTAAACAAAAATTAATTTTGTTTAAATAAAATGTTTTATGAAAAATTCAATGGGAGAGATTTCATTTGTTTTAATAACTTAGATTGGTCTTTTCGGATCAATCCATGTGCTATGTGTTTGGCCAATTAAAGTATAGTGTGTGGTCCACGCGACTTGACCACGCGTGGACTGTGTGCTGTTTCCCCGTTGCCTTTTTGTCCCCCTTGGTTTTTACCTCTCTACCCCTCGCGTGGCCTTGGCTTTTGAGTCTTGTGCCCTTTGAGATGTGGTTCCTTTTACACCCTCGTTTGTCCATGGTTTTTTACATTTTTTCCCTTATAGTTGCTGGTATTTACGTCTTACATACATGGTTTTCTAGATCATTCTCTCTCTTTCTCTCTCTCCTATAAATAGAGATGGTGGAGTCTTTTGAAAATTAGGTTTTTTATTTCCAAAGTAAGCAAAAATTCTGCCAAAATTTCTAAATGTTTTTTCCTCACTGTTTTTCATCCATTACCTTCATCCAGTGTGAGATATTACCTTGACCTAAATCCCAAACATTCTTTAACCTAAAAAAATTGTAATACCCCTTATTTATGAGAAATTATTTTTATATTAATTTTCCTTGGGGGTTAATTATATAAAATAAAGGAAGTTAAAGTAAATATTATTTTAAGTGATTAAAGAGATGCTATTTACCGAGTTTTGCATATTTACTGTTAAGTGAATGTAAATAGCATCATACTATGTTTCGTCGTTGTGATTTAAGCAACTGTTATGACTTATATCCCAATCGGATAATTATTGATGAGTTATTATGTTATTGGAACATGAAGTAATGAACAATGTTTAGAATTCCAATTTAAATGGCTCAGTTAGTCCGAAAATGGTTGAAATAGTCAAAATAAGTACCAAGTTGTGTATTTGGGTTCCGGGACATTTTTTGACAAATATAATTTAATTATGATGTTACAAGTCATTTTAATTGTGTAGTAGCATTTAAATGAAGACTTGTACATTTTTCAAGCTCCAATGATGATGATGAAATGGACACCGGATTTCATTCCGGGTTATGACTGTCCCATATTTCCAATATGGGATTCTCTTCCCCATTTACCTGTTCATCTTTTTGATAAGAATGCTTTATATGCCATTTGTCAAATGATAGGTAACCCACTGAAGATGGATGAGGCTACAATATTTGTACCACGTCCTAGTCAGGCCACGATATGTGTTGAGGTTGAGGTTGATGTCTTAAAATCGATGCCTTCTCGTAGATGGATTGTTAATGGGAATAACGGGTTTTGGCAGAGAATTTGTTATGAAAACTTTCCCAAGTTTTATGGTTCCTACATGAAAATGGGACATTTTCATGGAGACTGTATTAGTTATTGGGGTGGGCCTGAGAATAACCCTAAAATATTTGGTCACAAAATGATTGATTGACAAAGCTTACCGGCAGCTAAACCGGCGGTAACAACGAAAGAGGCGTTGAAAATTTGCAACGGTGTAACTAATTGGCAAGAAAAACGGAAAGTCCCAACGGGTATTGTTATTAAAGATGTTTTTCCTGCTAGACCTGCTACAAAGTCAATTTATTCTAACAAACAAAGAGGGCTAACGGTCTCAAATATCTCCCAGGTTGATAATGATTTGTTTTGTGGGGTCTAGGAATTGACGGCTCGTGGCTTAGTATCTACTTCAAAAATTGGAACGTTGGTCTACTCATCAAAGAAAACTACTGAAAATACTCCAACTTTGGTGGAAGATCAATCCAATAGTGACACGGATGATGACATCATTGTGCAAAACTCATTTGCGGATCTCATGGAGAGTAATGATGATGAGGAGGGTGAAATTCCCAACTCAAATATTATGAATCTGCAACCTAAATTGGGCCATTCTTATTCCATATATGATGACACTCTAGGTCCCAAAGTTTCTCTTGCAATATTACTCCCTTTGTGGAATACTACTAATGATATTCTTAATTCTCAGCATCAACCATCATCTATTGATGATTTAAAAGAATTCTCTTCAAAGTTGCAAAAGAAATATACCTGGATGGGCAAGGAAGGTGGTCAAGTGGATCCTAGTGTTAAGAAGGCTAAAAGTCCTCCAACACGAATAGTGTCTAAGTCAGCAGCTACTAGCAAAAAAAGAAAAAAGAAGGTGAAAATTTTTCCAATCTCTAACATTAAAACTAGGTCCGCCTCTCAAGCTTCCTTTAATTGCAAATATTAATTATTAGTCTCCTTTTATGGAATATTAGAGGAGTGGGCAATAACTCCTCCATTAGAAGACTTAAAAAGATTATCAAAAAATTCAATATTTATATGGTTACAATCCAGAAGCCTAAAATTGATGAGACGAATCTTTTGAATCTTAGGACTAAAATTGGTTTTTCTGGAGGTATTTCTAATGTTGGTGGTAAGATTTGGATTTTATAGAATATTGATGTAAAGTTGATATTGTTAGAGATATGGAGCAAGCTCTAACTATTTCTATACAGTTCTATAGTTCTAACACACCTTATCTTCTTTCATCTGTTTATGCCAAATGTAATAAAGAAGATAGTAAACTTTTATGGGATGAGATTGCTGTCATTGCTTCTCTTGGATTTAAATCTTGGGTCATTGGAGGAGACTTCAATATTGTCACTAATCAAGAAGAAAAAAGAGATGGTAATCTTGTGGATAGGCAAGCAGTTATTGAGTTCAATTCCACTATAGTTAATGTTGGGTTACAAGAAGTTCCTTTTTCAGGCTCTAATTTTACTTGGTGTAATAATAAGGATGGGGAATCTAGAATTTGGGTTCGTCTTGATTGTGTTTTGGGAAATGAGGGTTGGTTTGATAATAAATGTTCTTTATCAGTGGAACATCTGCATCATACTAATTTGGATCATGCTCCTCTTGTTTTCAAATTAAAATTTTCTTGTGATTCCATCCCTAAGCCATTTTTTTTTCCAGAATATGTGGAATACTCACAAGTCATTTTTGGAAACAGTAGAAAATGCTTGGAAAGGTGATTGCTTGGGGAACCTTATGTCTATTTTTGCTGCTAAACTTAAAAGTGTGAAAGAATTTTTGAAAGCCTGGAATAAAGATGTTTTCTCTAACATATTTTCCAGGGTTCAACAAGTGAAAGATGGTGTTACAATCAAGGAGGCCTTATTTGACTTGGATACTTATCCTACAAATCAGGAAGCTTGGCATCTTGCTCAAGCTACATTTAATAAGGATCTTAAAATAGAAGAAATTTATTGGCAACAAAAATCCCGTGTGAAATGGGCTAAAGAAGGGGATCTTAATTCTAAATACTTTCACTCGGTGGTTAAAAAAGGAAAAATAAACTTTTTATTCACCAAATTAAAAAATAAGATGGTGTCATAGTTTGTAAGTCCAATGAAGTAGAGATGGAGGCCGTTTCATTTTTCCAAGCTTTAATGGGGGGACAATCCGCTTGTGAGGAGGACTGGAAGATTTTTGATAGTATTCCTCATTTGATTACTGGAAAGGATAATATCATGTTAGCGATGATACCAAATGAAGCAAAAATAAAAGATGTTATCTTCTCCATGGATAAAGACAGCGTAGCTGGTCCTGATGGTTTTAATGGGGTTTTCTACCAATCTTGTTGGGATATCATCTCCTCAGATATTATTATGGCCATCCAATCCTTTTTTGTGGGCAATGATATCCCAAAAAGTTGGTCTTCTACTAATATTATGCTTATTCCTAAAGTAGATAACCCTAAAGGGTGTTCATATTTGAGACCTATAAGTCTTTGTAATTTTTCAAATAAAATTATTTCTAAAATTTTAGCTAACCGTATTGGTAACTTGCTTCCAAAGATCATTCTTTATTCTCAGGCGAGTTTTATCAAAGGTCGTTCCATCACGGATAACATCCTGCTAGCTCAAGAATTGATGTCTCAAATCAAAAAAAAAATAGAGGTTCCAACGTGGTGGTCAAACTGGATATGGCGAAGGCATATGGTCGAATTTCATGGATTTTCATTCTGAAAGTGTTACGTGCTTGTGGTCTTTCAGAAATTTGGATTGATATGATTTGGAGGCTTCTTTCTAACTTTTGGTACTCCATTATAATTAATGGAAAATCATGTGGATTCTTTAAATTAGGGCGTGGTGTTCGCCAAGGTGACCCTCTCTCTACAACTTTATTTGTTATCGCAGTTGAGGCTCTGAATCGTGGAATTCATAATCTAATTTTAGAAGGATCTATTTCTCGTTACTCTATCCCAAATGGTTGCCCTGTCATTTCATCATTATCATTTGCGGATGATATTATTTTCTTTCTCAATGGCGATATAAAATGCTTTAGAAAGTTCATGCAATTTATTGTGGAATATGAAAATCATTCAGGTTAGCAGGTGCGGTCTTCCAAGAGTTGTATCATTTTTTTAAAGCGTTGTACTATACGGTATAGGAATGTTGAGCTCAACTGCTCCGGTTTTAAATGCTCGTCGCTGTCGATAGGTTACCCGGGTGTTCCTTTGTTTGTTGGAAGGAAACGTAATCATTTCTTCAACTGTATCATGGGAAAGGCAGTGGAGCGGTTGAAACGTTGGAGTCATACATGTCTTAGTCAAGAAGGTAGACTTATTCTCATAAAAAATATCCTTCAGTCTCTTGGTCTGCATGTATTTTTGGCCTTACACCCTACCAAATCCTTCTTTAAGGATTTCAATCAAATTTGCTCTAATTTCTTCTGGGGAAGCACTGACGGTCACAGTAAGCATATGTGGGTTTCCTGGGACGTGATATCTCGTCCCAAAATAGAAGGTGGTCTTGGTATTAGAGACCTAAATGATATTTGTAAAGTTTTTACATGCAAAATATGGGTCCGTTTCTTGCAAAATAAGTCTCTTTGGGCTAATTTTATGCACTGTAAATATAAAAAGTTAGCACAGGTAAATTTCAGGGGTAATCCTGTATATGCTAGTGTCACTGGGAAGCGAATGCAACTTGTTGGAGATTATATTGAAGAAAATGCATCTACCATGGATCAAAACTGGTTTTGTCATGGGTTCTCTTTCAAAACGGCCTGGGATCTTATACGGGAAAAAAACATTCCTTATTCTCTCATTCAATGATATGGGATTCTAGGACTTTTCCAAAAATCTTAGTGTTTATGTGGAGAATTTTTCATAATGCTATCCCTCTTAACATGAATCTCAAAAACATTTTTATACCTTTGGTATCAAAATGTCGATGTTGTGTTCGGTCCCAAGAAGAAGATATGGATCATTTATTTCTCCTGGGAGAAATTGCTCGGGTAGTGTGGAGTCACTTTGAAAATTTGTTGGGTTCGAATTTTCCTAACATATCCTTGAGATCTAAATTAATGTCTTGGTGGTTTAATTGTCGTGGCAAAAATATGAGGACTATCCTTTGCAAGATTCTTCCTTCATATGTTTGTTGGCGTATTTTGTGTTCCAGAAATCAAGCGGATTTTAAAAATGCTTCCATGAAGTCAAGGAGTATCATTCAGCCTATCCATCATGATATTATAGTGGCTTTCAAAGGTAGGCCTTTTAGAGGTCCTATGACTAGATTTTTTAGATCATTCATTGATGACTTTCATATTTCCATCAATTGATTGTAAGCCACCGGAGAAAGGCTTTTTTTCTCCTCATTTAATATAAGTTAGTGTTTAAAAAAAATGATTAGACTTAATGTATTTGGGTGTTTAGTCTTGCAAGATCATTTTTTTTATTATTTATTTTCTCATTTAGGTTTCTAAACCTAGAAAGAGTTATAGAGAAGAGAGAGCTTAGGAGAAGGAGGAGAGAAATAGGAGATTTGATATTGTTGGCTTGAAATTTTTTCAACAAGCAAGAATCCGAGGCTACAATCTTGAGGCAAGTTTCTAAATTGTAATTATGTATGATTGAGTGTGAATAATTTGTATATATAATTGTGTTGTTGTTTTTTAGATTTAAACCATTTGTGGGTTTTGATGAGTTTGGTGTTTAAAACCCTTAGATTTTTATTTAGATATGATTTTGCTTAGTATCGTAAAATGTTATCGTGAACTCTCGGTGGCTAGTATGGGGGCAATTAAACATTGTGGCTTATGTCGTTAAGCACATATGGTTTTGGTTATAATAAACATGTGTTTTAGATTGGCATATCTTGTGATTTATATCTTTCATATACATACCTCTC
Organism: Sambucus nigra; assembly: GCA_949130495.1. Taxonomy (NCBI): domain Eukaryota; kingdom Viridiplantae; phylum Streptophyta; class Magnoliopsida; order Dipsacales; family Adoxaceae; genus Sambucus; species Sambucus nigra. Next base: position 219,831 of record CASBWL010000582.1, on the reverse strand, counting down.
TAAATGATATCATAAGGGAAGTTACACGAATGAGGTAAATCCCCTGGCTTGTGGCGCAGGGAGAATATAGCCCTCGGCAACTTGTCAATTGGTGAAGGTAGACAACCAACGACCAACGGTATTGTTGTAACCGTTAGAAATACCAGTGTAGAAGTGGGAGAGTATCTCAATGGCCTTCATCATAAGACTGCCGATGTCACAAAGTGGTAATGATTCTACTTGGGTTATTGTCGATCGTTTGACCAAATTGGAACACTTCTTATCGGTACGGACGAATTATAATACCGCATGTTACGCGTGGATCTTTATTGCGGATATTGTGAAAATTCATGGGGTGCCCATCAATATAGTCTCCGATCGAGACAAGAATTTGTGTCCTATTTCTGGCAAAGTTTCCAAGAAGTGATGGGAACTGAATTTAAGTTGAGTACCTCCTACCACCAGCAAACAGATGGACAAACCAAGAGCGTCAACCAAATGTTGGAAGATATGCTTAGAATGTGCGTGCTTGACTTCAGAGAAGGATGGGAGCAATAACTTCCATTGCTCGAAATTCCTTACAATAATTCGTACCAATCCACAATAGGTATGGTACCGTATGAGGAATTATATGGCCGATCGTGTAGATCACCTGCTTGTTGGTTGGAGGTAGGAGACAATAAGCTCATTGGACCTGAAATGATCCAAGATACCTCTTCGAGGATTGAACTTATTCGAAACCGCATACGAATTACTCAAGATCGCCAAAAGAGCTATGTCGATGAGAATCAAAGGGATGTGGAATTAGCAGTGGGGGATCAAGTTTTGGTACGAGTATCTCCGATGAAGGGTATAATGCAGTTCGGGAAGAAAGACAAACCTGTGCCGCGCTATGTGGGCCCTTTTCCCGTTATTGTAAAGGTAGGTTGTAATACCCCGTATTTTTATACTTTCTAAATTTGGGGATTTATTAAATTTGATGTGAGTTATTAATTTAATATAAATCCAGAAATTAATTATTTTTAATTACTAATGTGACGAGAGTTAGTAACTATTGGAAACTTGTTGAATATTACTAATGAGCAAAGTAATATATAATATTGGTTCTACTAAATGTCACGAGTGAATAAAATGACAATTGTAGAAATGTAAGTCGGGACGCGCCCGTGTCGTGTCGAGACTAAATGTTGATTAATAAAAGTGAATAAATTATAAGTCGCTCGTATGGTCATTTCGAGTGTCACCTTAATGGTCATTTCGAGTACGCCAAAGTGTCCAGAAGGGTCGAGATAGTCAAAATAATGTACCCGACGGTTTAGTTTGGGTTTTGGGCCTTTTTAGGCTTAATTAACACCCCGGGAGGGCGTTTTGGTCATTTTACATTTTTGGGCCTAAAAACCCACGAAAATTCTAAGGTTATATCAGATGCTTAGGGTTGTCTTCTAGGTTTAACACGACCAAAAACAAGAGACGTCTTTTAGAGAAGGAAAGGGAAAGCTTACCAAGGAGTTCTAGGCCAAGAACTCCTCCGTTTGCACTGCCGTCATCGCCAAACGATAGATCGTGCAACAAGGATCACCACCACACTGATTTCATCCACAAATCAGAAACAAAAATTCCCAGGCAAGTATTTATCTTGCTTAATTTAGTTCATGCTTCATTCATAGTAGTTTAGGGTTGATTAGGATGAGCTTTTATGAAAGAAAACCTATGTTGGAGGCTAGAAATCGCATGTTTTAGAGATATAAATACTATTCTGGAAATTTCCTTCACATGTAGAGGTTGAACCATGAATTTACATTGGGTTTGAAGTAGAAATTCTGGAAAAAGAATGAGAAGAATTAAGTTAAAGAAATTTTTAGGGTTCGTGAGAATTATATAAATTTTTCCCCTTTTAAACCATGATACTTGATGAAAACTCGCATGCCTTACGTAGAATGTTGTTCATTTGGGTTTATAATGATTGTGGTATAAATTCTGGGAGTTTGGGAGTTAAAAACTTGGATTTGGATGATTTTGGATGATAATTTCCATAACTGGTATTCTGCAGTTTTTGCCATACCTACTCGATCGATCGATCGAGCCAAGAGCTTCGATCGATCGACGGTTCGATCGATCAACCCCTTCCTATCGAACGATCGACCCCTCCTGAAAAAAAAAACTAGATTTTTCCTTACGTTGACTTAATCCGATTAAATGAGTAATAAATCTTGACTAATCTTATTAGGACATAATGAAACATAAAAAGGACCAGTAGGGTCAAGGTAAACCCCGTTTAGTGGAACTTGAATGAAATGGGAAAATGAAGGGTAAACGGGAAAGATTCAAGGCTAAGAAATTTAATGTGGGTAGACTTAATAATCAAAATGCCTAAGAGTTGGATTAGAAGGTAAGTGAGGGCCTACTGAATTTGTACTTAGCTAAAGAAAATACTTCGAGAGATGAGAAGTGAGTTGGAATAAATTAAATTTCGAAAATAAAAATGTATAAGTTCGTTATAAGAAATAATCGAATGAAAATGAATTAAGAATGGAATAATATAATGTTGGGACGTCGGCGTACCTAACTTATGAATGTGAATAGCTATATATCTATATGACTCTTTGATTGATCATATATTTTATATATGTGTAAAAGCATGCCGCGCTACTTGCTATCCCTGAGGTTACCGCACTGGGACAATCTTATCTCGATGGGACCTTTATGGGGGATATTGACCCGTACCCTAGAAGATAGAAATCCTTGGTACAGGCTATCGGATCGATAGTCAGACGGTCCTAAGAGACGTGAGGGTATGTGATGACATCTTAGAGACTTGGAAACTATGCTTAGCCTCAATATTGTATGTGTTTTATGTTAATATAGTTCGAGAGTGATTCTGAACTTGTATTTCCCTTAGTACGAGTGATACGGGGATTGGATATCAGAGTATGCCCGCACCATAATTGTTATGTGGGGTGTCGTTAGAATATATATATTATATGAGTATTTAATATATATATTTAAATCTAGAATTTGGTAACTACCTACTGTGTCTTTGGTAAGTAAGAAATGAATAATTAATTCAACTTGGGTATAAGTGTTTGAAAAGCATGATATATTACTGAGAAACTGTATTATTATATAAGGTTTAATTGAGAACTTTGCTTTTAAATAAAAATTTATCTTAAACATTTGAATTTTTTGGTTTGAAATCTCACGAGCAACTTAATGTAAGATAAGTTAAACTGTTGGGAAGATTAGTGCGATAGGTGTGCACACTAGAAGAGAGGTGAGACGTTCTCAAGAGAGTGTCGTTACTAATATATTGTTGCATTAGCCAGTAAACATTTTAAATACTTGCTAAACTAAAATTTTAAATTGTTTTACCATCGGGCTCTGACCCGTTTACTGTCATCTCTCCTCTCTTGTATATATATGTATATATTACAGGTGCCCATCCATATGGGCGTCTTGTATAGGATCCTTTGGAAGGAACGCGCTGCATCTTAGGAGGGAGTTGCAAGCCTCTTGCTTAGACGATCTCAATTTTGTTGATTCCACTCCTAGCATTATTTTATCCAGATGGGCCTGTGTCTCCCTTTTCCATTATTCAGTTGTTTTATTGGATATTGTGATTCGTTAATCCCAGTATTTACACTTTGGGATTCATTATTGTCAGGATGTTTTTTTTTCCTTTAAGTTTTAAATGTTTGAATCAATCAGTTGGATGTTTAATTGTTTGGATTATATATTCCAGAATAGTTGTTCTGTAATTCTTTAACTATGAAATAGGTAAAGTTTTAAATTATGTTTTTTAAAATAAAATTTGTAAAGTAATGTCTAAAAATGGTTTTTGACACTTAGCTTAATTATTTAGGGTGTTTAATTGGAAAATTTATTTTTACGACAGTGATGCTAAGAATGAATAAACCGTTCACCTTGATTATAATTTAATAAAGGACTGATCACACGGTGTTTAATTAGGCGGGGTGTCACAAGTGGTACCAGAGCATCAGGTTCTAGTGTCATTAGGATCTGTACGGCTTACTTCGCTTTCAGCTTAGCGTTCTTGTTATAGAGCCCTATTTTAGTATTGTTGTATTCTTGCTTTTACGATTACGTCTTCAGCTATTGAAATTTGATAATAACTGTAGAATAATAAATTTATTTACATTTCAGATGCCTCTGAGACGTGAACCAAAGGATAGGCGTGCCCAAGCCGAGCAGCCAGTAGCTCCGTCTCAGGGAACAATGAACGCAAATGAGGGAGCCGCCATCGTTGCTCAGGCGGTGAATACCGCGCTAGCGGGAGTACAGCAGGCTCCACCCCAAGTTCAGGCAGTGGCACCATTATCGACACAACTTCCTTCTGCATGGGAGCGAGTTAGGGATGCCTTTCAGAAGTCGCATCCCCCAGAGTTTGTGGGTGGTTCAGATATTATTGTAGCCAGCCAATGGAAGAAAGATATCCAGAGGCATCTGCGTATGTACGAGTGCACGGACGTGCAGAAACAGCAGTTGGCTTCCTTTAAGCTTGTGGGGGCCACTTTGCATTGGTGGGAATCCACTACCACCTTGGAGGAGAGGGAGGTTATTACGATTCAGTTATTTTGGGCACGATTTGACAACAAATACTTCCCATCCGTCGTGCAGACTGAGATGCGGAGGAAATTACTGAGTCTGAAGCATGAAAATTCGACCGTTGCTGAGTATGAAGAGGAGTTCAAAAGAATTCTCACTATAGTACCAGATGAGGCACCCAGTGAGGGTAAGAAGATACTATTGTTTGTGGACGGGTTAGCTTGGAGGATCCGTCAGCACCTTATAGTAAATCTGTCTCTGAGTACCTACACAGACGTACTCAATGTTGCTTTGATACACTGCTAGGATCACCGATTCCATCTACAGGGAAGCAAGCGAGCAGGAAAGTCCGGCCAGCAGGGCAGGACAGGGGGTTGTGGTGCTAGTGGAGCATCGACATCTCAGGGGCAGAATCGTCAGTATGAGCAGAGTTCCCATTAGGGGGACCCTGCTAAGAAGTTCCAATCAGGTGATTCCAGGCAGGGATTTAGGGGATTTAGGCAGGGTCAGCAGGGCCAGCCTAACCAGCAGGTCCAACATCGTCAACCGCAGGGGCAGCAGCAGGGCCATCAGGGCCAACAGCAATTCCAACAGGGCTAGCAGGGTCAATGGAGGGGTGGTAACGGCCAGTCGGGCCGTAATCAGCAGGGACAGAGGGGAGGAAATTTCAAGGGTTGATGCTTTGAGTGTGGTAAAAATGGCCACAAGTTCCAGGATTATACAGAGGGTGATAGGGACCCACAGTAACAGGGTGCTCGTAATGAGCCACAGAGGCCACTTTTTTTAGCCGCCCTCCTAGCACCAGCTTAGGTACCAGTCCTACTAGCCATTCCAGTCGATCCAGTACAGTAGGGGAAGTTACAGTGCGAACGCGTCTATAACGTCCACCTGGCAGCAGCTCCATAGGCGCCACCCGTGATTGAGGGTATGTTTCCTATCCAAGGTACTATGGGTTGGGTTTTGTTTGATACTGGGGCGACACACTATTTTATAGCTACCCATTTTGCGAAGGCTTTAGGGTTATTAGCCACAGCAGAGAGCACTGTAACATGTGTAGACTCCCCACTGAGAAATGGATCGTTAATTTTCTTTATATGCCGGGGTGTGGGAGTAGAGATTGGTAGCTTAGTATTACCAGCAGACATGTTAGTCCTAGATATGCATGAGCACGACATTATTATTGGTATGGACTGGCTCGCAGCTTATAGAGCCATGATAGATTATTTTGGTGGGAGGATTATCTTTGCCATTCTGGGGCAAGAGATGTTTGTAGTGGCGATGCCTCGCCCAGAGGGAGGCTCGACCACTCATTAGTATTACATGGAGGAGGATACCTCTAAGGAGATCATGATTACATTAGACTTGATCCCAATTGTTCGTGAGTATCGTGATGTATTTCTAGAGATACCCGGCCTACCCCCCAGTCGAGAGATAGACTTTGTCATAGATTTACAAGCGGATACTTGACCTATAGCACGCGCTCCATACCGTATGGCTCAGGCAGAGATGCGAGAGTTACGAGATCAGATAGTGCGGCTGTTAGGTCAGAGCTTCGTTCGTAGGAGTACCTCACCTTGGGGCGCTCTAGTTTTGTTTGTGAAAAAGAGAGATGGTTCACTGAGGCTATGTGTCGACTATCGGGAACTGAACAAGGTCACGATACGGAACAAGTATATGTTGCCTCAAATCGATGATCTGTTCGACCAGCTGAGGGGAGTAACTTTCTTTTTGAAGATAGATCTGAGGTCAGGGTACCATCAACTACGTTTTAGGGAGCAGGATGTTTTAAATACTGCTTTCTTGACGAGATATGGGTCCTATGAGTTCAGGGTGATGCCATTTGGACTCACAAATGCTCCAGCCGTATTCATGGACTTGATGAACCGAGTGTTCAGAGAGTTCTTGGATCATTTTTTCATCGTCTTCATAGATGACATCTTGATATATGCACACACTGAGGAAGAGCATGCCGAGAACTTGAGGCAGGTTCTTCAGACTCTATGAGAGCACCAGCTGTATTCTAAGTACGATAAGTGCGGGTTCTGGTTTTGGGAAGTGCAGTTCTTGGGACATGTTGTTTCGGAACAAGGGATAGTAGTTGACCCGAGTAAAATGTCAGCGTGAGGGAGTGGGGACAGCCCACGACACCGAAGGAAGTGCGTATTTTTTTGAGATTAGCCGGATACTACAGGAGATTCATTCGGGGGTTCTCCAAAATAGAGGGTCCATTGACGAACCTGACTCGCAAAGGGATACCATATGTTTGGGACGATGCATGTCAATTGGCTTTCGACAAGCTGAAACACAAGCTTACTTCAGCACTGGTCCTTGCTTTACCTACGCCGGGCATGGAGTATCTGGTTTACACCGACACCTCTTTACGGGGACTTGGGGCAGGAGGAGAATGCTATAGCTTTTGCCTCCCGCAAGCTTAAGCCCCACGAGAAGAATTACCACACACATGACCTATAGTTAGCAGCGATCGTTTTTGCATTGAGGATATGGAGACACTATTTATTGGGAGAGAAATTTCGCCTGTTCACAGACCACAAGTCACTACAGTACTTGTTCACTCAGCGAGAGCTGAATATGCATCAGCGTAAGTGGTTAGAGTTTGTGAAGGACTATCAGTTCGAAATACAGTACCATCCGATGAAGGCTAACGTAGTTGGAGATGCATTGAGCCGTAGACCGATAGACGATGTAGAGGACATCTGGAAAGCAAAGTTGAAAGAGTTGGGTTACCAGGACGCAGTAGCCCGTTCGTTCATATCTATCATGACAGTGACACCTGAGATTGTTACGAGGGTGAAAAACGTCGCTAATGCCGTTTAACACAAGGTTAAACTGTATAAGCAACTCCGAGTTGTTTGTTGGAGAAACCCTTTTCTTTTGAAAAATAAAAATTATAAACAAGATTTGTTTACAAAGAAACTTATGTACGAGAGTAATAAAGAATGTGTAATCAGTTTTTAAAACTAAGGCAGTTTCAAAAATACAGCACACTTAAAGAATGAGGTGAGTAGATGAAGATAATCAGCACACGATTTTTAACGTGGTAAAACCTCTCCCAACAGAGGAAACATCCACGGTGACTTCTAAGTCACAAAAGCAAAAATCCACTAATAACAAAAATCAGTTACAAACAACACAACATGCAAGCACACAAATCAACCTATTCTAAGTTTAGGAATATACCCCACTTGGTTCCTTCTAACTTCTGATAGATCTGATTTGTTGATGATGTTCCTCCAGTTTGCTAACTTCCTTTGCTTTAGCTTTTTTACGTCGACTCAATGATCTCATATCTTAAACACAACACTTCCAGTGTAGTAGTGTGTTAAGTGTTTGTGTAATGATTCCTATTCACATGCATGAACTCACACACACTTAGATTTACAAACAGTCCTATACAAATTACATATAAAGTCTATATGCAGTGATTTTGTTATTTTTCTTTCTTACAAAACTAAAAACCTTTTGACCTTTAAATATAACCCAGATTCCACGGAGATCTTTCTTAAGAAATCGGTCAAGACCTTTCTCAATCTCTTTTAAAAATATTTAGGAGATTGAAAACCCTCCAAGTGGGAATCCAACTTGGTCAGGTTAATTTTTGTAAAAATAGAAACTATAAAACATTTTAAAACCAGAACATAAATGATTTTCTTAAACCAAGTTGAAAATATGCAGATCTAGTGAAAAATGTAACTTGCAGAGTATAGATCTAACGTTTCTATGGAAAAAGAAACAAAATCTTTACTCTAAAGTTTAAGTTGTGTATAAGATAAAAAATCACGAGGTTACATCAACGTTATGAACAAACCACTCTCTCTCTCTCTCTCTCTCTCTCTCTCTCTCTCTCTCAAACACTCGGGTTGTGTTTGGGGTAAGGTTTATACGAAGGTTTGTTTCAGAGACGAAGTGTTTAGGGTTAGGGTTTGGTTTTGGCTAACTGTTTCCCTTTCTCTCTCTTCTCTCTATTCTTTTCTCTCTTCTCTCACTTCTCTCTTCTCTCTTATTTTTTTCTCTCAGAAAGACGAATGCCCAAAAGTTATCTAAGGCTGAGAAGTGAGAGGTATTTATAGTTCCTGGGGAAGGTTCTGGACGTTCGAGGCAAATCAAAGGCTGAGATCAAGTCTTCAAAGCTTTGACTTGATCCAATGGTTCTAAAGCAGCGGTGGTTTAAAACGATTCTGATTGGTTCAAATGGATAGCACCGGGATTAACCAAGAACACATGCAGACCCTAGATTAGAAATGATCCAACGATCATCAATGCACCTGGGTATCCTCTCACACAACAAACACAAACAAACGGAGTAAGAGGATGACAAGTGTAATCTGGTAATAGGCACTCACACGCGCATCAAACTAATTACAAAACATCAACCTGAAGTCTCTAGCGCTTTGAGATCGTACCCAACCAAACATTTCAGTGAAAAATGAAGTTTCCAAAATACTAAATGAACCCCACAAACTTTATAATCCCATTTTATTAATAAAAACATTTTTTTAAAAATGTTAAAAAAAGTTTAAAAAAGTTCAAAAAATATTTAAAAATCCCCAAATAATTATCAAAGCTCCAATTCAAGGGGAATTAAACACACACTCAATTTTAAGTAATATGAACACATGTATGCACTTCTAATTGTGTGTAGTGTGATTCATTTTGTATCTTTATAGATCATTGAAGGGGATTAGAGAGATAGGTTCTGAGGCTTTTTGGATTCTAGGATAGACAACAAATTTTGTCAATATTTCCAAACTAGTTGAACACTTATACAATGTAGACTTAAGTAAGTCAAAGGTATAAGGTGCTTCAATCTCCCCCTTTGGAAATATGAGACAAAATCTCCTTTGAGTTATCTTAAAACTCGTAGGGAACAAAAAAAATAAAACCTAGTCCTATACAAAAGATTCTATCTACCCATTTCCTAGAAAGTCAAAAATTACATAACTCAACTATTTACAAATTTTTTACACTAGAAACGGTAGACAATCAGTAGAAGAGATTCCTGCAAATATAAACACTAAGATCAAGCAGTTTAGATGAAATGTGAACAAAATATAGAACTCATAAAACTCAAATTTCTCCCCCATTTTGTCTCAAATGGACAAAGGGTAAAAATTAAAGTCTTAAGAGTTTAATCAGCGCATACCATGCCTATAGAGTTCCTCAAATACAGAAATCTGTTATAGTCCAAAGGCTTAGTGAATATGTCTGCAAGTTGCAGATCAGTAGGCAGGTAATGAATTTCTAACTCCTTAGTCTCAACAAGTTCGCGAATAAAATGATGTCTTATTTTAATATGCTTAGTTCGCGAGTGTTGAACCGGGTTTTTAGATATGTTAATGGCGCTTTGATTGTCACAATACAATTGTAATTGATCTTCTTTAATCCCATAATCGCTTAACATCTGTTTTATCCATAATAATTGGGCACATCAACTTCCAGCTGCTATATATTCGGACTCAGACGTGGATAAAGATGTGCAGTTCTGTTTTTTACTACTCCAACCAACTAAATTATTGCCGACATAATAACAGGCACCTGATGTACTTTTACAATCATCAGTGCACCCGGCCCAATCAGCATCAGTATACCCTATGATGGTGCTACAGGTATCATTAGTGTACCTAAGTCCAAGATTAAGAGTGCCGTTTATGTACTTTATTATACGTTTTACACACAATAAATGGCTCTCTTTAGGGTTATTCTGGTAACGAGCACACAAACATACAGCATACATTATGTCTGGTCGTGAGGCAGTTAGATAGAGTAGGCTACCAATCATACTACGATAAAGTGTGGAATCAACTGACTTTCCATGTTCATCTTCACATAATTTAACAGTAGTACTCATAGGTGTTTTGGCAACTTTAGCATTGTCTAAGCCAAATTTCTTAACAAGGTCTAAGGCATACTTAGTTTGAGAGACAAAAAGACCATCAGAATTCTGTTTCACTTGAAATCCTAAGAAAAGTTGTAGCTCCCCCATAAGGGACATGTGGAACTCCTTGTGCATAATAGCATAAAAGGATTTAACTTCAGAGGTTGAAGTAGACCCAAAAATGATGTCGTCTACATAGACTTGGGCTATAATAATGTTTTTGTCAAAATGTTTGACAAAGAGAGTCTGGTCATTTCCTCCTCTCTTAAAACCCTTATCCAACAAAAAGTTGGAAAGGCGTTCATACCAAGCTCTAGGAGCTTGTTTTAAGCCATACAGAGCCTTTTTTAGACGCAAGACATGGTTAGGGTGTTTAGGGTCAATGAACCCTTTAGGTTGTTCTACATACATTTCTTCGGACAGAATTCCATTTAGGAAGGCAGATTTGATGTCCATTTGATAAAGTGTAAATTTTAAGTAACAAGCTATGGCGAAAAGAAGTCGAACAGATTCAAGACGAGTGACAGGGGCAAATGCCTCGCTAAAATATATCCCTTCTATTTGAGAGTAACCCTGAGAAACAAGTCTACCTTTGTTTCTAATAATCACCCCATTTTCATCAGATTTGTTTTTAAAGATCCAACGTGTTCCAATAACATTTTTGTTTTGAGGCCGAGGTACAAGATACCAGACATCGTGAATGACAAATTGTAAAAGTTCAGACTGCATAGCAGAAATCCAGTGCGTGTCATTCAATGCTTCATTAACATTTTTCGGTTCCACAAGGGAGACGAAACATGCATAATTAGCATAATTTCTTAACTGGGATCTAGTACGAACTGGCTCATTAGGATTACCGACCACGTTGACAATGGGATGGTCTTTAGAGACCCAGCCAGGTACTTCTGGACTCTCAATAGGTAATGAGTCATCTATTTCTGGTGAATCAGTTTTGAAGTCATTTTCAGATTCAACCACAATATGTGATTCAGATATCTTATTTTCGACAATAGTGTCACTTACAATTACATTTATCGATTCCATAAGGGCCTTAGTACGCAGATTGTATATACGATAAGCACGACTGTTTGGAGAGTATCCTAAGAATATGGCTTTATCACCACGAGTTTCGAATTTAGACAGATGTTCTCTGTCTTTACAGACATAACACTGACTTCCAAAGGTTCTTAGGTATTTCAGATTAGGCTTCTTACCGTACCACAACTCATAAGGGGTTTGTTTAGTGTTTTTCCTAAGATACACCCTATTAATAATATGACAAGCAGTTCTAATAGATTCTACCCAAAAGTATTTAGGTAGGGATTTGGCATGCAACATGACACGTGCCATCTCTTGAAGAGTTCGGTTTTTCCTTTCAGCAATGCAATTCTGCTGAGGAGTTTTAAGGACACTAAATTCATGTTTGTAACCGTTGTAGTCACAATATTCAACTATTCATGTGTCTATGAACTATCCCCCTCTATCACTACGAATGCGATTGACTTGTGTGTCCTTCTCATTTTCAATTCTTAGAAGAATTTTCAAAAAATTCTGAAACGTGTCAGATTTATGTTTCAAGAAGGCAACCCAAGTGAATCGTGTAAAATCATCAACCATGACAAGGATATAACTATGTCCACAAAGACTAACAGTTCTAGAGGGACCAATAAGGTCCATATGGATGAGATCTAAAGGTCTAGAGGTGAGGATGTCTTTAACCTTTTTATGCGAAGTCTTAACTATTTTACCTTCCTAGCAATGACCACAGACAACACTTGAAATAGGTTTAATTTTAGGAATACCTTTAACTATCTCTTGACTAGATAATCTACCAAGGATATCATAACTTAAGTGACCCATACGATTATGCCAGATTTCATTGTCATCCATTCTGACAATGTTGCGGGTTTCAGAACTAGTCTTGACAGTATAACAATTTTCAGGTGTTCTAAATCCTGTAATAATGCATTCACCTTTATCATTTAAAATTTTACAATTGTTCTTTGAAAAGGTGACTGTATGGTCAGAGTCACAAAATTGTGATATGCTTAGGAGGTTGGATTTATGGCCTTTAACTAATAGAACATTTTCGAGAACAGGCATTCCTTCTTCTTTTAGGGTTCCTTTACCTATGATCTGGGATGAAACACCATCACCAAAAACAACATTCCCACCAACAAATCTGGTTTTGTTTAGAAGTTTTGTTTCATCTCCTGTCATATGTTTGGAACATCCTGAATCTAAGTACCAACCAGATGAAGTGTGTTCAGCTTTTAAAGCAGTGATGACAATGTTACACTTCATTTGGGGTAAAAGATCCTCTTTTCTAACCCAAATAGCTCTAGTTTTAATTTTGCGCAAGTTTTCCCTCATTTGATAAAATTTTCGAGACACAGTTTTTTGTCGAAAAACATTTGGAGCAGCAAACTTATTATTGTGAAAAATTTGAGCTTCTGGTTTCGGAAAGTTTCTTGGAGCTTTTCTCTTAAATGAACTCTTAGTTTTGGTCTTTCTATTTCTGTAGTTAGAGTTCTTATCAGGTTGTCTTGGAAGGACATAATGGTTACGACTTTGCCTAGAATAGTTAAAGTTCTTATAGACAGAAGTGTTGTAAACATGGGTATTTAGACGCCTAGCATAACAACCTTCAAAGGAATGACCATAAATGTCACAATAGGAGCAATATTGATTGCTCGAGGGATGAATTTCCTTAGGAAAACTTCTAAATATAGGCTTGACATCATTCTATTCAGAAGTCCTATTCCTAGGGGGTATGGTCTTATAAGTAGAATCAACCTTTCTGATCAAAGGACAGACGTATTTAGTCTTAAGTGTAGTCTCAGCCTTAGAATTACTAGACTCTCCAACGTCTTTCTCTTGTTGCTTTTGATCAAATTCATTTTTAATCAAATGAAAGTCTGGACATGTTTCCACTGGTCTTTTGCCCCCAGAAACAAACTTAATAGGTTCAAGTTTTGTACTTTGTGGTTTGTTCTTAGGGCAAAATCCAATACCAGTTCTATCATCAGAATTGGTCTTGGAGTCAACAACAAAGTCAGTAAAGCAATTTGAATTGTTTTCAAACTTAGAAAACTTTTTGAAAACAGTAGCTGTCTTTGTTTTTGCTTCCTCCAGTTCTAATAATGTTCCCTTGTATTTCATTTCCAGAGTTTCATTAATTTTAGTCAACCCTTTTAATTTTTTATCAAAAGTTTCAATTTCAGATTGATGAGATAGACACTGGTTAGTGTACTCTTCAGCATTCAACTTCACAATAAGACTTAGATCATCTAATTTCTTAGTAAGGTCTTTAACAGTCTTCTCCAGTCTAGTGCCTTTTTTAAGAGTTTTAGCATACAAGGTATGGATATCTGGGAGGTCATCTGTGTCTGAGTCGGTAAGTGAGGTGTGTGTAGTGACCCCTAACGATTCAGTTTTAGTACTCACGCACCCATTTGCATCGTCGTTATCGAGATCACTTTGACTCACACACACGGAACTAGAACTAGCAACATTTTCAGATAGTAAGGCATCTAGGCCAGTCAAAACAGTATTCACACAAGAAAGAGTAGGAGCATCATTATCACACACAGGCATATCATCATTGTAAATGATCTTAGCATAAAAGGACATGCAAGGGTCAAGTTCATTTGATGACTCAAGTTCCTCTTCATCAGAGTCACTTGAATCATTCCAAGTTTTACAGACATTGGCTCTATTGTGTGTGTTGGATTTATTCAGATTAACTCTGCAATCGTGAGCAATGTGACCTAGTTTCCCACATCTAAAACATTCAATCTTTTTAAGGTCTCTAGTGGGTCTGGAGTTGTTGTCCTTAGGATGTTTGTCAAAACTTCTCTCATGAGGTTTGGGGTTAGAAAGACTAGGATAATTAGGCTTGCCTTGTTTAGTTGCCTGTTTGTTTCGAAATATGACAATTTTCTTAAATTGTTTAGTCATCAAGGCAATCTGATTATCTAGTTTGTCTATATCACAATGCTCATCAGAGTCAGAGTAGTTCAAATTGGTCTCAAGTTTAGATTTCTTTGAGGCAAAACTTAAGTTAGAGTTGGGCTGCTTTCTTTGAGAATGATTTAATTGCTTCTTAAAGTCTAATTCCATTTCCACAGTTCTGAGTTTGCTACTGAGTAACTCAGGGGTAAGGTTTTGATCATTCATTTCCTCAATAGCATACCTCTTACTGTCAAACTTTTGTGGTAATGACCTTAGAATTTTAGAGACAATTTCATTTCTATCATAAGTAATACCATTAGCATGTAACTTAGTGACAATATGAGTTAAGTTCATGTAAAAATCGTCAAAAGATTCAGAATCAGACATGATCAAAGAGTTGTACTGCTGGATAAGCATTTGGGTTTTAGCAGCTTTAACTCTTGAGTCTCCTTCATGGGCAGTGATTAATGTGTCCCAAGCTTCCTTAGAAGTGGCACAAGATGAGATTGTCTTGAACTCATACTCATTAATGGACATAAAAATGGCATTCTTGCCTTTATTGTTATTTCGAGAAATGGTTTTCTCTTCTTGGGTAAATTCATTTAAGATTTTCTTTACCCTCTCATCACTTCCTTCAGTGGCTGGTTTAGTAGGATAAGTGTAACCATTTTCAATAATATCCCAGACATCATCTCCTAAAGTCCCTTGGATGAAGGCAACCATTCTTACTTTCCAGTAAGCAAAGTTGTTTCCATCAAAGAGAGGAGGTCTGGACAGATTACCAAACCTTTCATTCTTCTCGTCCATAGTTAGGTTTTTCAGAAAACGATTTCAGAAACACAAGATCTTTGGAAATAAAAAGTTAACAGGGCTCTGATACCAATTGAAAAACGTCGCTAATGCCGTTTAACACAAGGTTAAACTGTATAAGCAACTCCGAGTTGTTTGTTGGAGAAACCCTTTTCTTTTGAAAAATAAAAATTATAAACAAGATTTGTTTACAAAGAAACTTATGTACGAGAGTAATAAAGAATGTGTAATCAGTTTTTAAAACTAAGGCAGTTTCAAAAATACAGCACACTTAAAGAATGAGGTGAGTAGATGAAGATAATCAACACACGATTTTTAACGTGGTAAAACCTCTCCCAACAGAGGAAACATCCACGGTGACTTCTAAGTCACAAAAGCAAAAATCCACTAATAACAAAAATCAGTTACAAACAACACAACATGCAAGCACACAAATCAACCTATTCTAAGTTTAGGAATATACCCCACTTGGTTCCTTCTAACTTCTGATAGATCTGATTTGTTGATGATGTTCCTCCAGTTTGCTAACTTCCTTTGCTTTAGCTTTTTTACGTCAACTCAATGATCTCAGATCTTAAACACAACACTTCCAGTGTAGTAGTGTGTTAAGTGTTTGTGTAATGATTCCTATTCACATGCATGAACTCACACACACTTAGATTTACAAACAGTCCTATACAAATTACATATAAAGTCTATATGCAGTGATTTTGTTATTTTTCTTTCTTACAAAACTAAAAACCTTTTGACCTTTAAATATAACCCAGATTCCACGGAGATCTTTCTTAAGAAATCGGTCAAGACCTTTCTCAATCTCTTTTAAAAATATTTAGGAGATTGAAAACCCTCCAAGTGCGAATCCAACTAGGTCAGGTTAATTTTTGTAAAAATAGAAACTATAAAACATTTTAAAACCAGAACAGAAATGATTTTCTTAAACCAAGTTGAAAATATGCAGATCTAGTGAAAAATGTAACTTGCAGAGTATAGATCTAACGTTTCTATGGAAAAAGAAACAAAATCTTTACTCTAAAGTTTAAGTTGTGTATAAGATAAAAAATCACGAGGTTACATCAACGTTATGAACAAACCACTCTCTCTCTCTCTCTCTCTCTCTCTCTCTCTCAAACACTCGGGTTGTGTTTGGGGTAAGGTTTATACGAAGGTTTGTTTCAGAGACGAAGTGTTTAGGGTTAGGGTTTGGTTTTGGCTAACTGTTTCCCTTTCTCTCTCTTCTCTCTATTCTTTTCTCTCTTCTCTCACTTCTCTCTTCTCTCTTATTTTTTTCTCTCAGAAAGACGAATGCCCAAAAGTTCTCTAAGGCTGAGAAGTGAGGGGTATTTATAGTGCCTGGGGAAGGTTCTGGACGTTCGAGGCAAATCAAAGGCTGAGATCAAGTCTTCAAAGCTTTGACTTGATCCAATGGTTCTAAAACAGCGGTGGTTTAAAACGATTCTGATTGGTTCAAATGGATAGCACCGGGATTAACCAAGAACACATGCAGACCCTAGATTAGAAATGATCCAACGATCATCAATGCACCTGGGTATCCTCTCACACAACAAACACAAACAAACGCAGTAAGAGGATGACAAGTGTAATCTGGTAATAGGCACTCACACGCGCATCAAACTAATTACAAAACATCACCCTGAAGTCTCTAGCGCTTTGAGATCGTACCCAACCAAACATTTCAGTGAAAAATGAAGTTTCCAAAATACTAAATGAACCCCACAAACTTTATAATCCCATTTTATTAATAAAAACATTTTTTTAAAAATGTTAAAAAAAGTTTAAAAAAGTTCAAAAAATATTTAAAAATCCCCAAATAATTATCAAAGCTCCAATTCAAGGGGAATTAAACACACACTCAATTTTAAGTAATATGAACACATGTATGCACTTCTAATTGTGTGTAGTGTGATTCATTTTGTATCTTTATAGATCATTGAAGGGGATTAGAGAGATAGGTTCTGAGGCTTTTTGGATTCTAGGATAGACAACAAATTTTGTCAATATTTCCAAACTAGTTGAACACTTATACAATGTAGACTTAAGTAAGTCAAAGGTATAAGGTGCTTCAAAGGGTAATACAGGCGCAGATCGCAGACCCATTTTGCCAGGAGCAGATTGTACGACTTTTAGCTGAGGGTGCTGAGTCCTATTCTATTAGTTCCGATGGGGGTTTGAGGTTTAATGGGAGATTGGTAGTCCCAGAAGGAGCAGACTTACGTCATGCTGTGATGACCCATTCTCACGGGTCCCGATTTGCGGTACATCCTGGGGGAGATAAGATGTACCAGGATATGAGGCGACAATACTGGTGGAGTGGGATGAAAAAGGACGTCGTTGAATTCGTGTCCAAGTGTTCTACGTGCCAGCTGGTATAGGTGGACCACCAGAAATCATCGGGGTTGCTTCAGCCATTGGAAATACCCGCGTGGAAGTGGGAGAGTATTTCCATGGATTTTATTACTGGGTTGCCTACATCACAGCGGGGCCCCGACTCTATCTGGGTGATTGTGGACCGTTTGATCAAGGTGGCTCATTTTCTTTCGGTACGGACAGATTATACCACGGGTCAGTATGCTCAGCTGTTCATTGCTGAGATTTTCGGATTACATGGGGTGCCCCTGAATATTGTGTCAGATAGAGATAAGATTTTCGTGTCGCATTTCTGGGAGAGCTTTTAGGAAGCCATGGGTACGGAGTTGAGGTTGAGTTCAGCTTATCACCCATAGACAGATGGACAAACAAAGCGTACTAATCAGATGTTAGAGGATATGCTACGCATGTGTGTCCTTGATTTTGGAGGAGGTTGGGAGCTGGATATTCCACTAGTAGAGTTCGCTTATAATAACTCTTATCAGTTCACAATTGGCATGGCTCCATTTGAGGCTTTGTATGGCAGGCCTTGTCGTTCCCCAACTTGTTGGCTAAAGGTGGGGGATAACAAGTTTCTCGGACCATAGGTGATTCAAGAAACCTTCGCCAGGATTGAGATTATGAGGAGTTGCATTCGGGTAGCCCGGGACAGGCAGAAAAGCTACGCCGATGCAAAACGGTTCTTCCGAGAGTTGAATGTGGGGGACCAAGTATTACTACGTGTATCTCCTATGAAAGGAGTGATGAGGTTCGGGAAGAAAGGTAAATTGGCCCCGAGGTACGTGGGACCATTTCCCATTATCGAGTGGATTGGGCCGGTAGCATACAGATTGGGACTGCCAGAACATTTACATCGCATTCACGATGTATTCCACATCTTGTCTTTGAGACGATACCTTCGGGATGACATGGCCCATACCTATATCGCAATTGAGGATATTGACTTACAGCCTGACAGCTCTTACGAGGAAAGACCAGTGGCTATCCTAGACCATAGCGAAAGGAGATTGAGGTTGAAGGTAGTTCCACTTGTACGGGTCCAATGGGAGCATCATAATGTTGAGGAATCCACCTGGGAGCGCGAGGAAGATATGTACGATAAATACTCAGATTTATTCTTACCAGGTATGCCTTATTTTCTGAATTGCGGGATGAAATTCCGTTATTAGGGGGGAAGTATGTAATACCCCGTATTTTTATGATTTCTAAATTTGGGGATTTATTAAATTTGATGTGAGTTATTAATTTAATATAAATCCAGAAATTAATTATTTTTAATTACTAACGTGACGAGAGTTAGTAATTATTGGAAACTTGTTGAATATTACTAATGAGCAAAGTAATATATAATATTGGTTCTGTCAGGAGTGAATAAAATGACAATTTTGGAAATTTAAGTCGGAATGCGCCCGTGTCGTGTCGGGACTAAATGTTGATTAATAAAAGTGAATAAATTATAAGTCGCCCATATGGTCATTTCGAGTGTCGCCCGTATGGTCATTTCGAGTGCGCCAAAGTGTCCGGAAGGGTTGAGATAGTAAAAATAATGTACCCGAGGGTTTAGTTTGGGTCTTGGGGCATTTTTAGGCTTAATTAACACCCCGAGAAGGCGTTTTGGTCATTTTACATTTTTGGGCCTAAAAACCCATGAAAATACTAAGGTTATATCAGATGCTTAGGGTTGTCTTCTAGGGTTAACACAACCAAAAACAAGAGACGGCTATTAGAGAAGGAAAGGGAAAGCTTACCAAGGATTACTAGGCCAAGAACTCCTCCGTTTGCACCGCCGTCATCGCCAAACGATAGATCGCGCAACGAGGATCACCACCACATTGATTTCATCCACAAATCAGAAACAAAAATTCCCAGGCATGTATTTATCTTGCTTAATTTAGTTAATTCTTCATTCATATTAGTTTAGGGTTGATTAGGATGAGCTTTTATGAAAGAAAACCTATGTTGGAGGCTAGAAATCGCATGTTGTAGAGATATAAATACTATTCTGGAAATTTCCCTCACATGTAGAGGTTGAACCACGAATTTACATTGGGTTAGAAGTAGAAATTCTGGAAAAAGAATGAGAAGAATTAAGTTAAAAAATTTTTAGGGCTCATGAGAATTATATAAGTTTTTCCCCTTTTAATCCATGACAATTGATGAAAACTCACATGCCTTATGTAGAATGTTCTTCATTTGGGTTTATAATGATTGTGGTATAAATTCTGGGAGTATGGGAGTTAAAAACTTGGATTTGGATGATTTTGGATGATAATTTCCGTAACTAGTATTCTGCTGTTTTCGCCATACCAGCTTGATCGATCGATCGAGCCAAGAGCTTCGATCGATCGACGGTTCGATCGATCAACCCCTTCCTATCGATCGATCGAACCCTCCTGGAAAAAAAACTAGATTTTTCCTTACGTTGACTTAATCGGATTAAATGCGCAATAAATCTTGACTAATGTTATTGGGACATAATGAAACATAAGAAGGACCAGTTGGGTCAAGGTAAACCCCGTTTAGTGGAACGTAAATGAAATGGGAAAATAAAGGGTAAACGGGAAAGATTCAAGCCTAAGAAATTTAATGTGTGTAGACTTAATAATCAAAATGCCTGGGAGTTGGATTAGAAGGTAAGCGAGGGCCTACTGAATTTGTACTTAGCTAAAGAAAATACTTCGAGAGATGAGAAGTGAGTTGGAATAAATTAAATTTCGAAAATAAAAATGTATAAGTTCGTTATAAGAAATAATCGAATGAAAATGAATTAAGAATGGAATAATATAATGTTGGGACGTGGGCGTACCTAACTTATGAATGTGAATAGCTATATATCTATATGACTCTGTGATTGATCATATATTTTATATATGTGTAAAAATCATGCCCGCGCTACTTGCTATCTCCGAGGTTACCGCGCTGGGACAGTATTATCTTGATGGGACCTTTTTGGGGGATATTGACTCGTACCCTTGAAGATAGAAATCCTTTGTACAGGCTATCGGATCGATAGTCAGAGGGTCATAAGAGACGTGAGGGTATGTGCTGACCTCTTAGAGACTTGGAAACTATGATTCGCCTCCATATTGTATGTGTTTTATGTTGATACAGTTCGAGAGTGATTTCGAACTTATATTTCCCTTAGTATGAGTGATACGGGGACTGGATAGCAGAGTATGCCCGCGCCATAATTGTTATGTGGGGTGTTGTTAGAATATATATATTATATGAGTATTTAATATATATATTTAAATCTGGAATTTGGGAACTACCTACTGTGTCTTTGGTAAGTAAGAAATGAATAATTAATTCAACTTGGGTATAAGTGTTTGAAAAGCATGATATATTACTGAGAAAATGTAATATTATATAAGGTTTAATTGAGAACTTTGCATTTAAATAAAAATTTAATCTCTTAAACATTTTAATGTGTTGGTTTGAAATCTCACGAACAACTTAATATAAGATAAGTTAAATTGTTGGGAAGATTAGTGCGATAGGTGTGCACACTAGAAGAGAGGTGAGACGTCCTCAAGAGAGTGTCGTTACTAATATGTTGTTGCATTAGCTAGTAAAAATTTTAAATACTTGCTAAACTAAATTTTTAAACTGTTTTACCATCGGCCTCTGACCCGTTTACTGTCATCTCTCCTATCTTATATATATATGTATATATTACAGGTGCCCAACCTGAGGGGCGTCTTGAATAGGATCCCTTGGAAGGAACGCGTTGCAGCTTAGGTGGGAGTTGCAGGCCTCTTTCTTAGACGATCTCAATTTTGTTGATTCCACTCCTAGTATTATTTTATCCGGATGGGCATGTGTCACCCTTTTCCATTATTCAGTTGTTTTATTGGATATTTTGATTAGTTATTCCCAGTATTTACACTTTGGGATTTATTATTGTCAGGTTGTTTTTTTTTCCTTTAAGTTTTAAATGTTTGAATCAATCAGTTGGATGTTTAATTGTTTGGATTATATATTCCAGAATAGTTGTTGTGTAATTCTTTAACCATGAATTAGGTAAAGTTTTAAATGATGGTTTTTAAAATAAAATTTGGAAAGTAATTTAATAAAGGACTGATCACTCGGTGTTTAATTAGGCGGAGTGTCACAGGTGGTTTCAGAGCATCAGGTTCTAGTGTCCTTAGGATCTGTACGGATTACTTTGCTTTCATCTTAGCGTTCTTATTATAGAGCCCTATTTTAGGATTGTTGTATTCTTGCTTTTATGATTACGTCTTCAGCTATTGAAATTTGATAATAACTCTAGACTAATAAATTTCTTTACATTTCATATGCCTCCAAGACGTGAACCAAAGGATAGGCATGCCTAAGTCGAGCATCCAGTAGCCCTGGCTCAGGGAACAATGAACGGAAATGATGTAGCCGCCATCGTTGCTCAGGCGGTGAATGCCGCGCTAGCGGTAGTACAGCAAGCTCCACCCCAAGTTCAGGCAGTGGCGCCATTACCGACACAGCTTCCATCTGCATGGGAGCGAGTTAGGGATGCCTTTCAGAAGGCGCATACCCCAGAGTTTGCGGGTGGTTCAGATATTATTGTAGCCAGCCAATGGAAGAAAGATATTCAGAGGCATCTGCGTATGTACGAGCGCACAGACGTGCAGAAACAGCTGTTGGCTTCCTTTAAGCTTGTGGGGGCCGCTTTGCATTGGTGGGAATCCACTTCCACCTTAGAGGAGAGGGAGGTTATTACTATTCAGTTATTTTGGGCACGATTTAACAACAAATACTTCCCATCCACCATGCAGACTGAGATGAGGAGGAAATTACTGAGTCTGAAGCAGGAAAATTCGATCATTGTTGAGTATGAAGAGGAGTTCACTATAGTGCCAGATGAGGCACCCACTGAGGGTAAGAAGATACTATTGTTTATGGACGGGTTAGCTTGGAGGATCCGTCAGCACCTTATAGGAAATCTATCTCTTAGTACCTACACATACGTACTCAATGCTGATTTGCTACACTGCCAGGATCACCGATTCCATCTACAGGGAAGCAAGCGAGCAGGAGAGTCCGTCCAGCAGGGGAGGACAGGGGGTCGTGGTGCTAGTGGAGCATCGACATCTCAGGGGTAGACTCGTCAGCATGAGCAGAGTTCCCATCAGGGGGACCGTGCCAAGCGGTTTTGATCAGGTGATTCCAGGCAGGGATTTGGGGGATTTAGGCAGGGCCAGCCTAACCAGCAGGGCCAACATCGTCAGTCGGAGGGGCAGCAGCAGGGCCATCAGGGCCAACAACAATTTCAGCAGGGTCAATGGCGGGGTGGTAACGGCCAGTCGGGCCGTAATCAGCAGGGATAGAGGGGGGGAAATTTTAGGGGCCGATGCTTCGGGTGTGGTAAAAATGGCGACAAGTGTCAGGATTGTTTATAGGGTGATAGGGCCCCACAGCAACAGGGTGTCCGTAATGAGCCACAGAGGACACTTTTTTTAACCGCCCTCCCAGCACCAGGTCAGGTACCAGCCCTACCAGCCATTCCAGCCGCTCCAGTACAACAGGGGCAGTTACAGTACGGACGTGTCTATAACGTCCACCAGGCAGCAGCTCCACAGGCGCCACCCGCGATTGAGGGTATGTTTCCTATCCATGGTACTATGGGTCGGGTTTTGTTTGATACTGGGGCGACACACTATTTTATAACTACCCATTTTACGAAGGCCTTAGGGTTATTAGCCACAGCAGAGAGCACTGTAAAATGTGTAGACTCCCTACTGGGAAATGGATCGTTAATTTTATTTAAATGTCGGGGTATGGGATTAGAGATTGGTAGCTTGGTATTACCAGCAGACATGTTAGTCTTAGATATGTATGAGAACGATGTTATTATTGGTATGGACTGGCTCGCAGCTTACAGAGCCATGATAGATTGTTTCGGTGGGAGTATTGTCTTTGCCATTCCGGGGCAAGAGATGTTTGTAGTGGCGATGCCTCGGAGAGAGGGAGGCTCGACCGCTCATTTGTATTACATAGAGGAGTACACCTCTAAGGAGATCGTGATTCCCTTAGACATGATCCCAGTTGTTCATGAGTATCCTCAAGTATTTCAGGAGATACCAGGCCTACCCCCCAGTCGAGAGATAGACTTTGTCATAGATTTATTACAGGATACTTGACCTATAGCATGCGCCCCTTACCGTATGGCTCCGTCAGAGATGTGAGAGTTACGAGGTCAGATAGAGCAGCTGTTAGGTCAGGGCTTCATTCGTAGGAGTACCTCACCTTGGGGCGCTCCAGTTTTGTTTGTGAAAAAGAGAGATGGTTCACTGAGGCTATGTGTGGACTACCGGGAACTGAACAAGGTCACGATACGGAAAAAGTATTCGTTGCCTCAAATCGATGATCTATTCGACCAGCTGAGGGGAGAAACTTTCTTTTCAAAGATAGATATGAGGTCAGGGTACCATCAGCTATGTATTAGGAAGCAGGATGTTTCAAAGAATTCTTTCTTGACGATATATGGGTCCTATGAGTTCAGGGTGATGCCATTTTGACTCACAAATGCTCCAGCCGTATTCATGGACTTGATGAACCGAGTGTTCAGAGAGTTCTTGGATCAGTTTGTCATCGTCTTCATAGATGACATCTTGATATATTCACACACCGAGGAAGAGCATGACCACCACTTGAGGCAGTTTCTTTAGACTCTACGAGAGCATCAGTTGTATGCTAAGTACGAGAAGTACGGGTTCTGGTTACGGGAAATAAAGTTCTTGGGACATGTTATTTCTGAACAAGGGATAGCAGTTGACCAGAGTAATGTGTCAGCGGTGAGTGAGTGAGTGAGTGGGGACAGCCCACGACACCGACAGAAGTGCGTAGTTTCTTGGGATTAGCCGGATACTATAGGCGATTCATTCGGGTGTTCTCCAAAATAGAGGGTCCATTGACGAACCTGACTCGCAAAAGGATACCATATGTTTGGGACAATGCTTGTTAATTGGCTTTCGAAGAGCTGAAAGACTAGCTTACTTCAGCACCGGTCCTTGCTTTACCTACGCCGGGCGTGGAGTATTTGGTTTACACCGACGCCTCTTTACTAGGACTTGGGAGAGTACTCCAACAGGAGGAGAAGGCAATAGATTTTTCCTCTCGTAAGCTTAAGCCGCAGAAGAAGAATTACCCCACACACGACCTAGAGTTAGCATCGGTCATTTTTGAATTGAGGATATGGAGACATTATTTATTGGGGGATAAATTTTGCTAGTTCATAGACCACAAGTCACTGCAGTACCGGTTCACTCAGCGAGATCTGAATATGCGTCAGAGTAGGTGGTTAGAGTTTGTGAAGGACTATCAGTTCGACATACAGTACCATCCCGGGAAGGCCAACGTAGTTGCAGATGCATTGATCCGTAGACCGGTAGACGATGTAGCGGACATCTGGAAAGCAAAGTGGAAAGAGTTGGGTCACCATTACGCAATATCCCATTCCTTCATATCTATGATGAGAGTGAAAACTGAGATTGTTACGAGGGTAATACAAGCGCGGACCCATTTTTCCAGGAGCAGATTGTACGACTTTTAGCTGAGGGCGCTGCGTCTTATTCTATTAGTTCTAATGGGGGTTTGAGGTTTAATGGGAGATTTGTGGTCCCAGAAGGAGTAGACTTACATCATGCAGTGATGACCCAGTCTCACGGGTCCCGATTTGTGGTATATCCTGGGGTAGATAAGATGTACCAGGATATGAGGCGGAAATACTGGTGGAGTGGGATGAAAAAGGACATCGCTGAATTCGTGTCCAAGTGTTCTACCTGCCAGCTGGTAAAGGTGGACCACCAGAAATCGTCGGGGTTGCTTCATCCATTGAAAATACCCGCGTGGAAGTGGGAGAGTATTTCCATGGATTTTATTACTGGGTTGCCTACATCACAGCGGGGCCATGACTCCATCTGGGTGATTGTGGACCGTTTGACCAAGGTGGCTCATTTTCTGCCTATGCGGACAGATTATACCACGGGTCAGTATGCTCAGTTGTTCATTGCTGAGATTTTTAAATTACATGGGGTGCCCCTAAATATTGTGTTAGATATAGATAAGATTTTCGTGTCGCGTTTCTGGGAGAGCTTTCAGGAAGCCATGGGTACGGAGTTGAGGTTGAGTTTAGATTATCACCCACAGACTGATGGACAAACAGAGCGTACTAATCAGATGTTAGAGGATATGCTACCTATGTGTGTCCTTAATTTTGGAGGAGGTTGGGAGCCGCATCTTCCACTGGTAGAGTCCGCTTATAATAACTCTTATCAGTTCACGATTGGCATGGCTCCATTTGAGGCTTTGTATGGCAGGCCTTGTCGTTCCCCAACTTGTTTGCTAGAGGTGGGGGATAACAAGTTACTCGGACCAGAGGTGATTCAGGACACCTCCGCCAGGATTGAGATTATCAAGAGTCGCATTCGGGTAGCCCAGGACAGGCAGAAAAGCTACGCCGATGCAAAACGGTTCTTTCGAGAGTTTAATATTGGGGACCAAGTATTACTACGTGTATCTCCTATGAAAGGAGTGA
The DNA here is from genome assembly GCA_949130495.1 of Sambucus nigra. Lineage (NCBI taxonomy): Eukaryota > Viridiplantae > Streptophyta > Magnoliopsida > Dipsacales > Adoxaceae > Sambucus > Sambucus nigra. Next base: position 193,714 of record CASBWL010000582.1, on the reverse strand, counting down.
TGAGGTTCAGGAAGAAAGGTAAATTGGCCCCGAGGTACGTGGGACCATTTCCCATTATCGAGAGGATTGGGTCGGTAGCATACAGATTGGGCCTGCCAGAACATTTACATCGCATTCACGATGTATTCCACATCTCATCGTTGAGACGATACCTTCGGGATGACATGGCCCATACCCATATCGCAATTGAGGAGATTGACTTACAGCCCGACATCTGTTACGAGGAAAGACTAGTGTCTATCCTAGACCATAGCGAAAGGAGATTGAGGTCGAAGGTAGTTCCACTTGTACGGGTCCGGTGGGAGCATCATAATGTGGATGAATTCAACTGAGAGCGCGAGGCAGATATGCACGAGAAATACCCAGATTTATTCTTACCAGGTATGCCTTATTTTCCGAATTTCGGGACGAAATTCCGTTATTAGGGGGGAAGTATGTAATACCCCGTATTTTTATGCTTTCTAAATTTTGGGGTTTATTAAATTTGATTTGAGTTATTAATTTAATATAAATCCAGAAATTAATTATTTTTAATTACTAACGTGACGAGAGTTAGTAATTATTGGAAACTTGTTGAATATTACTAATGAGGAAAGTAATATTTAATATTGGTTCTACTAAATGTCAGGAGTGAATAAAATGACAATTTTGGAAATTTAAGCCGAGATGCGCCCGTGTCGTGTCGGGACTAAATGTTGATTAATGAAAATGAATAAATTATAAGTCGCCCGTATGGTCATTTCGAGTGTCACCTGTATGGTCATTTCGAGTGCGTCAAAATGTCCATAAGGGTCGAGATAGTCAAAATAATGTTCCCGAGGGTTTAGTTTGGGTCTTGGGGCGTTTTTAGGCTTAATTAACACCTCGGGAGGGCGTTTGGGTCATTTTACTTATTTGGGCCTAAAAACCCACGAAAATTCTACGGTTATATCAGATGCTTAGGGTTGTCTTCTAGGGTTAACACAACCAAAAACAAGAGAAGGCTATTAGAGAAGGAAAGGGAAAGCTTACCAAGGAGTTCTAGTCCAAGAACTCCTCCGTTTGCACCGCTGTCCTCGCCAAACGATAGATCGCACAACGAGGATCACCACCACACTGATTTCATCCACAAATCAGAAACAAAAATTCCCAGGCAAGTATTTATTTTTCTCAATTTAGTTAATGATTCATTCATATGAGTTTAGGGTTGATTAGGATGAGCTTTTATGAAAGAAAACCTATGTTGGAGGCTAGAAATCGCATGTTGTAGAGATATAAATACTATTCTGGAAATTTCCTTCACGTGTAGAGGTTGAACCACGAATTTACATTGGGTTAGAAGTAGAAATTCTGTCAAAAGAATGAGAAGAATTAAGTTAAAGAAATTTTTAGGATTCATGAGAATTATATAAATTTTTCCCCTTTTAATCCTTGATACTTGAAGAAAACTCGCAAGCCTTACGTTGAATGTTGTTCATTTGGGGTTATAATGATCGTGGTATAAATTCTGGGAGTTTGGTAGTTAAAACCTTGGATTTGGATGATTTTGGATGATAATTTTTCGTAACTGGTATTCTGCAGGTTTCGCCATACCTGCTTGATCGATCGATCGAGCCAAGAGCTTCGATCGATCGACGGTTCGATCGATCGACCCCTCCTGGAAAAAAAGTTAAATTTTTCCATACGTTGACTTAATCTGATTAAATGCATAATAAATCTTGAATAATGTTATTAGGATATAATGAAACATAAAAAGGACCAGTAGGGTCAAGGTAAACCCCGTTTAGTGGAACTTGACTGAAATGGGAAAATGAAGGGTAAACGGGAAAGATTCAAGCCTAAGAAATTTAATGTGTGTAGACTTAATAATCGAAATGTCTAGGAGTTGGATTAGAAGGTAAGCGAGGTCCTATTGAATTTTTACTTAGCTAAAGAAAATACTTCGAGAGATGAGGAGTAAGTTGGAATAAATTAAATTTCGAAAATAAAAATGTATAAGTTCATTATAAGAAATAATCGAATGAAAATGAATTAAGAATGGAATAATATAATGTTAGGACGTGGGCGTACCTAACTTATGAATGTGAATAGCTATATATCTATATGACTCTGTGATTGATCATATATTTTATATATGTGTAAAAATCATGCCCGCGCTACTTGCTATCCCCGATGTTACCGCGCTAGGACAGTTTTATCTCGATGGGACCTTTATGGGGGATATTGACTCGTACCCTAGAAGATAGAAATCCTTGGTACAGGCTATCGGATCGATAGTCAGACAGTCCTAAGAGACGTGAGGGTATGTGCTGACCTCTTAGAGACTTGGAAACTATGCTTCGCCTCAATATTGTATATGTTTTATGTTGATACAGTTCGAGAGTGATTCCGAACTTATATTTCCCTTAGTACGAGTGATACGGGAACTGGATAGCAGAGTATGACCGCACCATAATTGTTATGTGGGCTGCCGTTAGAATATATATATTATATGAGTATATAATATATATATTTAAATCTGGAATTTGGGAACTACCTACTGTGTCTTTGGTAAGTAAGAAATGAATAATTAATTCAACTTGGGTATAAGTGTTTGAAAAGCATGATATATTACTGAGAAACTGTATTATTATATAAGGTTTAATTGAGAACTTTGCTTTTAAATAAAAATTTAACCTCTTAAACATTTGAATTTGTTGGTTTGAAATCTCACGAACAACTTAATATAAGATAAGTTAAAGTGTTGGGAAGATTAGTTCGATAGGTGTGCACACTAGAAGAGAGGTGAGACGTTCTCAAGAGAGTGTCGTTACTATTATGTTGTTGCATTAGCCAATAAACATTTTAAATACTTGCTAAACTAAAATTTTAAACTGTTTTACCATTGGGCTCTGACCCGTTTACTGCCATCTCTCATCTCTTGTATATATATGTATATATTATAGGTGCCCAGCCACAGGTGCGTCTTGTATAGTATCCTTTGGAAGGAACGCGTTGCAGCTTAGGTGGGAGTTGCAGGCCTCATGCTTAGACGATCTCAATTTTGTTGATTCCACTCCTAGCATTATTTTATCCAGATGGGCATGTGTTGCCCTTTTCCATTATTCAGTTGTTTTATTAGATATTGTGATTCATTATTCCCAGTATTTACACTTTGGGATTTATTATTGTCTGGATGTTTTTTTTCCTTTAAGTTTTAAATGTTTGAATCAATCAGTTGGATGTTTAATTGTTTGGATTATATATTCCAGAATAGTTGTTGTGTAATTACTTAACTATGAATTAGGTAAAGTTTTAAATGTTGGTTTTTAAAATAAAATTTGGAAAGTAATGTCTAAAAATGGTTTTTGACATTTAGCTAAATTATTTAGGGTGTTTAATTGGAAAATTTATTTTTACGACAGTGATGCCAAGAATAAACTAACCGTTCACCTTGATTATAATTTAATAAAGGATTGATCACCTGGTGTTTAATTAGGTGGGGTGTCACATAGGCCCCGTAGCGTATCAACTTGCTTTGCCGAAACGCCTACAACAGATTCATGACGTGTTCCATATTTCCTATTTGAAGAAGTACAAGGGTGTTAGGGAGCTCATTGGCACATTCCTTTGGATGATATCGACTTACAACCCGATATTTTATATGAGAACAACTGGTTGCTATCTTAGACCACAGGGAGCGTATACTAAGATCGAAAGTGGTTCCCTTGGTCCAAGTCTAACGGGGACACCACAACGCCGAGGAATCAACTTGGGAACAGGAGGATGATATTCGAGAGAAGTACCCACACCTCTTTTTATAAGGTATGTGATATACGAAAATACACCCTCGGCTAGGCCGAGGGTATCCTCGTCTAAGACGAGGGATCAACTCTACTTCTGCTCCTAGAGGATCACATTGAAGATAGGGGGTCAGCCAAGTTGACCACATAATTGGCGACACAGTTCAGATGACCGGACGAACCTATGGAGGCCGACCCCACTATTGACAAATTTGATGACCCGAATCAGCCCAAGCCCTTGGAGATAGAAGCCTCAGCTTAGTGGCTGTTCAAACGACCAAGAAACTGGCCGACCCAATAGGGGCCGACAGCATGAAGATACTACATCCAGCAGTCAGGACACCTAATAGGTCAGCATTAATCTCAGCTTCGGCCTGTCAGCATAAGCCGAGGATGACACCATCATGGCGCGTGATTCGGGAGATGCGTAGGACAGTGCACATGGGATTCATGTGGCACATGGACTAAATCGTTATAATAATATCATTCCCTCACGTGAGGGAATATTATATCATCATTACCTACAAGTGGACCAACCAAGTGTCAACAGGCAATTGCATGGATCATAATTCACATGCTCAATGCATGCTTGGGGGGTACACTACTCCCCCAAGCCCTATATATACTTGTCACCTTCATTATTATAGAGGGATGGATAATCGTAACCCTAGTTAAAACTCTGTTTGTACACCCTAGTAATTGTAACCTTATATGCATTGTATCTGAGGCCATCAGTGCCCAAATTTAGTGGATCGCACACAGTGGATGTAGGCCAGATGGGCTGAACCACTATACATCGTTGTCTCCATTCCTCTTATACTCACCCCCTTCTATATACTTATACACATACATAACTCTGTTGCTACCATTGTTGTTACTGTATGAGCTCACCACCTCTTATTTGGTGGTGTTGAATCTTATCATCATCAGTTTGGCACCGTTTGTGGGAACGATAAGCTATCTCTTCCTTTCTGCAGCTTGACCTCACCGGAGAATGTGGTGGTGAACCAATTCTCCCCCATTTTTTGAGTGGAGTGTTTCACCATTGAAAGAGATCCATTAAGGTTCTTAAGCTCTTTTGATCATCCAGATCAAACATATGGCACCGGAGTTACCACCACCGTCTACTCCACTAACTAGTGGAGCAGGACCTAGTTCCAGCCATATACCACCTCAGTCTGAGATGGATGAGGTGGCTGACGCCCTGAAGTCTTTGGCAGCAAGCCAGCAGGTTATGCAATTTGCAACTTTTAGCCAAAACATACGGAGGCCACCCGGAGTCTTATTGGAGATGATTACTCTGGAAGCTGCACGAGGACAACATGAGGCCAGGGGACCACCCTAGGCACCTCGTAAAGACCTGCCACCACCACAAAGGTGGAGGGATTTTGCCGACCCCCGGCGTCTACGCCTGGGGAGGTAAGGAAACCCTTGCCCGGAGGATAGATATAATGATATGGAGGTGGAAGACTCTCCCATAGATTTCAGGGAGCCATATGATGTCTCCAATAATACGGTGCGACCTGTCTAGGAGATCCGAGGGAAGTGTAGGAGGCATAATCCTGACAAACTCCCAAGAGGCTCAGCTTTTGATCTTCTGAGCAGAGGTTCGATCTTTAAGAGACTGGGCCCAGTCAATGACCTGAGGGAAATATTATCCAGATCGGGAAGTCTTGTAACATCGAGAAGAGAGGCAGTAGATGGCTGACCCCACGGGGGCCGAACCCATGGACGGGGCGACGGTCAGAGGGAGGTGAACACCCGATGCAGATCGAACGCAGCAGAGCGCTCAGTTCACCTCAGAGAAGCGACCGAGGATAACATCGGCCAAGCCGACCGTGTGAGGCCATGGAATGCCTCGATTCAAAAGTTAGAAGATTAAATTGGTGATATCCTAAAAAATCGAGACTCTCTTCAAAGAGGATATTCCATTGGCTGGCCTTTTATGGCAAATATAGTCAACTTCCCAATGCCATATAAGTTTAAGCCACCTGTGGTCACCCCAAGGTATGATGGGAGTACAAACCTAGTCCATCATATTGAGATGTACCAATCATCGATAGATATATTCTCTATCTTAGATGAGAGGAGGTGTCGTGCTTTTTCCAACACTTTGACCGGGGCCGCACATGTCTGGTATACCTCACATCCAAAGAACTCCATTGATAGCTTTAAGCAGCTAGCAGACCGGTTCATCCATAACTTTTTCTTTGAGGTAAGGCCACAAAAGAAGACCACTCACCTTCTCTATGTTAAGAAGGGAAGAACGAGATCCTCAGAGATTACATAGCCAGGTTTAACAAAGAAAAGTTAGAGGTCGAAGACTACGAAGAAAGTATAGCCATAACAGCCCTCATTGGAGGACTCCAAAAGAGGAAGCTATTATGGAAGCTTGCTGAAGACCCCCCGAAGTCAATGGATAAGTTACTAGAAATAGCGGGGAAGGTAATGAACACTGGAGAGGCAATGGCCGCCAAATATGAAGATGAAAAAGGAGGCACTAGTGGAGGTAAGTACCAGAAAAAAGAATAAGGAGGGGAAGAAAAGACTAGAAGATGACAAGTTTGTAGATTACACCCCTCTGATGGTCAACTGTGAACACATTTTGAATGAGATAAAGCGAGATTGATCCCTAAAATGGCCTGAGATTTTGAGAGCACCCCCCCACAAGAGGAACAAAAACCTATGGTGTGAGTTCCACCAAGACCATGTCCATTTGATCGATTAGTGTTTTTCTCTGAAATATGAAATTGAAAAAATATTAAAGGAAGTTAAGTTAAGAAAGTACGTGGACAAGGGCGCCTTTAAGAGCTGCCAAAGGGTTGGCCCAAGGAAGAAAAGAACCGATACATACAGAGAAGATCCTACCAACCAAAGAGACGACCCCTCAAAGGATGATGATGATCCCGACCTTCCATTAAGAGATGACCAAGGCCCTCTGAAAAGAATTAATATGATCTCATTAGGTGTTGGAATGATCTCTGGGGGCCTAGCAGGAGGAGGATCAGAAGTCGCCGATAGGAAGGCCCATGTAGCTGAGGTGAAGGCAATAATGAAAGCTATGCACTCAACCTATATAGAAGCCAAGCCTGAAAAAAGGAAAAAAGTCGGCATGGATACTCTAATAGTGGGTTTCTCAGGGATGGACTTTAAGGGCCTCCTAGCCCCACATGATGACCCTCTCGTCATCACCACCAGGGTACACGGATGTGAGGTGCTAAGGATCTTGGTAGACGGGGGAATTTCTGCAGATGTGATGTTTTGGCCATGTTTTAAAGCCTTAGGACTCATCCATGCTAGGCTCGTCCCACACTATCATCCCTTGATTGGTTTTAGTGGGGAGAAGGTTCATCCCTTGGGAATGTATGAGGCCGATGTAAGAATGGGAGATGAGTGGCTAATATTGCTCACCAAGAAGGTCAACTTTTTCGTGATGGATGAAAACGGCTTCTCAGCCTACAACATTATACTGGGACGAGTAGCCCTCAAGGAATTTGAGACTGTGCCCTCCACGATCCACCAGATGATAAAATTCCCGACCCTTATGGGGTAGGCCAAGTTTAGGGAGACCAGATAACGACACGAGAATGTTACTTCAACACTTCTGAGGAAAGAGAGGCACATAAGAAGGCAACAACTACTCACAACATCGATACCCTTTACCCTAGGGATGATATAAAGTTAAAGAAAGGAGAAACCGCGGAAGAGGTAGAATCCATCATCCTCAAAGAGGATGAGCCAGAAACAATCGTCCAAGTTGGAAAAGATCTAAAGTCAGATATAAAAGAAGAGCTCATCAAACAATTATGGAGAAGATAAAACATATTTGTATGGAGTCATGCAGACATGCCGGGAATCGACCCCCTAATCATGTGTCACAAGCTCAACGTGATAGAGGACGCGAAGCCAATAAAGTAGAGGAGGAGAATTTATTCACGAGAAAAATATGAGGTCATAAGGGATGAGGTCAAGAAGCTAGAAGAGGCTTAGTTTTTTAGGGAGGTCATCTATCCCGAATGGCTATCTAACGCGGCTATAGTACCTAAGCCAAATGGGAAATGAAGGATGTGTGTAAACTTCACCGACCTCAACAAACACTGCCCCAAACATATTTTCCCCCTTTTCCTCATTGATTAGATGGTAGACGCTACTGCAGGCCATGAGCTAATGAGCTTCATGGATGCATATTCGGGCTACAACCAGATTTTCATGAATCCTAAGGACTAAAAAAACAACTTTCATTACTGACAAGGGGACGTACTATTATAGGGTCATGCCCTTTGGCTTGAAGAATATGGGGGAAACATATCAGCGTCTCGTGAATAAAATGTTCGAAGAACAAATTGAGAAGTCTATAAAGGTCTATGTAGATGACATGTTGACTAAGAGATTGAAAGCCAAAGATCACGTGGCCGACCTTTAGAGGACCTTTGACCCGATGGATAAGTATCGAATGAAGCTCAACCCAACTAAGTGTATTTTTTGGGTCAGATCAGGAAAGTTCTTAGGGTTCATCGTCAATTAAAGGGGCATCGAGGCCAATCTTGAGAAGATAAAGTATCTGCTACAAATGAAGACCCCCAAGACCATTAAAGACGTTCAGAGGCTCATAGGATGTGTGGATGCTTTGAATAGGTTTCGTATCCAGAGCCACCAACAAGTGCCTACAATTTTTTAAAGTTCTCAGAATGGCTTTTGAATGGAACGAAGAGTGTGACAAGGCTTTCGAAGCGATAAAGGCCTATCTAGGGTCCCCTTTTCTCTTATCGCGTCTAGTGCAAGGCAAAAGATTATATGTGTACCTAGCCGTCTCAGAGTTAACCATCAGTGCTGCTATTGTGAGAGAAGAAGACGGAGTGCAGAAGCCGATGTATTTTAATAGTAAAGCACTCCAAGGGGCAGAGCAAAGGCACCCTAGGATGGAGAAGTTAGCCTATGCTTTGATTCACACCTCAAGGAAGATGAAGCCGTAATTACAGTCCCATACAATGGTCATCCTCACCGATTCCCCTCTTAGGCAGGTCATACACAAGATAGAGAAATGAGGGAGGCTAATGGCCTGGGCTATAGAGCTGGGAGAGTTTGATATTGTGTATCAGCCTAGGATGGCCATCAAGGGGCAAACATTAGCAGATTTCCTGGCTGAATTTACTTGGGAAAAGGCCGAGTATGAAAATGAGAACCTTGAGAAGATAGAATTGGTGACCCGTCCACAGATAAGGCCGAGATAAGCGTCGCTAGAGAAAAAGTTATCGAAAATGAAGAGGGAAGATACCTCTTTAGATAGGGATCCCTCACTAAAGGAAATTTCTCAGAGGAACAAGCTGTGTGGAATCTCTTTGTTGATGGGTCCTCCTACGAGAGAAGAAGTGGAGCTAGATTAATAGTATCAACACCTGATGACATGGACATCGAGTATGCCCTCAGGTTCGACTTCAAAGCCTCCAATAATGAGTCAGAATATGAGGCCCTGATAGGAGGCCTCTCCTTGGCTAGGTCTCTTAGTGCTGGCCAGGTCTTGGTCCATAGTGATTTAAGATTGGTAGTGAATCAGATACTAGGAGCATACGAGGCTAAAGATAAGAGAATGGCCAAATATATTGAAAGAATAAAGTCAGTGTTGAAGAGCTTCACATAAGTAATGTTGAAGAAGATACCTCGGCTGGATAATGGTCGAGCTAATGCACTTGCTAGACTAGCCTCAGCAACTAAGACATATATCAGGAGAATAGTTTTAGTGGAAATTCTACTTCGGCCAACGATTGAAGAGGTAGATGGAAAACTTGTCTTGTGTTTAAATGTAAACATGGAACCTTCATGGATGGACCCTCTAGTCAGATACATTAAATAGGGGAAGATACCGGAGGCAAAACTAAAAAGGAAGAAGTTAAGGTACAGAGTAGCAAAATTTATCGTCATAGGAGATACGTTGTAAAAAAAGGGGTTCATGATCCCTTTGCTCAGGTGTGTCCACCCGTCGGAGGTTCCATATATCTTTCAAGATGTGCATGAGGGATCTTGTTCAAGCCACATCAGGGGTAGGTCATTTGACAAGATGATAGTCACCCACGGATACTCGTGGCCGACCTTGGCGAAGGATGCTACGACATATGTGAAGATGTGTGATAAATGTCAGAGGTTCACCACCATCCCTCACCAACCCCATCAGTCTCTTTCCTCCATTACATCACTGTGGCCATTTACAGTATGGGGAATCGATTTGGTAGGACCCTTGCCTAGGGCTGTCAATAACTATCAATACTTGATCGTAGCGATTGATTATTTTTCAAAATGGGTGGAAGCAAAGCCAATGGTCACAATCACCAAGAAGAAGACCTTCCAGTTCATCTGGAAGAACATCATATGTAGGTATGGTATCCCCAAAACCCTCATCTTACATAACAGGACTCAGTTCAAGAATGTATCCCTAGAGAAATACTGCAAAAGAGTTGGGATCAAACAGTTATTTTCTACCCCAGGCCGACCTCAAGCTAATGGGCAAACCGAGGTTACAAAACGAATAATCCTAGACAGGATTAAGAAAAAACTCGAGGAGACAAAAGGAAGATGGCTTGAGGAGGTATACGTTGTGCTTTGGGCCTATAGGACGACAACAAAAATCCTATCGGGGAAACCCCTTTCATGTTGGCATATGGCTCATAAGCAGTCATCCTTACCGAAATTGGGTTTCCTACTCACAGAGTTCAAATGTATGATCCTCAAAGAAACATGGAAGAAAGGAGACTTGATCTAGACTTGATTGGGGAAATAAGAGAAGATGCTGAGATAAGACAAGCAACCTACCAGCAGAGGACGGTCAGGTTTTACAATCAGAGGGTAAAGCAAAGGTCGATCGTTGTGGGCGATATAGTCCTCAAAAAGACATGGAAAAAGCCTAACAAGTTTCACCCAAATTGGCATGGCCCATATAGGGTCATCGATGAAGTTGTCCTAGGAACCTATAGACTAGAAAACCTTGAAGGGAAACCCTTTTTGAACCCTTGGAACGCAGATCATCTGAAGAAATACTATCAATGATGTTGTAGTTGATGTCCTACTTTTTCATAATTATAATGATGTGTTATTTCATAGAATACATGGAATGTTAATAAGAATATTCTATTAGCACCTCATCTTATGTTTGTCAATTTAGATATCTGTTGGGGTAATTTATGTTAAGCCACAAAACATCATTTGTGGTGAATTAGGCTTAAATGCTCTTTGATGATATGATAACATGAATGGGGACAACCTCATCCATATGCTGTCAATAAAATCGAGGAGCATCTAGCTGTGAAAACACCATTTGATTTAGTGGATAATCTCCCTCGGCTAGGATGAGGGTGAATGGTAGGGACGACCCTCCATTCACTCTAAAGAAAGACGAGGGAGGAGTTGATAATTGAAAACACCATTAACTTGGTGGATAACCACCCTCGACTATGATGAGGGTGAATGGTAGGGACGACCTTCCATTCATTCTCAAGAAAGACGAGGGAGGACTTATGTTTTGAAAACACCATTTGATTTGGTGGATAGCCACCCTCGGCTATGATGAGGGTTAATGGCAAGGACGACCCTCCATTCACTCCCAAGAAAGACGATGGAGGACCTATATTTTAAAATACCATTAATTTGGTGGTTAACCTCCCTCGTCTATGATGAGGGTGAATGGTAGGGACGACACTCCATTCACTCTTAAGAAAAATGAGGGAGGGATTGGGTTTTGAAAACACCATTTGATTTGGTGGATAACCACCCTCGACTATGATGAGGGTGAATGGTGGGGAAGACCCTCCATTCACTCTCAAGAAATACGAGGGAGGACTTATCTTTTGAAAACACCATTTGATTTGGTGGATAACCACCCTCGACTATGATGAGGGTGAATGGCAAGGACAACCCTCCATTCACTCTCAAGAAAGACAAGGGAGGACCTATGTTTTAAAACATCATTAATTTGGTGGTTGATCTCCTTCGGCTACGAAGAGGGTGAATGGTAGGGATGACCCTCCGTTCACTCTCAAAAAAGACGAGGGAGGACTTAATAATTGAAAACACCATTAACTTGGTGGATAAGGGTGAATGGTAGGGACGACCATCCATTCAATCTCAAGAAAGACGAGGGAGGACTTGGAGGATGTTTAGCACATTATGAAAAGAGCAAAATAGAAGACCCATTTTAAAGGGAAAGGCACTTCCATTAAAAACATTGTTATAATAAAGAATGTTTAAAAGATAGAAAAAAAAATAAAATTACCTCAGAGGGTATAGGTCACAGACGACCACCCTAAACAGTTGTCTTAGAGGGCAAGACAAATTTAGTAACATTGACCTGGGGCCGATCCTCAGATGTCTCGGTCCCCTCAATGACCAACTAAAACTCCACGTAGGGCAGGTCCTCAGCCATCAAAGGGTCTTCTAGGTCTACAACTTCCAGAGACAGGTGAATCACCGACACTGCATCTGAAAACTTTAGGATGACCCACTGACAAGCCATCTTGATCCCTATCTCTAGATACTCAAGGCCAAAACCTTGGAATTCATCATAAAGCTTGTAGGCCTCTACAGCATCGGCTCCAGCCCTCTGAACAGCTACCTCGAGGTCTGACTTGAATTGCGTTGCTTGATTGGTCAGCGCCTCATTCTTGGCTTTGAGAAGATTGTCTTTCTGTGTCAGCTTCTCAGCGTGCTCTTTTCCAAGCTCCCCAAGAACTCTGGAATGGTCAACCCTCACACCCTCCAACTCTTTCTTGAGACACTCCAGCTCTGCCTTCAAGCTAGTCTCGCTCTAAACAACCCTCTCAGCCTTTTGGATCTTGGGGTAATTCTCTGCCATCCACTTCATGGCCGACGTAAAAGCCCAAACATACTGAAAGGACGAGGATAAAGTTAGATGAGGTAACAATTGATATTTTTTGAATTATAATTAAAAAGGATGTGATAAAAGTACCTGGGCTATACTGTGAAGCCCAGAGTCGTAGCCTTTGGGGGGGATCTTCACTAGAAAATTATAATCGGATGAAGACGGAGCAGAGAACTTGGCCGCATTAATAGCTTTCTTATGGGCAATCAGAGAGATGGGGTCAGCCTTTAGCATGGTCAGGTTGTCCGACCATAAAGTGTCTAGAGAGGAGCTTTCCCTTTCAGTGCGCGTATCAACGACATCAGTCCTTACCCTCGTAGTGTCATCATGACGACCTTGAATAGGACCGTCTCTCTCGTTATTTTTCTGTGAGTCCACATGGGTCAGCCCCAGAGCTATCAGCGCCACTTTAACTACTTTCTTCTATTGTTTCTGAGGCTACTTGCCTTTCTTCTTAAGACCAACTAGTAGACTTGGGGCCAAAATTTCCCAAAGTGTGTCAGATATGCCTGGAGGATGACCTATAAAGATAAGATGACATGTCAGGTACAACTAACAATAACGAGGGAACACTTGGAAGAAATTGAAACAAAAATAAATCACATAATTCTATCAAAGGGCCGACCCTCAGACCAACTTCTTTGAGGAGACGAGGGGTCACTAAATCTTCAAACTTGGGAATCTCACCCTCCTTCCCCTGTTCCCTCAGATAGTCGGCTATGGCCCTTTCATCCAAGATAAGTCTGAGGTCTGACCTTGCTTTCATAGAGTGGTTAGACCATGCTCTGGGAACCCTCAAACTGTCTTCAGGGGGATCAACCCTGATGGGAAATTCCTAATCCCCAGAAATAAAAAAAGAACTTTTTCTTCTAGTCATGGTTGGAAGATTGGGCAATGTGGATAAGTTTCTTATCTAACCTCCTAGCCTCTAGATGGAAATATCCAAGGTGCTTGGACGAGGAGTGATAATTAGCTTTTTGCATATGTATCATTGTTGTGTAAAAGCCACTCTCAAAATTCCCTTGAGTACCTACAAAACTTGTCTAAAAATAACTCGTATTACGGTAAGTACGGGTACCAATCCTACTTTCAAGGTGAAACAATTAATGTGAAAACGTGCAATTCCAATTTTATTTTATGAAAATCCTTTTTTTATTATTATTTTTTTAAAACAATTTCAAGGAAAAAATTAACTAACAAATGCTAAAAATTATAGAATGACTAAAAAATGTAAAAGAATGTGCAGCCGAGTATCAAATAATGTGAGAAGGTCAAGAGATGGGATTACACTGCATTTTAAATTATTCTAATTTCTCAATTTATTAATTTGAAATACTTCGAGATAATATTAAATCGATCATCTAACTCTCGTTAAAATTATAAATTTAATAAAATATTTTTCAGAAAATTGATTTAAAATTGGCACACGATGAAAAATTAAGACTACACTATTTTCAGAAAATCACCCGCTACGATCAATTTAACGAAACAACAGCAATCCTTAAATTTCAACACCGAATTAATATTCAACTATAGGAAAAACCTATCTCTACTTCGGTTCCTAAATTCAAACATCAATTCGTTCAATTAATTTACTAACTCTCGTTACATAAATTAATTGGCGACAGTTAAAAATAATTTACCTACAAATATAAATTTAATGAAACCAATTAATTAAAGTAACATCGTACGCAGTGCATCCCACCCCTAGAACGGGGTGCTTACACAAGCATAATGAAATAATTAATCTCAGCCACAAACATGGAACAATAAATTAAAGAGTAAATAAAGAAATACAATACACAAAAGTCTCCCTTTGAATTGATTCCTTGAATCGCGTTCATGCACGTGTGTCCCAATGTTTTCAAAAATCCAGCACTTGATTACACCAAAATGAATAAAAAACAAACCTAAACATCTTCTCGTACATGGCGACTTCTCCATCCCTCCCCTGGAATACCTTTTCATATTCATGTGGGATCCTCATGATTATGTTGGGCTTAACACCAAAGAAGTGTCTCCATAATAAGAGATCACTATCCTTGACAGACGAGGCTAATGAAGTGTCGATCTCTTACTCAAAATTTGAACTCTCATCCTCATCCTCGCCCTCGGCCCCACTACCCTCGTCCCCAGCTTTTTCAGCCTCATTATGGTCAAAGTGTGGGTTTCCACCTGATAAAGTGGCTTGGAATTCAAGTGGGGACATGGTAGTAATAGGGACTACTTCAGGGTGAAGTGTTCCTTCGGCCCATTCATGGTGGTTAAGGCTTGAATGGGCGTCTCTCCCAGAGGTCCCAGCACCAAAGGAAGATGATGCTTTGGCTCGTCTGCCCATAACTTCCTTTTGACTCTGACTCTCAGATGGACAATAGGCAACCCAAAAGGATCAGAGGGTGATGGTAGAACTATAGCTAATGATAGACAGGGTCGGCCCTACATCTAGACTTGTTCTCTTCCTCTATTCTCCTTATCTCTGTAAAGTACCTCTGTCTCAAAGTTGGAAACTCCTAAGCTAAATCATAAAGCCTTTGACGCATTAAAGGGGAGACCCTACACTTAAGGAATTTTTTCAAACAACTTACAAACAAGTTAAATAGCTGACTAAGTTGACTTTTGGATTGAACCTAGATAAACAAAGGGTTTTGGGAATGAATATCGAAGAACAGAACCAGTGAAATTCACCGAAGAAGAAGATCGGAGTGTCATCGGGAAACTTAAAAAATGCTACAAATGGACATTGAACCACCACAAAAAGGTGGGGGAGAGACCCATGAAGGCTTACCACTTGGATTCTAACCCAAAAACCAACGGAGAAAGGTGGAAACACGCCGAAAAAAGGCAAAACGGCCAAGGAAAGTTCGCCGAAAATATTTAAAACAGAAACCAAAAGGAACTTGATAAAAGAGAAAGAATATGGAGAGAATGGCGAAGGAATTACTTGGAAGAGGAGACCAAAATTGGAAGAAAATTTGGAGTTTTCACAAAAATTCAAGAATGGAGGTTAACTGCCAAAGTTAGAGAGAGAGCATACACGCGAAGAAGAAGGAAGAAGAAAGAGAGAGAGTTATTTGAAATTTTTTAAATACCTTGTCATCATTGGGCTTGATAACCCCGACGATGTACAACTCATGAGGAAAATTATTATCAGGGCACAATATTCCAAGTATAACACGCAACCGTTAATCCTGGAGAACACACGATGATTGACACCTGACAATACGTCAACCAACTTGACAAATGTCATTCATCAACCTAACCACTTATCAAATCGACATGCAAAGACAATATTACCCCTCAACTATATCAACAACATCGATGACTAAGGGCTAGGGGTGATTTATATACCAAAATATACCCTTGGTGAGGCCAAGGGTATCCTCGTCTAAGACGAGGACTCAACTCTACTTCTACCCCCAGAGGATCATACGGAAGATAGGGGGCCATCCAAGCTTACCCCATCATTGACGACACAGTTCAAATGACCGGCCGACCCTATGGAGGCCAACCTCGCTATTGACAAGTTTGATTATCTGAATCAGCCCAAGCCTGTGGAGATAGAAGCCTCGACTTAGGGGATGTTTGGATGACCAAGAGATTGGCCGACCCAATGGGGTCCGACAGCACGAAGATCCTACATCCAGGAGTCATGACACCTAATAGGTCAGCATCAATCTCAACCTCGGTCTGTCATCATAAGCCAAAGATGGCACCATTATGGCACGTGATTCGGGAGACGCGTGGGATAGTGTGTATGGGATTCATGTGGCATATGGACTAAATCGTTATAACAATATCATTCCCTCACATGAGGGAATATTATATTATCATTACCTACAAGTGGACCAGCCAGGTGTCAACAGGGGATTGGCTGGATCATAATTCACAGCTCAATGCATGCTTAGGGGGTACACTACGCCCCCCAAAGACCTATATATACTTGTCACCTTCATTGTTATAGATGGATGGATAATTGTAACCCTAGCTAAAACTCTGTTTGTACACACAGTAGAGAGAGAGCTTATGTGTATTGTATCTGAGGCCATCAGTGCCTAAATTTAGTGGATCACACACAGTGGATGTAGGCTAGATTGGCTGAACCACTATACATCATTGTTTCCATTCCTCTTATACTCACCCCCTTCTATACACTTATACACATACATAACTCGGTTGGTACCATTGTTGTTACTATTTGAGGTCACCACCTCTTATCTGGTGGTGTTGAATCTTAGCATCATCAGTATGTCTAAATTTTGTGGGCAAAGTTCCCTTGTAAGGGGGGGGGGGGGGGGGGGGGGGGGAGTATGTAATACCCCTTATTTATGAGTAATTATTTTTATATTAATTTGCCTTGGCGGTTAATTATATAAAATAAAGGAAGTTGAAGTAAATATTATTTTAAGTGATTAAATAGATGATATTTAGTGAGTTTTGCATATTTACTCTTAAGTGAATGTAAATAGCATCATATTATGGTTTGTTGCGTCGTTATGATTTAAGTGACTGTTATGACTTATATCCCAATCGGATAATTATTGATGAGTTATTATGTCGTTGGAACATGAAGTAATGAACGATATTCCGGATGCCAATTTAGATGGCGCGGTAAGTCCGAAAATAGTTGAAATAGTCAAAATAAGTACCAAGTTATGTATTTGGGTTCCGAGACATTCTTTCACTAGTATAATTTTATTATGATGTTACAAGTCATTGTAATTGTGTAGTAGCATTTAAATGATTAGGCTTAATGTATTTGGGTGTTTAGTCTTCGAAGACAATTTTTTTTCTCATTTAGGTTTCTAAACTTAGAAAGAGTTAGAGAGAAGAGAGAGCTTGGGATAAAGAGGAGATAAAGAGGAGATTTGATATTGTTGGCTTGAAATTGTTTCAACAAGCAAGAATCTGAGGCTACAATCTTGAGGCAAGTTTCTAAATTGCAATTGTGTATTATTGAGTGTGAATAATTTGTATATATAGTTGTGTTATTTTTTTTAGATTTAAACCATTTTTGGGTTTTGATGAGTTTGGTGTTTAAAACCCTTATATTTTGATTTGGATATGATTTGAGTTGGTTATATTAGTTGTTGTTGTGTAGGAATGACTGGGTGAAGTTATTATATAATGAGGTTGAAGGAAGTGGAAGAAATAGGTTTGGAAATCTAGGTTTTGTAAAAGAAAATGGGGGTTGGCCGTGGGATCTGGTGCGACCGGTCGATCGCGGTCGATCGGGCCTAAAGAGAAAAGCCTAATGCTTCTATCGCAAGGAAATTTTTTAGAACATGTTTGACCGCGGTCCATAGACCGATCGATCGGGTCTTAAGGTAAGAGCCTACTGCTTTTCTTACAAGGCCAATTTTCAAAGGCGCAGTCGACCGGGGGTCAGGGTCTGGTCGACTGGTACCCTGTTTTAACCCTGAAATTTTAGATTTCTTCAACCCTTTTCTTTTATGGTTTGAGTCTTAGGAATCGTCTCTTATGAAGTAAAAATAGAGTATTAGAGTCTTACATTAGAGTAACTAATACCCTAGGTTAGAAAGGGAGCGTTTGGGCTTATTTCGGGAGATAATTAATTGATTAATTAAAGGAAGTTAGGCTCTTTGTAACACCCCGCTTAAAATAATAACGGGTGGCCAGCCCTATACTATATTAAATCAGGAATTCCAGATGGTCCAGTCTCAACATCAACTAACGGTACTATATAATATAGGACTAACTACCCGAAATCATATAAGCGAGATGTTATAAAAATTTAAAACTTGCAACATACAATAACCCTACACTATAAAACTACTAATGAATAGGAGATGCGGGAAAGAACTATAATAAATAAAATGCTAGAAATAAAATGAACCAATTAAATACAACCGAATGTACTACAAAAAGTAGATCCGAATAAGCTGTCGGATCACAACAAATACAATAACTGAAATGGAATGAATAAAAACATATATATAAATATCCCTTGGGTACAAACCCGATATACAACATGAATCCTACCTAGAATTTTAAAGAAGTAGGAAGCGGCTACATGAAACATCCTGCAACAGTCCGCACCTTTCACGGCTCCCAAGACTCAGGATAGAAGGTCATCCGGCATCCATGCGGTAGGATACCTGTGGTAACATATATATATACAAGGAGGAGAGAAAAGTAAACGGGTCAGAGCCCTGAATGTGTAAAATATTTAGCAAGTGTGTTAACCGTGCATAATAAATACCGGTGTACTTAATTTCATAATTAAAGTGAGACCGCACTCTCATGGAACCCCAACTCACCTCTCATCTAAAGGCGCGCACCTATTCGCGTCCTCAAATTTTAGTTAAATTACCCCCATTAATTTTAGGACAACCTAACTTATCAGGCCTAGCCTATATCCACGAGAGCTACCTTCCCGTCATAATCTAAGGATCCACCCATTTCTAAACCCACTAAATTATGATTACAACAATTATGCCATAAAAGGCTTAATGAATTCCGATTAATAATCTCATGAATTATAATTATCATAATTCCTAAAACATTACCTCTATACATATACATATATATATATATATACCTATATAGGCTAAAAATGTAAGAATTAATATACTTAATAATATGCACATGGAATATTGGCAAGACTTCTCTCTAGTCCCAAAATTGTACTACGTTTCGTGCGTGGGGAGTCTCGCAAAGCGAAATCCAAACAAGGAACCGCCCCGTTACACTACTCCTGATAAGGTCAAGACCAGAGATCCGTGATGCCACCTATGGAATTACTTCTCTCAATTCTCGACATGGCACTGCGTTTCGTGCGTGAGGTGTCTCGCAAAGCGAAATCCAAACAAGGAACCACCTCGTTACACTACTCCTGGGCAATGTCGATCCTAGAGATCCATAATCCTCAACATACAAGTTAATACTACCATTACTACTAACTATAACTCCTAAAGAAAGAAAGAAAGAAAGAGAAGAAAAGAAAGAAAACAAATAAGATAAAATAAAAGAACCTCCAATAATATCCTTGGGATGATGTAACCGAAATAATACCTTATGTGCGATACATCAACCCCCATCAATCTAGTACACCATAATCATCTAAGATGTACTTCATAAAAGTCCATATCCTTTCGTCTATAGGATATATATATATAAATATATATATATAGGTATTTATTTCTAACCGTATATATATCATCATCAATTCAATAGCCAAGTGTACATACTACATATGATGTACAAGGCCATGCACATAATATACCCGGCTATATATATCGCCGATAAACTGCATCAATGCTATCATCTTCCCAGTGCCCGGCTCACGTAGCAAAACTGGGGCCACCATGGTGGGACTAAACGACACCCATCTCATGGTAAACTCACGCACACGACGTCCCGGGAAGCGGTCATAGCTCCAAACTGGCAATGAGACGAAACATACCCATCACGTCTCATCCCAAAATAAATATATATATCATATAGTAACACACGGGACGACTATGACCTGGGGAATATCCACACCCTGCTTTTCTAGCCAGGATGCTCACCCTCTACGCGCGCAACTTCCCAATGATAGCATGAGCGGGGTATGCTTAACCAATATAGTATATATATCATTTACATGCATAATATATAATCCATATGATCCAATCATATGATCAAGTAATAAACCATCATATACGGTTTAAATATCCATACCATGTATGCCCACAACATAAAGATATCCATATATCTATATACATACAGATATATATATATATATATCAACACATATTCACATATCCTCATCTATATATATAAACTAATTCTCGTTCATATGTATAAGATATATATATACCTGGCTATAAGTATACATAGTCCTCAATATACAAGCCGTCACCACAATTCCTTTAATTTACCTCGATACGTGAATATAATCCCATACTTGAAACATATTCGATCATTTTCCTATGATGAATAGTCTCCCAAAACCATATGTATATATCTATACCTATATATATTCAACATTAGGGCTATCACCCAAGAGTTTGTGTAGGAATCTTTCACTACACATATCATCTGTATCTCCGAGTACATTAAAGAATCTAGTAATCATTTTGACTATCGGCATACATATAACTAATAGTCTATCAGCCTCAAGCTCATTCTTTCAATCATCACATAATCTCATTTCCCTCGATTTCGACTATGGTTCGATCACTTTTGTGAATACCCTAATCTAAGATCTCTCTAAGAGTTCTTAGCCTCACATCACATCTACACTTACTTTTAATCTACAATTAGGATTCCCAATCCCAAAGGGTTTTCCCCCAAAATCTTTATACATAACTCCAAATACATACATGGATACATTTCTCCCAAATTACCCTAAGGAATCCCCAAAACTCTAATGTGTGAGAAACTCCTTATGTGTCTCCAAGAACATATCTCTTACATCATAAGAGAAGGCCCCAAATCAATAAACCCAACCAAAAAGGGTTTGAATTCACTATGGAGAAAATACCTCAAAATGCTCTGTTTCCGAATAGATTCGGCCCTGTTCCGAATCGATTCGGACTAGCGAATTGATTCGGCCTCCAAGGCGAATCGATTCGGGTCCAAAGACCTGGGCTTCTGCAATAGGCCAAATCGATTCGACTGGGGGTCCGAATCGATTCGGTCAATGCAGACCTGCCAATTTTACCAAACCGAATCGATTCGCTAGAGGGGGCGAATCGATTCGGACCTGCAATTTTTGAAGGTTTCATATGTTTCTTCAAAACCCACGAATTCTAAACCCTAAATTTCTCATTCCAACCCCCATTCCTTCATCAAATCATGATTTTAAGCCCCTTAACCAACCCAAAGTTGATCCCAATCATTTCTATGTCATTAATTCCATATTTAATCATTGATTTCAAGATTTAAACCTAAAATCTAGGTTTTGACATTAATACCCAAAAACCATTTCTTTACCCCACAATTTATGAAATGAAATACACAAATAGCTATTTAGCAAGATTAAACACTTGCCTCAGATTTGTAGAGGTTGGATCGTCCTCGATGTCGCGGTTGGGCCGGGAATCTCCAAGATTTCTTCCTCTCTCTCTCCCTTTCTTCTTCTTTCTCTTCTTCTTCTCTCTCTAGGGCTTTTCTCTCTTTCTCTCAAATGAGAAATGGCTTCATCCGTAAGCCTCCAACCTTTTAAAACAAAATCCCAGTTTCAAATGTTAATACACACTTTAAATGACTCGTTGACTCCAATTCAAGTCAAAACAACTTAAAAACATTCCGGAGCCGAAATAAGACCCAATGACAGTCATTTTGACTATCTCGACCCTTCCGGGATCGATGGTACCCTCAAAAATATTATTCGGAATACTTTGAAACGTCCTCTATTTTTGGACTTGAATTCCCAAATTTTAAAATTTTCCAATTTAATTAAATTTAATTTTCCCAAAATTAAATTTCTCAGTCTCAAAAGTCTTGGGGTGTTACACTCTTTTCATCTAGTAAGCTAGTTTAGGACTAGGGGAGAGTTGGTTGGTATTGTTGTGGACTTTTAAAGACTAGTATGAGGTAAATTATGCTTGGTATCGTAAAATTTTGTGGTGAACTCTCGTAGGCTAGTATGGGGGCAATTAAACTTTGTGGTTTATGTAAGGACACAAGTCTCCGATTGAGTCTTAATGTAGTGTTGGATCAATTTCGTACAAAAACGTTTGAGTCATAGGATAGTGTTCAAGTGTACCCATCCAAGCCTATGACGTGTTAGTTGAAGATGTAGAGGCCAAGAGTAAAAAGCTTCATCATATGTCGGGTTTAGTGTGCCTCGTTTCTACGCCAACAACCTTGGTTCCAATGCTTCTAAGGTATGAATATATATATATGAATATATATATATATATATATATATATATATATATATATAGGAGCTTGGACATTTATTGGGTGTATTTTATAAAGTTTTTATAAAATAGTTTTAGCGACTTCGTTCTGCTTAGAAAATATTTTTTAGAACTTTCCATAAAAAATTTTGGGCTTAAAAATAATATTTCATTTTTCTGACAAGTCGTTCGAACCATATGGGATCTCGTTCGAATGATATTGCCATGTCGTTCGAACGAACTGGCATCTCATTTGAACGAGATTTCCTAGCCATTCGAACGAGACTTCTGATGATTTTCCTTTTTCCATTCTGGAACCTCATTAGTAAAGTCGTTCGAACGAAAATTCGTTTGCACGAAATTTGGCGGGAACATGTATTTTGACAGTTTTTGACTATTTTCCCACTTTTCCCACTTCTCTTCCCCACTATCTTTTGACAGAATTACTTAGTGCGGGAACCGACTATTTTGAACTAACTTTTTCACATTCCTCCATCTTCTAGAGAGAGTTTTAGAGAGTTTCAAATCAAAAAAAAAATTCAAGTTTAAGTGTTTGTTTTCAAGAAAAAATCCAAAAATAGTTTTGTTTACACCCATTTGTTTTGTTTATCCAAGTTCCTTAATATATATACTTTGCTTGGAGTTTTGGCACCAGTTTATCTCTACACCTTGAAGAAGAGAATTGTGGGTTTACTTCTACATCCCACAAAGAAGAAGACTTGTTTGTGGCTGCGGCATTCTGATACGGTGAAAGGCACCGTGTGTGGTTGATGGGTTCCTAAAAGTACGATCAGTGGATTTCGAGACCACGGTGGACCTCTGTGGTTATTCACTAGGTAGGGGTGTGTACAAGAAGGAGTGTCGGGGCTTGGACGGAGTCAATTCGAGTGATGTAAGTCTTACTGTCTTGTACTTGTAATACCGTACTTACTCGATTTGAGGCTAGGGTCGTCTGAGGCTTTTTCCCGTTGTGGGTTTTCATCGTACATCGCGGCGTAGTGGTTATTTGTTTATTTTTATCTTTTGCATATTCACATTAGATGCATGTTTAGGTAAAAAGATAAAATTGGTTTAAATCACTACTCATGTTTAATTTGGTGCAAATTTAAATTGGGTCAAAGTTAATTTAATTCAAGTCATTAATTTTATTGGATAAAATTTGGTTTGACCCAATTTGCAAAATTGAATATTTATTGGTAGGCAAATTTCTAGGACCTGGGCTGAGTTAATATGGTAATGTGAAAAATGTAATTGTTGATTAATTGAATTTCACTTTGGGCTAAAGTTAATTTTAATTTCAAAGAAATTAAAATTTGGTTTATGAAAATTTGTTGAGCCATCTTTATTCCGCATCTTTAAAAGGAAATTGAAATTGACTTTTTGTTAAGACTTTAAAATTGGGGGGCATACGCGTCAACAGTTTATGTCGTTAAGCACATAAGGTTTCGGTTAAAATAAACATGCATTTTAGATTGGCATATCTTGTGATTTATATCTTACATATACATACCTCTCTAAATGCTATCATAAGGAAAGTTACACGAATGAGGTAAATCCCCTGGCTTGTGATGTAGGGAGAATATAGTCCTTGGGCCTAGGACCGGTGATTTCATTGTGTGATTGTTTCATTCGATGTGAGGTAATTTTGGGTATAGTTATGACTCACTCTCGAAGGTATATGGTCGCTTCCAACGTGACTCGACTTAGGGTTCTCAGAAGGATGGTCTTAGAATCGTTATGTTTGACTGTAACTATTCTTACGACTGTGTAATTTCAATAATGAGTAATGAAACTATCAATCAACTTAATGGCTTATAATCCTCAATGATAAATGGACTTGTAAAATTATATTTCCTTGAATTGGTAAATCTATGCATGTTATGGAATTAAACTTCTTCTCTCAATTAGCTGAGTAATTTAGTCTGAAATGTTCTATTATGATGCTAGGTTCTGAATTTAGATGAGAGTAGAAGAAATCTAAAATTTCCGGTATATTTGTCTTACTCTTGTGGTTCTTGTATATATGCTCAGGTGCTCCGTCACAAGGATGCTCGTGTTGACCTATCATTTCCAGTGTCAGGGAGCTACAACATTTTTGCGGATGTTGTAGGACTTTTGTAATAGACACATCATTCTTTTGGATAATCTAGTTATGATATCTCTGTATATTCGGGGGTGTTTCCCCAATTATTGTAATGTATGATTATTGTAATACTTAATGTAAATCTTATGTACTAGTCTGTTGACCAACAACTTATTCTGTTATGTTTGTTAAATGGTTTTATAGCTATTACATGCCCTAATTATGTATCCATCTTCTCTTATAAATTGGATTGTCAAATTGTTTTTATTAAACTTGCTAAATTATTTGACATCCATTTTCTAAAATATTTGGTGGTTATCTCGTACTGTTATTTTTACGACAGTGGTGCTAAGAATGGACCATCTATGATTCGTGTATTTATTGGAGTATCAGGCTGGCAACCTCTTATTTTAATAATCGAGGTGTCACAAAAATTTTAGGGTTTACAAAATTTTCTTGAGATGCAAAGTTGGATCGTGTGTTTGGAGTTTGGGGGTCAGTAAGATGGATCGTGTGTTTGGAGTTTGGGAGACGAAAATCTTGACCTCTTCACTGACTTGGAGTGCACTAGATCGTGTTAATTTTGAGCGATTCATTTAAGGAGTCTTTCGGATTATCAATTTGGCTTTCTATGTGAGTTTTGGCTTACTCCCATTAATATTATATATATATACATAAAATGGATTTGATTTGAAGCTTATCACCTTTTTTTATTATTTACGAAAATCATCTGTGTTGGTTGCGTTTAAAGACCGGATCTGATTTTAAGTTTATCACATTTTTTTTTGTTGTTTAAGAAAATCACCTATGTTTGTTGTGTTTAAATACCGGATCTGATTTGAAATTTATCACCTTTTTTTTTGTTTAAGAAAATCAGTTGTGTTGGATAACCTTTTAAACAACTCCCTAAAACAGATTTTTTTAAAAGAACATAACATCTGATTAATCCTAAATCTGGTGTTAAGTTTTTTATTTATTTATCTTATTCTCACTAATGCGTGACAACATTTTTGGAATTTTACTTCCTATATTGGTTTGTGGTCATTAACACTTAACCGATTTATTTTTGGGTTTAATTGTTACTGCTGAAATTTATTATTAAAGAAGGCATTGCTTGTGTTTGATGATTTAATAATATTTAATTATTTTATGTACTCATTAAATCAAAACTATTATTTTTTTTAATACTTCACTGGTACTCTAGTGTTGGGTGTGGAGTTGTGTGTGTATCTCAAGTTATCACTACCTTGGTTATTTAGTTGATTCAGTTGGTTCTTGTCTTAGTGTACTTGTTGTATTGACATAACTGTTTCATTTACACGAGTAATCTGTAATCTGTATTTAAACATTGGTATTGGTAGACTTGGGTGTGTGCATGGTCCTAAAACTATGGGACCCAGGGTTTTCCACTTTGCTAGTTTCCTTGTCAACAAATCTGTGTTCATATCTATATTTCCTCATCCCATTCGAATTTAATTTTTTTTGGACAACATCATCACAAATTTATTTTTATTTGTGTGTGTGTGTGTGTATTACAATTTCAATCAAACTTATTTTTTTTAAATAGTTAAAAGACTTTTTATCTAATAAATAAAACAAGTTAGGGTATTAGGTTATTTCAATAACCATACCAAAATTACCTCACTTCGAACTTCAACCTCACAAGGGTACATGCATAGCGCTATGACCTGGGGCTGATGCTAAGCCTGCTGCTATTCTCCAAGAAAGATCACCCACATCGCACAACCTCCACTGATAGCGCTAGAGTAGTATGTTCACGTAATTATTTCATGCACACAGATATAATAATATATGTATACTGTCTCTATACCCATATATATATTTCCAAAAATCCGTCTAACCGTGCATATCCCTTATGGCAGTAGCCTAATATTTTCGAGTATCGTTTTCATTCTCAATTATTTAAATATTCACTTATTTAATTAATTGATCATTAAAATATCATTTTTGGACACGTACTTTGCTCAACCAGTAGTATCCCCGTTTTCCCAAATTTTTCATCACAATTCCATTTAATAATTTTTCGATTATCGTTTCCAACAAATACTCTATTTCCTACGCCTAATATGTTCCCAAATCTTTTCAAAATATTTTTCTTAGTATTAATCATTTTTCCAGAAATCCTACGTTATTCCCGAATGTTAAAATTTTACCTGAAATCAACTCATGAGCCTTTTTCATCAAATAACATAAATTAGCGGTAGTAGGGTAGCGAACCGGTTCGGCTTGAGGGCGAACCGGTTCGCTCCTGCAGACAACAACAATTCTCCCCTAAATTGAATTTCAGCAAGGTTTAATCCAAATTCATCAATATAAAAACTTATTTTCTCAATGCTTATCAATTACCATCAATCTTAAACATGAAACACATCCATTTTAACATAGAATTTATCTATAAATGATCACTACATGGAATTTATACTTAATTTCCAAAGAATATGAAATTCTCCCAATACCACAATAATTTACAATTTTCTCAAAGTTCTAAATCAATATTTCATCTACCTACATGGGATAAAAATTTCCAGATTTCAATATAAATAAATCACACAATTTTACTATGAAATCATCTCTCCAAAAATCCAATTGTCTATGAATCCCATCCAAAAATCCTTTCTCAATCATGATATGAATTGAATACTACACATAATCATTTAACATGATAATTACTTGTCTTTAAACACTTGTAGAGTCTGAATTTGATTAAAGAGCCTCATTTGATGATAATCATAAGCCCATAATTCTTAGCCTTTCTTGAGCACCCTTTGAGTTTACTTCAACAATTCTTGATTTTTCTTCTCTTTTCTCTTTAAATTCTCTCTACCTCTTGGTGTAGCACTAAGTAACCTTTAGACATTGTAGAATGACTATTAAGTTAACCCCAACCTTCCAATATATCAGTTAAATCCCGAAATTCCCTTTTCATGTATTTTTAAAATGACCAAAATACCCCTATACGAGCCCCGACTTATCTAAAAAGCCCCCGGAACCCAATCACTACCTCGGGGTACTTAATTCTGACTATTTTTACCTATTTCGGATCAATCGTGCATTCAAAATCCTCATTCGAGTCACCCATAATCAATTTACCATCTTATTTCCAACACAACCCCACACGAGCATCACGAATAAGATACTATCAACTCGTCGTTTTTTTCCGATTACGACGTAATATAAAATACTGCAAATTTATTTACTTATCACATAAGTAAATATAATAACACATAAATATTAATCAAATATTAATCCATTTCTCATTAATTAATATTCGTTCACTTCACTTTATTTTTTAATTAAATTAAATTACAGTGACACGTGTAATTTAAGTATTCCTAAAAATACGGGGTGTTACAACCTGCCACTAAGTGTCTTAAAAAATAGGCAAGGAGTGTTGCGCCTGCCATCGAGTGTCTCGAAAAATAGGCAAAGGGCCTCGCATCGATGCCCAGGTGCAATGAGAATTAAGTAAGGGCTCCTACAATAATCTGGACGTGTGCAGATAAAAAAGTTAGTTTAGGATAATAGATTTAGGTTAGCGATTTGGAACATAGGAAATGTAACAGGGAAAAAGATGGAGTTAATGGATACAATGATAGGAAGAAAAGTTAACACAACTTGTTTACAAGAAACTAAATGGATCGGTTAGAAAACTAGAGAAATAGAAAATACGGGGTTTAAATTATATTATAGAAGAAAACATAAAAATAGGAACTGAGTTAGAATAATTGTATATAAGAATATTTAGGTAGATGTCGTAACCGTTATTAGTAAAGGTGGTAGACTTATACTTATAAAACGGGTATTAGATGAAGATATAATTAATATTGTTAGTGCTTATGCACCCCAATTAGAATTAGATGAGTACAATAAAGTATAATTTTGGGAATAAATGGATGAATTAATTCAAAAAATATCCGTAGGTGAGAAAATCTCTATAGGGGGAGATTTTAATGACCATGTAGGAGAAATTCTATATAGAGGTTTGGTACCTATTTATAAAAATAAAGGGGACATACAAAGTTGTTTAAATTATCGTGGTATTAAGCTAATGAGTCATACGATGAAACTATGGGAAAGAATGATTCAATATAGATTGAGATTGAAAGCAATCGTATCTAAGAAACAATTTGGGTTTATGCCTGAAAGGTTAACAGTGTAAACAATTTATTTATTTAGGATATGTAACGATAAATTTCCAATTAAGTTAATTTCTATGTAATTGACTTAATTTTGGACAAAACAAGTTTGGGTCATAGCACTGTATTCCGAGTCACGATTCCTATAAGCCTATGACTTTGTATTTGAAGATGTAGCGGCCAAGTTTACAAAAAGAGATCATTTGGTATTTTATTGGTGCACGTTTCATGCATTCATCATGTTCCGATCTCTCAGGTATGAATGCATAATGTTTATGGGTATTTGAAAATGTTTTAAGGATGGAATTTTTATTAAAAATTCTTTTAACTTGTTTATTCTGAGATAATCACTGTTTAGAGTCGTATAGATACTTTATTTTAGTGTTTAAAATTATAGAGGACTTTTCCTTTTAATTTTGAGGATCAAACAACATTTCTAGTCAATCAAACGACATTGCAATGTCATTCAAACAACATGGACAAGTTGTTCAAACAACATGTCTATTTCGTTCGAACGACATGGTGATGTCGTTCGAACGACATGATGACTTAAGTATTTTATTTAAGGCGTGTTTCTCTCAGAATTTCGAGTGTGCAAAATCAAAAATATATAATAGTTCATTACATTTTTCTGCACATTGTTTACAAAGGTTTTCTAAGTAAAAAGCCATCCTTTGTGTTTCAAGATCCGAACTTCCATACACTTGTGTTATGGGATCTTTACTTTGCACCTACTGAAGTTTGTTCAACACTTTGAAAGATATTGTTTCATCGAGTTTTGCGATGAAGAAGCGTTGGATTTCATTTTTTGAATCATAGACGTTGCCAAAGCTGTATAGGTGGATACCGAGGCACACGTGGGATCATATGTTGTGGACCGGGCCTAGGTGGACTCCTGTGTTGCACTATGGAGGAGCATTTAAAGCATCAGAAGAGCATCAAGGCTTGTAGGGATCTAGTTGTTGAGTAAGTCTATTGTCCGTAACTTTATAATGCCGTATCATAGTGATTGTCTAGCTTGGGTCGTCTAAGGTTTTTTCCCTTCGTGGTTTCCTCGTACATCGGTGTCTTGCAATTTGTGTACTTGCTTTATTTTACTTGCCTAATCACCTAGATGCATGTTTAGGATTAAATAAGATAAAATGGGCTAAGTAAAATTGGTTCACGTACTTAGTGCATATTTAAAGTTGGAAATTTTTTTTTGTTGGAAAACTGATTTTGGCTTAAAACACACTTTCATTAAAAAAGGTCCTACAAATTGGTATCAGAGCTAGAAACATAATTTTATTGTGGTGTGATCCTGTGTATTTTTAAGCATGAATTTTGGAAGTTTTGATAGTTTACGAACTCCTATTTTTAATGGAACTAATTATGCTTATTGGAAAATGCAAATGAAAAGTTCTTTAAAATCAATTGATGAGCATGTTTGGTTAGCGATTGAAAAAGGTTGGTCACCACCGGTCACGAGAGATGGATAGGCCATAAATTGAAAACCTGTTGAGTTGTGGACCAAAGTTGAACATAGACTTGCACTTTATAACTCTAAAGGGATAAATGTTATTTCCTCGTCTATCACACTTGAAGAGTATAATCATATTATGATGTGCGAAACCTTGAAAGAGGCTTGGGATGTTCTTGCACTTACTCACGAGGGAACAACCACGATTAGGGCGTCTAAATTCCAAACTCCCACTACCCAATTTGAGACGATTAAAATGTTAGAGAGTGAGATGTTTAATGAGTTTTACACTAGATTGTCCCACGTAGTCAACACGTCGTTTAACTTGGGAGAGAAAATACCCGACAATCGAGTCATTAAGAAAATATTAAGGTCGTTGCCTAGTAGATTTGACCAAAAAGTGACTATTTTAAACTCCTTAGGTTTACTTGAATCAACGAAACTTGAAGAGCTTGTAGGTTACTTACAAACTTATGAGCTTGACATGTTTACCTCCAAGTAAGTGACAAACAAACAAAAGGGAATTGCTTTGAAAGCTCGAAAGGAGGAGACTAAAGTTTTGGATGATAATTCTGACACCGATTTTGAGAATATGTCTTTGTTGGAAAAGAAGTTAAAAAAGTTTCGTAAGTTCCAAAAGCAATCGTAAGGTGTCAAAAGACTTGAGAAATTCAAGAAAAACAAGGACGATCACGTCCCTAAGAATTGAAGTGAGAATGATAAGAGGGATGAGTCGAATAGGTTTTTTGGTTGGGAGGGCTATGGCCATAAGGCAACGGAGTGCGCCACTAAACTTAAGATGGAGGGCAAGAAACCAATAGCATATAATGCCACCTTAAGTGATTGTGAACCGGAAGAGGGAGGAGATTCCCGTATTAAACGCAACTTTGTAGTGTTAATGGCATGTCATGTGAGCGACGACGATAAATCTTCACATGAAGATTGACATGAACAAAGTATACCCTCGTACTCTGATGTGACACCCCGCCTAATAAAATACGGGGCGATCACTCCTATATAAAATCAAAACAGGAGTCTCATATGGTTCATTCTCAGCATCACTGTCGAAAAACCAATTTAATTACTAATATCCTATTAGGCTGGCATCAATTTTTTTTACCTAATCTTTTTAACCAAACCATTCAAATAAAACACCCACACAGTTAATATGCAACAACTGAAATGAAATAAAATAATCGAACACTCGGTACAATATAATACAACCAAATCAAATGCCGCACTAAAAGGCAGTAAAAGAATAAATGAGTACAGTTGGGCCATCAGCCCGAATTTTTCTACAATACCTCCAATCTAGATATCAATGATAAAAGAGTCTACAATAAACCTGCTTGCATCCACAACTACTGCAGCAAACGTTGGACTCGAAGGAATCATCATCCAGGCGTCCCTGTGTCTGCACACCTATATATATATATATATATATATATATATATATAGAGAGAGAGAGAGAGAGAGAGAGAGAAAGAAAGGGAAAAATAGAGAAACGGGTCAAAGCCCGAGTTTGAAAATATTTTGCAAGTGCATAAATGCCATATTTTTAAATATGCAATCTCTCATAGTTAAATTGGTGTCGCACTCACATGAGATACCCTTCACCTCTCATATATAGTGCACATCTAACATTCTATACTTAGTCTATTGTAGCTACAACTACCCAAGCTATTTAGACTATAGTACTCATCTGAACTTATCTACACGTCTATGTTCCCGTACCGCCCATACAGTACTAAGTTTCATTAACACCTCTCATAGTGTTAATAAATTTCCAAGTAACATTTCACATATGTTAGTTTCTGATTTTAAAGTTAAGTTTGACCACTTAATCTTATTCATTAGATGCTCACTAGCAAATATTATGTTCTGCCCGTTAAGCTTTCTCCGCTTAAGTTAATAGTTAGATGTATTCATGTCATCTAATTATCTACTACTTCGTCCTAGTAGATTATTCATATAGTATATATTTCACACACAATATAGACTATAAGGATAACTGGCCTGATCTAATCGTCTACTCCAATTATCCAAAATTACTTACCTTTTTTATATATGAACTTCATATAATCATCTACCATTCTACCCAAGTAGATTATTTACATAGTATGTATTTCACACACAATAATTATCTACTACTTCATCTTAGTAGATTATTCGTATAGTATATATTTCACACACAATATAGGCTATAAGGATAATTGGCCCGGTCTAATTATCTACTACAATTATCCCAAATTACTTACCTTTTAGATGTATGAACATTATATAATCATATATCATTCTACCCATGTAGATTATTTATATACTATGTATTTCACACACAATAATTATCTACTACTTCATCTTAGTAGATTATTCATATAGTATATATTTCACACACAATATAGACTATAAGGATAATTGGCCCGGTCTAATCATCGACTCCAATTATCCAATTTATTTATCTTTTAAATGTATGGACTTCTTATAATCATCTACCATTCAACCCAAGTAGATTATTTATATAGTATATATTTCACTCATAATATATACTATAAGGACTAGTGGCCCGGTCTAATCATCAACTCCAATTATCCTATCATTTACATTGGCCCGGTCTAATCCTCGACTCCAAATGTAAATGAAAAAAATAGAATATTGGATCGGTCTAATCCTCGACTCCAATATCATAGGGGCACTTTAGGTATTCACCCAACATAAGTACAAAATTTATAGGTATTCACACAACCAAATTATTCATTCTTGTACGTAATATATTTCTCTCTAATATTCACCGTACTTATTTGGTTTATGAATTTATTTCACTTTCTGATTTATTCGAGTATAATCATATACCATTCTACCCAAGTAGATTATTTATATAGTATATATTTCACACATAATATATATCCTAAAAGGAGTTTTGTGCCCTGTCTAATCATCGACTCCAATTCTCCTATCATTTACATTGGCCCGGTCTAATCCTTGACTCCAAATGTAAATGAAAAAATAGACTATTGGCTCGGTCTAATCCTCGACTCCAATATCATATAGGCACTATAGGTATTCTCCCAACCTAAGTACAGAATTTATAGGTATTCAGACAACCAAACTATTCATATTTGTACGTAATATATTTGTCTCTAATATTCACAGTACTTGTTTGCTTTACGAATTTATTTCACTTTCGTATTTATTCGAGTACTCCATCTACTCTTTATTGGCTCGGACTCATACTTCGATCACTAATTTTTTTTATTTAGTATACTATGGGTATTCACACAACCTATATATACTATGCATCAATAGGTGTTCACTCAACCAAATAATATGCATCAGTACGTAGTATGTATCTCTCACATATTTGTCGTACTATTTATCTTACGATTTATCTCACTATCGTATATATAGGAGTGTTCACACAAATCTAAGGGTCCTAGTTACCCCTTGTTATATCAACTCAGTAGTTACCCTTGGTAACCTATTGACCGAAAAATTTAAGCTCGCTCCCGCTTTTTTCGTAATTATATTCTTATCTTCTTGAATTAGAATATGTCACAATCAAGCCTATGAATTTCCACTTTAATTAAATCCCAACACTCAATCATAGGCCTACTGCCATCATTATTCCAACAATGTATTTC
This sequence comes from Sambucus nigra, assembly GCA_949130495.1. Classification (NCBI taxonomy): domain Eukaryota; kingdom Viridiplantae; phylum Streptophyta; class Magnoliopsida; order Dipsacales; family Adoxaceae; genus Sambucus; species Sambucus nigra. The sequence goes on along the minus strand of CASBWL010000582.1, from coordinate 159,902 downwards.
ATCAAGGTCCCAAACACTTCCTTGATAAAAATTTTAGCAATTTGAGGCTTAAAAAGAAAAATCTCACATTTTCTAGCAGCCGAAACGAATTATAATTTTTTTCTGGCAGCTTAAACACCTTGCACTAAAACTGCTATAAATCACTCTACATAAGTCCAGTTGACCTAATTCAAAGCGAATTAGAAAGATAACTTCAATACCTTTCTTTGCATCCATAAATTAGCATCTAATTCAAATCATACAGAAAATGGAATGCATTTCAATTCTCTCTAAAGTTTCGTAACAAGCTATTCTGGCAGTTTAAACGCCTTGTACTACAACAACAATAATTCACTCTACATAAGTCCAATTGACATCATTAAGAGCTAAATAGAGATATAACTTCAATAACTTTCTCTTCATGCATAAATGAGCATCTAATTCAAATCATATAGAAAATGGTATGCATTTGAATTCGCTCAAAAAGTTTCGTAACTAGGTGTTCTGGCAGCTTAAACACCTTGCACTAAAACAACTATAACTCACTCTACATAAATCCAATTTACCTCATTCAAATCTCATCAGAAATATAACTTCAATACCTTTTTGTTCATTGATAAATGAACATCTAATTAAAATTATACAGAAAATGTCATGCATTTGAATTGTCTATAAAATATTCGATTTGATTCCCGAGCTAACGATTTCAATTTTGGAACTGCTTCCGTAGAAAAATCATTATAAATCCAAAATAAATCACAGAAATACGCGGCAGAGCCCACACGACATTATAGAAAATATCTACAATTTTCATATTTTAACAAGGAGCTTAATCAATTAGAATCCTAGCGGAATCGACCCTGCAAGGTACTCCTTTACTATTCATCGTCTTCTCCAATCCACATTTTTCCCAACACTCATTTAACCCCATTTCCATGGATCTTAACATCACCCAACAACAATATAAACATCTCCACATAATGATATAACCAACACATCAATTAAAATCAAGGGATTCAATCATTTAATCAACAATTTAACCCTAACTCCATTAAATTCATTTCTCACAAAAATTACACCATTTTCATCCATTCAAGCTTAGATTTCATATGGGGAAATTACCACATCAATTTCTATGAGTTCATTTCAAAAAAACCCCATTTTTATTCAATAAACTCAATCTTAAAATCATATAGTTTACCAACTATAATATGACATATACACATTAAATTGAATAAACCAAGTAAACACTTCCCTCGTGAATAAAATTCGACGACCTCGAGTCGACTCCCGCGGAGCTTGGTCGTAAATCCCCCTTTCTTCCTTCTTCTTTTCTCTTATTCCTCTTCTCTTCCTTCTCTCTTCTCTTTCTCTCTCTTAGGGCATATTTTGTTGGAGAAATGAGGGCTCTCCCCTTATTAATCCCGAAATTAGGTATATACCCAATTGTAAAATGACTCGTGTAGTCAATTGCAAGTCCCTACTAGTCCAAAAATCCCCGGGACGTAAACGTTACCCTCGGATACTTAATTTTGACTATCTCGGCCATTCCAAACCCAACCGCGCACTCGAAATCTCCATCCGAGTCGCTTAACTAAATTTCACTAATTAAACCCAACACATTTCAATACGCATTTTTCCAATTAAAATATTTTTCGTTTGTCACTTTACCGAACTGCGATATGTAATTAAAATAATCCCACTCACATTTTTAGTCTCGTAAGAAAATATAATCCATGTAAATATTAATTCGACACTTACAAAATAATATTTACTGTTCACTTTATATTCTGAATTTATTCAATTACACTCATATATTCCAAAATTACTATTTACAGTAATTCCTCAAATTACCAAATTACGCCCACCTTTGTAATTTAAATATCTTTAAAAGTACGGGGTATTACTTACTTCCCCCCTTACAAAGGAATTTCTTCCTCGAAATTAGGATAATACCGATACTAGGACTTAGGATTATTTTAACATCACAAACTAGAAAGTTCCCCACGTATGCTCATATATATAGTCTCATCATCTCTATATATTTACATTAATCCGGCACCCTTATGTTAAGACCACTTGGCGCAAAGTATTTATTATTAATACCACATCTTCTAGTTTCACACAGTGAAAATATTCACAAATCCATATATATACACATATAGTCACATCATCCCTATACATATATATACTCATCCTGCACCCCTGGGTTAACACCCATTAGCGCATTTAATCAATAATATCCTTGTACCCCCGGGTTATCACCCATTAGTACACTTAATTAAATTTTACACCACCAACAACATAACCTTACACTCCCGGGTTATCACCCATTAATGCACTTAATAAAAATATCAAATAATAGGCATACACACATCCTATTAAAATTTATAGGTATTCTCCCAACCTATTTGCATACTTACCATACGTATTTTATTCTCATCGCTATGTATGGTATAAATATTCAGATTACTATCTCTCTCGTAATCTCCAAGGTACATTCCCTATACCGAATAATTAAAGTATTAATTCTTATATACTCTTTCGGAATTCGGTACTACATACACCCCTTCTTTCCTTGGAGTATGTTAACATTACAGTCATGCGTAAACCACTCTTCAAAACTCGTTCGAGTAATACTCCGCTCCACTTTCTTACAATAATTTGGTATCGTTTTTATCAAGAGGTACATTTTAAATGGCTTTCCACAGCCTTTCAACCCATCTAGGGTGTGCTAGCTCTCGTTGCACATATATGCTTGAATTATCATCATTCTCACACGACATTCAATCCGCCATACCATTATAATTTTGTTTATAGCTTCCCCTCAGACATATATTATAAACATTCATTTTCACGTCCTTTTATCTCGGACATCTTTGGAACTAACTAACGAGGGTGCCCATACACCCTATCATTCGTGCATATCTTCACCACCATAATATAATCCGTTCATATCATCTGTGCCCATAAAAACATGGGTATTCTCAATCACCCCAATAATCATAATATAATTTTCCTCAACATCGTCTCAACCTTCAAACTGTGGTGAGAGGAAAATTTTCAGTGCTTTTTCAAGGCACTACATGTTTCACATGCCTTATTTGCATAATATCTCTCAGTTCGACGTGTTCTCTCCACACGTAAAATGAGTAACAACTATAGTGTTAGCCCTTACCGTGGCATCCAACACATCTCTTAACTCCCGCATCTCTAAAATAGTGATATAACAATGCGCTCTTTCTATCACTAAGTTCTGAGCGCTAAACAAAAATAATGAGCTCAATCTCTCCGCTCGGCTCTAACCCAGTATACCCTGAATTATATCAATATAGTCCCTACACACCGGGATTAACTGTAACGAGACCTCTATGCTCTCCAAAGTCCCCAACAAAATGTATCAATATAACCACCAAACTCGTCTCACATGTGAATCTAGCGTTAATCAAGATATCATGACTCGCTCGGTCACAAAAAATATACCTCATTCGCCCGAGGATACAACTCATATTTCTACCTTGCCAATCTCCCTGGATGCTCAAACGGTTCTCAAACATAACACGCTTGTTCGAACTAAACCCCAAAACTATTTTAACCATTACCTTGCTAGGCACTATAGTCATGCCCCTTTACTCGCTTTGGGTAAAATCAATACGTGTGGTCTCACTCTCCACATAAAAATATCTCTCGATAAAATCCCTTATATTTGTGGCCACGTTGGATCCCCTTTGTTCCTTTAGCCCCGCTGGCCGCAGGGAACATACTACTGGCCTTACCAACCCTGACTGAATTCACAGTCACTCGATCAGAATGCAATTATCTGCATCATTCAAATGGGTCCCCCACATGGGTCTCTCCTCATGGTGTTTTACTAGCACCTTTACTTCCAGTCTTACACCTTGACTAATTTCTCAAATTCTTTTAGCTCCCTTCACGTAGAAGCATCAATTACTCAAACACAATCAGGGTGACCTCGACTATGGTCATCGTCTCCGAAATATATTTTACAGCACTAACTGAGCCCCGCCTCCTGCTGTTCTCCCAACGGCTCTCACCAGTCGTCCTTCGTTATTCGGTATACGAATCACACACGAACGTGTATAAAATGTACTATAATTATGCATAATAGTAGGAGGATTTTATATCAATCGAACGGTATCTATAATTATGCATAAAATGTACTATAATGTACTATAAAATGTACTATAATTATGCACAATACGAATCTCACAATAGGAATCAACAATCCTTAGCATAGGGCTCTATATCAATCTAACGGTACATTTTAAACGCAGTAAGCCGTACAGATCCTATGGACACTAGAACCTGATGCTCTGATACCAACTGTGACACCCCGCTTAAAAACATACCGGGCGATCACTCTTATATAAAATTAAAATAAGAGTCTCATATGGTTCATTCTCACCATCACTGTCAAAAAACCAATTTAATTACTAATATCCTATTAGGTTGGCATCATTTTTTTTAACTAATCTTTTTAACCAAACCATTCAAATAAAACATCCACACAGTTTATATGCAATAACTGAAATGAAATAAAATAATCGAACACTCGGTACAATATAATGCAACCAATCGAATGCTGCACTAAAAGTCGGTAAAAGAATAAATGAGTAAAGTTGGGCCATCAACCCGAATGTTTCTATAATACCTCCTATCTAGATATCAATTATAGAAGCGTCTATAATAAACCTGCTTGCATCCACAGCTGCAGCAAACATCTAACTCGAAGGAATCATCATCCAGGCATCCTTGTGTGTGGACACCTATATATATATAGAGAGAGAGAGAGAAAGAAAGGGGAAAATAGAGAAACGAGTCAGATCCGGAGTTTGAAAATATTTTTCAAGTGAATAAATCCCATATTTTAAAATATGCAATCTCTCATATTTAAATTGGTGTCATACTCACATGATATACCCTTCACCTCTCAACTATAGTGCACGTCTAACGTTCTATACTTAGTCTATCGTAGCTACAACTACCCAAGCTATTTAGAATATAGTACTCGTTTGAACTTATCTACACGTCTAAGTTCCCGTACCTACCATACAATACTAATTTTCATTAACACCTCTCATAGTGTTAATAAATTTCCAAGTAACATTTCACATATGTTAGTTTCTGATTTTAAAGTTAAGTTTGACCGCTTAATCTTATTCATTAGATGCTCACTATCTAATGTTATGTTTTGCCCATTAAGCTTTCTCCGCTTAAGTTAATAGTTATATGTATTCACGTCATCTAATTATCTACTACTTCGTCATAGTAGATTATTCATATAGTATATATTTCACACACAATATAGACTATAAGGATAATTGGCCCGGTCTAATCGTCGACTCCAATTATCCCAAATTACATACCTTTTTTATGTATGAACTTCATATAATCATCTACCATTCTACCCAAGTAGATTATTTATATAGTATGTATTTCACACACAATAATTATCTACTACTTCATCTTAGTAGATTATTCATATAGTATATATTTCATACACAATATAGACTATAAGGATAATTGGCCCGGTCTAATCATCGACTCCAATTATCCCAAATTAATTTCCTTTTAGATGTATGAACATCATATAATCATCTACCATTCTACACAAGTAGATTATTTATATAGTATGTATTTCACACACAATAATTATCTACTACTTCATCTTAGTAGATTATTCATATAGTATAAATTTCACACACAATATAGACTATAAGGATAATTGGCCCGGTCTAATCATCGACTCCAATCATCCCAATGTATTTATCTTTTAGATATATGAACATTATATAATCATCTACCATTCTACAAAAGTAGATTATTTATATAGTATGTATTTAACACACAATATATACTATAAGGAGTATTGGCCTGGTCTAATCATCGACTCCAATTCTCCTATTATTTACATTGGCCCGGTCTAATCCTCCACTCAAAATGTAAATGAAAAAAATAGAATATTGAATCGATCTAATCCTCGACTCCAATATCATATAGGCACTACTGGTATTCTCCCAACCCAAGTACAAAATTTATAGATATTCACACAACCAAACTATTCATATTTGTACATAATATATTTCTCTCTAATATTCACCGTACTTGTTTGCTTTACGAATTTATTTCACTTTCGTATTTATTCCAGTATTCCATCTACTCTTTATTGGCTCAAACTCATACTTCGATCACTAATTTTTTTATTTAGTATACTATAGGTATTCACACAACCTATATATACTATGCATTAATAGGTTTTCACTCAACCCGATAATACGCATTAGTACATAGTATGTATCTCTCATATATTTGTTGTACTATTTGTCTTACGATTCATCTCACTATCGTATATATAGGAGTGTTCACACAACTCTAAGGGTCCTAGTTACCCCTTGTGATATCAACTCGGTAGCTACCCTTGGTAACCTACTGATTGAATAATTTAGGCTCGCTCACGCTTTTTTCGTTATTATATTCTTATCATCTTGAATTAGAATACGTCACAATCAAGCCTATGAATTTCCACTTTAATTCTCTCACAAAATTAAATCCCAATAGTCAATCATAGGCCTATTGGCATCACTATTCCAGCAATATATTTCATCAAGGTCCCAAACACTTCCCAGATAAAATTTTTAGCCATTTGAGGCTTAAAAAGAAAAGGCTGACATTTTCTGGCAGCTTAAACACCTTGCACTAAAACTACTATAACTCACTCTACATAAGTCCAGTTGACCTCATTCAAATATCATTAGAAAGATAACTTCAATATCTTTCTTTTCACCCATAAATTAGCATCTAATTCAAATCATACAGAAAATGACATGCATTTGAATTCTCTCAAAAATTTCAGTAACTAGTTGTTCTGGCACCTTAAACACCTTGCACTAAAACAACTATAATTCACTCTACATAAGTCTAATTGACCTCATTCAAAGCTCATTAGAAAGATAACTTCAATACCTTTATGTTAATTCATAAATGAGCATCTAATTCAAAACATATATAAAATAGTATGCATTTTAATTCGCTCAAAATATTTCGTAACTAGCTGTTCTGGCAGCTTAAACACCTTGCACTAAAACAGCTATAACTCACTCTACATAAATCCAATTGACCTCATTCAAAGGTCATTAGAATGATAACTTCAATAACGTTCTGTTCATTCATAAATTATCATCTAATTAAAATTATATAGAAAATGGTATGCATTTTAATTGTCTATAAATCATAAAAATATGCGGTCAGCGCCCACGCAACCGTATCGAAAATATCTACAATTTTCATATTTTGACCAAGAGCTGAATCAATTAGAATCCTGGTCGAATCGACCCGGCAAAGTACTGATTTACTGTTCATCATTTTCTCCAATCCACATTTTTCCCAACACTCGTTTAACCCCATTTCCATGGATCTTAACATCACCCAACAACAATATAAACATCTCCACATAATGATATAACCAACACATCAATTAAAATCAATGGATTCAATCATTTAATCAAGAATCTAACCCTAACTCCATTAAGTTCATTTCTCATAAAAATTACACCATTTTCATCCATTCAAGCTTAGATTCATATGGGGCAATTACCACCTCAATTTCTACGAGTTCATTTCACAAAAATCCCATTTTTATTCAATAATCCCAATTTCAAAATCATATAGTTTACCAACTATAATATGAGATATAGACATTAAATTGAATAAAGCAAGTAAACACTTGCCTCGTGGATAAAATCCGACGACCCCGAGTCGAATCCCGTGGAGCTTGGCCGAAAATCCCCCTTTCTTCCTTCCTCTCTTCTCTTTTTCCTCTTCTCTTCCTTCTCTCTTCTCTTTCTCTCTCTTAGGGCAGATTTTGTTGGAGAAATGAGTGCTCTCCCCTAATTAATCCCGAAATTAGGTGTATACCCAATTGTAAAATGACTCGTGTACTCAATTGCGAGTCCCTACTAGTTCGAAAATCCCCGGGTCCTAAACGTTACCCCCGGATACTTAATTTTGGCTATCTCAGTCATTCCGAACCCAATCGCGCACTCGAAATATCCATCCGAGTCACTTAACTAAACTTCACTAATTAAACCCAAGACATTTCGATACACGTGTTTTCCAATTAAAATATTTTTCATTTGTCGCTTTACCGAACTGCGACATGTAATTAAAATAATCCCACTCACATTCTTAGTCTCGTAAGAAAATATAATCCATGTAAATATTAATCTGACGCTTACAAACTAATATTTACTATTCACTTTATATTATGAATTTATTCAATTACACTCATAAATTCCAAAATAACTATTCACAGTAATTCCTCAAATTACCAAATTACGCCCACCTTTGTAATTTAAATATCTTTGAAAGTACAGGGTATTACATCTGAGAAGAAACGTCGTCTCAACTCGATGTCGATTCGTTAGAGGAGTACCGCAAGACAAAAGTGGGATCGTCCGCATCGGTCTAGGCTATATATCAGTCTCGTTTATACAGAAAGCCGATGCATCAGTCTCGGCTATATTGAAAGCCAATGCTAGCAATGATTATCCATACTCAATAAGGACTAATCTCTTACTCTCCTGAAGACGATAGCATGAATGCATCGTTTACCAACCTCGGCTGACCTGCATGGCCAAGGTTCTACTTGTGTTCATAAGCATATTATATCCTAGTCGGAGTCAACAACCTCGTACCCAACCAGGTCGAGGCCTAATGGATGCAGTCAAGCAGTTCAAGCATATGCAAGTACATAAGTGACACACACATGTGGATAATTTTGTTATAACAAGATCTCACCCTCACGTGAGGGAATCTTATATCATTTCCAGTTTGTGCATGATAGATAGGTGTAATCATCCCGTTGGATGTCACCTTAACGATATGGTGATTACATGTTTGGAGGGATACTACACCCACCAAACCGTATATAAACCCATTGTCTTCTTCATCGTAAAGGATCGAATATTAAAAACCCTACCAGAACTCTATCAAACTAATTATAAGAGAGATACAATCTTGAGTGATTGTATCAATGGCCATTAGTGCCCTTATTTAGTGGATCACACACACAGTGTATGTAGGCCTGATTGGTTGAACCACTTAAATTGTTGTCTTGTATTCTATTTGACTCATCTCATTATCTTAAAGCTATATTATTTGTTCTATTTTTCCATTACCATACCTGTTTGAGCCCATCATCACATTGACCTGATGGTGCTATTTTAAGCATCATCAGTCTGGCACCGTCTCTGGGAACGAGGATAACCATCTCTTCCATACTCTAATATTATACTCATCAAAGTCTCTGGTGGTGAACCAGTCCTCCCTCTTCTATGGAGTGGTTTCACCATTGAAGGAGCCCTTATTAAGAACTTAAGATCTCCTTCTCCAACTCATAGCTCAAATAGCTTTCATTGATGGCTATGGGTCCACCTCCTCTACCTGAGAATAAACTGGCACCTATACAAAGAGGTGGTTAAGGTTCCAGCCAAGCACCACCCCAGTTAGAAATGGCTGAGGGGGCAATGGCGCTCCCCTCCATTATAGCTAGACAACTGAAAATGCAAAAATAGTGCTTAGCCAGAATTTTGCGGCCAAGACAAGTGGTGCATGGGAAGAGTTCATAACTCCGACCGCCAAGGAAGGTGAAATAGATCATCAAGCCAGGGGACCACCCCAAGCTCAAGAAAAAGACCTTCCACCTTGATAAAGACGAAGAGACGCTGCTGACCCAAGGCGTTTACACCTGGGAAGACAGGGTCAAGAACATCGCGATGACTTAGTTGGGGATGATATTGATGACGAAGAGGGATAATTTGAATGCTGGGAACCTCATGAGATATATAGAGGGACCGTACGCCCTATTCGGCATAGGGTAGATAAGGACGGAGGTCGAATCGAGAGCTCAGGCCCAGTGGAGACTATGGAACAAGGCAATCATCCTTTGACAGGCTAAGCAGATGGTCGTACTTTGATAGGCTCGACCCTTAGGGGGATTCGAGGAACCGCTTGTCTAGGTTAAGGAGTGTCATTCGCTCAATAAAAAAATGAGAGGAAAGACGACTGCAGACCTCCAGAAGACTGAGAGGTCATCATCTGACCTCAACATTCAGAAAGAGAACCCTCGACCCGTCCAATTAACAGAGGACGATTAGCACAACCGGAAGACAGAGAAGGGGCCGGGGAAAATGCTATCCCTATAAAGGCCAATGTTGCTACTAAGAAACCTTAGAATGAGTCGATACAGAGGTTGGAGAACAAAATAGGATATATCATAATAGATCGAGACCCCTTGCAATGATGATATTCTGAAGGATCCCCATTCATGGAGAAGATACTAAACTATCCAACCTCGGCCAAGTTCAAATTGCCGGTAGTTACACTAATGTATGATGGGAGCAATAACCCGATACATCATGTGTAGATGTATCAATCGGCCTTCGACATCAATTTAATATCAGATGAGATGAGATATCGGACATTCTTGAGCACCTTGACAGGGGTGGCTCACGTATGGGTCACCTCTCTTCCTAAGAACTATATAGGAAACCTTAAATAATTGACCGATAGTTTTGTCCACAATTTTTATTTTGGTGGTAAAACCTAGGAAACAGATGACCCACTTGTTTTACATGAAACAAGGAAGGGATGAGACTCTGAGAGAGTACATAACCCATTTTAACGAAGAGAAGTTGGAAGTAGAAGACTATGAAGTAATTATCACGATGACAACTCTCATGAGAGGCCTTCGAAAAGGAAAGCTACTCTAGCAGCTGGTCGAGGACCCTCCTAAGTCCATGGCTAAACTCTTGGTTACGTCTGGGAGAGTTATGAATTAAGATGAGGCAATTCCCTCGAAGTAAGATGAAGAAAAAAGAGCCCACGATGGAAACATTCAGAGGTTCAACGGGAAGGATAGCAAGAAAAGACCGATAGATGACAAGTTTGCAGAATATACACCTCTAACAGTTAGTTATGAGCACATTCTAAATGAGATAAAAAATGATCGATATCTTAGGTGGACTGAAAAGTTGAAAGCAACACCTCATAAGAGGAATAGAAATATTTGGTGTTAATTTCACTAAGATCATGGGCACCTTACGAAGAAATTCTTTTCCCTCAAAGATGAGATCGAAAAAATGTTAAAGTCTGGAAAGTTGAGAAAGTATGTTGATAAGAATGGTTCGATGCAGGTCCGAGACGATAGAGGCCGACACGACCCTAAAAAGATGAGAAATGGTAAATATAGCGAGGATGCTCCGACAAGGTGGGATGATTCCTTAGATGACAATAATGATGATCTTGATATCCCACATAAAGACTATGATGTTCCAGTCAAGAGGCTCAACATGATTTCATTTGGGGTAAGCATGATTTCTGGTGGCCTTGTAGGGGGAGGCTCTGAGGTTGCCGATAGGAAAGCTCTTGTGGATGAGGAAAAGGTTATAACTAAGGCCGATATTGTTAACTCAACCTCCATTGACACTAAGCCCGAGAAAATAAAAAAAAGTGGATATGAAAAACCTCATAGTTGACTTTTTAAGACTAGACTTTAAGGGTATCCTAGCTCCACATGACGACCCGTTTATAATAACAAAAAGGGTACATGGATGTGAAGTACCAAGAATCTTTGTTGATGGAGGAAGCTCTACGGATGTTATCTTATGGCCGTGCTTAAAAGTCTTAGGACTCAGCAAAACCCGAATTGCCCCATATCATCATCCTCTGATAGGGTTCAGTGGAGAGAAAGTTCACCCCCTAGGGATGTATGAAATAGATGTTCGAATGGGAGATGAATGGCCGAAAAGGTTAACCAATAAGATTAACTTTTTTATGATGGACAACAACATCTTCTTAACCAACAACCTCATACTAGGATGGGTAGCTCTCAAAGAATTTGAGGTCGTGCCTTCAACGGTCCACCAAATGATAAAATTCCCGACTTCTTATGGAGTAGGGGAAGTTCAGGGTAATCAAACATCGACACGAGAATGCTACTTTAACTCAGTTGAGGAGAGAGAGGCATAAAAGAAAGCAACCACCACCTACAATATTGACACCCTTGATCCTATAGATGAGATAAAGATCAAGAAAGCGGAAGTAACATAAGAGGTAGAATCCATCGTCCTTAATGAGGACGAGCCAAAAAAATTATCTAGGTCGGAAAAGCCCTAAAGAAGAAGATTAAGGATGAGTTGATCAAGTTGTTGAAGAGAAGACATAACATCTTTGCTTGGAGTCATGCAGACATGTCAGGCATCGACCCTAAGATAATTTGTCATAAGCTCAATGTGGTGGAAGGTGCTAAGACAGTAAAGAAGAAAAAAAGGATTTACTCTTATGAGAAGTATGAGTTTATAAGGGACTTGGTTAAGAAGCTTAAAGAAGCCGAGTTCATCAGAGAGGTCATCTACCCGGAATGGCTATCCAATGCAGTTATAGTGACCAAGGCCAATGGAAAGTGGAGAATGTGTGCGGACTTCACTTATTTGAACAAGTATTGCCCCAAGCACAACTTCCCTATCACTTGTATTGATCAGATAGTAGATGCTACGACAGGTCATGAATTGATTAGCTTCATGGATGCGTACTCTGGCTACAATTAAATTTTTATGGACCTGAATGACGCAAAGAAAATGACCTTCATCACCGATAAGGGAACATACTGCTATAAGGTTATGCCTTTTAGCTTGAAGAATGCCCGGGCTACATATCAACGGCTGGTGAATAAAATGTTTGAAAAATAGATTCGAAAGTTCATGGAGGTTTATGTTGATGATATGCTAACCAAGAGTCTAAAGGCCAACACTCACGTGGCCTACCTTAAAAAAATCTTCATATATGGATGTAAAAAATGATGAATTACTCTTGGGCTTCCCCCCATGGTGAAGTGGTAACTTTGTTCTTGTCGGGAGAAAAATTTAGTAATCAACAATGAAGGATTTAAATTCCACCACAAATCCACCATTGTAATCAACCACGGATATGGGCCCTTGCTAGTTTTTGTAACTAATATTTCACCCTAGTATTTCAATACCTATGTAAATGTTGAGGGACTGATATCATAGAGTGGGAGGGTGAGCTAGTTGGCTGACACTACACCTTTTAAAAGGGGCTAATATCATAGAGATGGAGTGCAAGCCAGTCAGTTCATGCTACATCTTTTAGGGAGGAAACCCATTAATAAGGATGCCCTCAGTATTGGATGAGTGGCCTCCAAAGGCCTTTGTTTTGATGGTGGTGGTATTGGCAGCTCCATCAGTTACTTTTTGACGGATGTTGTTCGATAAAAGGGCTTCCCATAGGCCGAGCAACCTCACTTAAGTTCCTTAACCTAATGTTCACCCCCATTGGCCACAACCATGGGTGGCTTACCAACTAGATTCCAGGTGGTACTACTGCATTGGTATTCCCTAAGAGTTAAAGACTCCAACATCTTCTCCTATGGTCTTACACCACCTCTGAACCGTTTTATCTCTATTGATAGTAGGTTCAACAACGGATGAAATAATTTGTCCATCTTTCATCATGGGTCATGTTACTTGAGACCCTAATTGTCACCTTATATCAGTGGAGAATTCCAATCTTTGACTTCATCATCTAGCTCGTCTTCCTCATCATCGCTCTATAGTGACATATTCATGAGAATGCTATGTGATATCAATTTAAGTAGTTTGTAAATCTCCATTCGGATGAACACTTATCTAATTAGAGTCAATCTTTGAATACACCAAATTAATTAATCAATAAGATTTTAATTATGCCCTAACACCTCCATCAAGGTGGCTAAAATCAAACCATGACAAATAAATTACTGACACACAGAATTCAGGAAAAAACCCCGTTGGAGTAAAACCTTTATTTCAATATAATTGTAAATCGTAACTTACACACTTATAATCAAATCTGCACTGAATATCCGCAGACACTCACATAGACACATAGTTTAGAGTCAACAATAAATCCCACTCAACAGATCCATAAGATCTGCAGTCCAAACTTTAATAAGGAACACTCACAAGTACTCCCAATGACACGCAATTGTGATCCATAGATTTACCCTCTCTATAAGAGAAACTTGAATAAGTTCGTATCGTAGGTTCCAAAATAATTCACTAACTTTTGGGATTTTACTGAATTGAAAACCAAAGGATTAAACCCTTAAATGAAGAAGACAAAAGTGTTCTGTCGATTTGCAGTATTTGCAGAATGAAAAACGTCGGTATTCTTCAAGAAAAAGTACTCATTTAACACGTTTTTATAGATATCTTTGAGTCGGTGGATTCACTCGAACGAGATCCTTATGTCGTTCAAATGACATGTGATGTCGCTTGAACGATTTTGTACAACAGTGCGATGTCATTTGAACGACCTAAACAAAACATCCTTTGGTTTTAAAAGTTCATCTACAACACTTGGAAAAATTATTTTGACAAAAAAAAATGCCCCAACACTTAGAAAATTTTCAGAAAAAGTATCCAAACACTTTAAATGAACCATTAAGGGACTAAAACACACAACCTTACCACAGTTAAACTTGTTGAGGCTTGTTGATGAAGAAATCTTGATATTCGGATCCGTCTTGTTATATATGTTCTCTTTAACATTCTTCGACGGTGTAACGGTGTATGACATACTTTAATGTAAATATCGGATATGATAAAAATGTCCTTACAAATCTCCCTCTCTGTCTATGCCGATAGAAAACAAAAATATGAATTATTACAACAAAATGACCTATACAAATCTACCCTCCCATGAACCCCAAAATGGAAAGATAAAATGCTAAGTCTTCAAACTTTTTCAAAATCTTCAAAAATGTCTTTTGCTTTCCTTGCGCTCCTTTTTGTGTGCGTTCCAAAAGATCATCAATTTCCTGCACACAATAAACAAATCAAATACCTCATGACATATCAAGTTTGAAATGAGATAAACATAAATCAAATCAATATAAAATATCAAATCTCTTCTACTTACAAAACTCCCCCATAAAATCATAATTCGTTCTCCCCCTTTTTATTTGTCAGAAATAGACAAGGAAAAGAATAAACAAAATAAATATGGAGTGTCGAGATATGCAAAGCAAAGCATCAAACAGTGACAAATGCGCTCATGCAAGGAAATGCTAACAAATAATCAACAAACTATTTTTGATTTTTCAAAAAATTTCAAACAAAAATTTTGCAAAAACAATTACTCACCATGAGTTTACACTAAGATAACCAAATCATGGAAACAGAATTAATGGGTGTGAATAAATTCGATAGGTAAATCAACTCAATCATGACATATGTGCGCGATGCATATGTGTAATCCTAATGAATGAACTCAAAGTCATCCTTACGTGTAAAAAGTGTTGAATTTTAATGACATCAACCCAATCTAATAAGCACATGAAAGTCTAAAATGATTTCCACACCAGTTTCGTCTAAAACTTATGTAATGGTTTTTCAAGTATTTTTAAGGACGTGCAAACCCGTTATTTATTTCCAACCAAACTCCCTCATAAATAATAATTTTTTTTATTTTTCTTTTTAGGTGATCAAAATAAATTGCTCTCCTTAAAGAATTCCTATTGGCCCCTTTTTGGCATAATTTTCTTTTTATTGCCTTAATTTTTTCTCGGGCTCTTTTAAACGGTGAATTTCATGACGTGATTTTTATTCACTAGCAGTCCTTTCTTATGCACTCATTATCTTTGCCAAATTTTAAACAAATTCCTCACAGACAACGGTTCTTACAGACATTACTTTTATGATCTTGTTTTATCACATATGGTTCGTTTTAAAAAAATGATTGAGATGGAAACACTTCGATCAACATGTGACAAACAAGTACAAAAATCAATCAAATTTGTCCACGTGTGCAATAAAGGAAATCATGAGTCAAAAACGTAGGTAGTAACACTAAATAACATCTCAATGACTCTAAACATTGTAAAGCACATGCATGACACAACGTATTGTCGCAAAACACTATCAAATAGTCACATGAAAATGGAATGAAATTGTGACTTGGTTATCATAAATGTCCATTCATATAAGGTGCAAAACAAAATACAAAAATCTTTTTGGATTTTCAAAAAATTGATCAAAATAAAATCTTTTTGACTTTTTAAATTTTTGGCAAAAAATAGAAAATCTTTTTGTATTTTTCCATTTAAAAAAAAAACAAAGTCTTTTTGTTTTTTTGTAAAAAATTCAAAACAAATACAAATACACACTAGTAATAGGAATACAATATCATCATAAAAATCATCCTATGATAGGAAATAGTCTAAACCTCAACCGTTAGGTGCGGTGGAGTGTTCCAAAGGTGACGGCATCCTATGAAAAACCTCAATCAAATCATGTGAAGTTTTGACCAAAAACTTTAGTTGGTCTCAAATATGGGCAAACTCTCTCTTATTATGTTCAAACAAATTATCATGTGTGGGTGCGTGCGGGTGAACACATGTATTAGCATAACATGGCAAAAACCTGTACGACACACTACCCAATTTAAGACAAAATTCCCTAAGGTGTCCTTTATTTTTGCAATGCGTGCAAACATGAATGGGCCTAGAAACACCTCTCTCAAAAAATCTCGGATGCTCTCTCCTAATAGGAATGGGACGCCTAGGTGGGTTCAGTTTTGGGCCATATGGATTAATCAAAAAATCTGAAACCAGCTCAAGTGCAATATGGGAAGTAGACACACCGTCACTACATATTTCCAACCCCTCAACTTTACCCAAATCGGGAGTGAGAACCATATTTCCAAGATTCTTAGATGAGTTCTATAAAGGGACTTTGACCTCCCGGGCACATTCGAGATCACTCTCGAGTTGGAATACATGGGCCGTAAGGCTATACACCGTGTTGGTAAAATCACACTTTTACCGTCCTAAAACATATTTCTCCCTCTAAAAATATAAAATCCCAAGACCTAATTCTTTATTCACCTTTGTAGTCTTTAAGGTCTCGACATAGAAATCTCTATATACAATTTGGAGCTCACTTTCATCTCCACTTTCACACTCGTTCTCACCCTCACTCGAAATAGTCAAATCATTCTTGGGTGTCTCACCTACTACAGTGCTCTCAACATCATCGCTCATTCGACTAGCTAAAAAGGCTAAACATCTCTCACCCCTGGACTCATCTATCTCATATTCCTCACTATCACTAACTTTCTTCCCTTTTTTTCTAAGCCAAGTGCAATACTCAAATGACTTATGCCATTTTCCCTCACACTCAAAACATCTCACCCCCTCATCACCTTTTTTCTCTTTCTCTTTCTCACCGCTCTCACTAGCCTCCTCTTTCTTTTTATTTTTCCTAAAAAATCTCTTTTTTTTGGAAGAATTTTCTTTTGGAATTTTGAGATTTTTTTTAAAATTTTGTACAAATAAGGCCATGTCATCAAAATGAAAATCTCCTTCAGAATCAGAGTCACAAACTATTTCTTTATTCTTCTTCTCACTCTTCTCACCTTGTCTAAATTGGGTTATAAGTGAAATTCCTTTATCCTTAGGCTTGACCATTTTAGAAAACATATCAATTTTATACGTTTGGAGGTCTCCTACTAATTCTTCTAACTTAAGAGTGCTCAAATTTCCTAATGAATTCAACATAATGACTTTATGAATAAAACGTTTCGGGAGTGACCTCAAAATCTTTTTAACTACTCGTGTGTCAGGAATATGTTCACCAAGATTAAAACTAGTATTGATAATATCCAAAAAACGTGCATAAAAATCATCAAAACTTTCAGATTCAAGCATGGTTATGGTTTCAAATTTAGTAGTTAAATTATGCAATTTAGATTCCTTCACGGAATTTGTACCTTCATGGGTCAATTAGAGCACATACCAAGTCTATTTAGACACGGTACATGTCATGAAATGGCTGAACTCGTCGGGGGTGACGACTCCAGAAATAGTTCTAAGGCCTCAGGAGTTATATGTGCTCCATTTATAGCCATCATCAGTCCAGTTTGACACAGGTTTAAAAGAAACAACATCATTAATGGTGATAGTGACAAACCAACCGAACATGCTCATCAATGGCTTTTAAAGAAGATTTCATGCGGGCTTTCCAATAGGCATAATTTGTGTAGTCAAAGATAGGCATCCGATTATATACATGTTCCATCGAAAAAATTGTGATTTTTCAAAAATCAAAATTTTCAAAAAAATCCATATCACAAAAATTTTGCGAAAAAAGGAATACTCGATAAATTAGGGTAACCTGCTATGATACTAATTTGAGAATACTATGTGATATCAATTTAAGTAGTTCACAAATTTGCAATCGGATGAACACTTATTTAATTAGAGTCAATCTTTGAGTACACCAAATTAATTAATCAACACAATTTTAATTATGCCCTAACACATGCATCAAGGTGGGTAAAATCAAACCATCACAAATAAATTGCTGTTACACAAAAATCAAGAAAAAACCCTTTTCGGGTAAAACCTTTATTTCACTATAATTGTAAATCATAACTTACACACTTACAATGAAATCTGCAATGAATATCCACACACACTCACATAGACACTTAGCCTAGAGTCAACAATGAATCCCACGTAGTAGATCCATAAGAATCGCAGTCCAAACTTTAATAAGGAACACCCACGAGTACTCCCAATGACATGCAATCGTCAGCCGTAGATTTACCCTCTCTACAAGAGCAACTTGAACAAGATCCCCCAAACAATTCACTAAACTATTGGGATTTTTGTGAATTGAAAACAAAAGGATTAAACCCTTAAATGAAGAAGATAAAAGTGTTCTACCGATTTACAGTATTTGTAGAATGAAAAATGTCAGGTCTTATTCATAAAAAAGGACTCATTTAACACGTATTTATAGAAATCTTTGAGTCCGTGGGTTCACTTGAACGAGATCCTTATGTCGTTCGAACGACATGTGATGTCACATGAACGACTTCGCGTGACAAGTGATGTCGCTTGAACGACTTCGCGCGACAAGTCAATCCCGTTTGAATGACATCCAATGTCTTTTAAATGACCTAAAGTAAAATTCTTTTTCTTTTAAATGTCCGTCTATAACACTTGAAAAAATTATTTTGATGGAAAAGAATGCCCCAACACTTAGAAAATTTTCAGAAAAAGTATCCCAACACTTTAAATGAACCATTAAGGGGCTAAAAAACACAACGTCACCAAAGTTAAACTTGTCGAGGCTTGTTGTTTAAGAAATATTGATATTCGGATCCGCCTTGTTGTATATGTTCTCTTGAACATTCTTCGACGATGTAACGGTATACGACATACTCTAATCTAAATATCGTACATGAGAAAAATATCCTTACACTTCATTTTCTTGAACATTTTCTGAAATCGTTCTCAAAATCAAACCCATTCAATTTCATCGCCATGCTTTGGCTTTGAAGAAGTCATTGATGTTGTCAAAGAAAATGGAGAGGTTAGTATTACTATATTACGTTGAGAGAATTTAGATCAATCATATCTAATGAAGCCTTGTTGGTCGATAAGTTGCTCAGAGATTGTGCATAACTCATAACATTACAACCAAAGTAAACCAAACTCTAATATCAACTTGATGCAAAGAAAAACACAAAAAAAAAATACAAAAAGAGAAACTCACATAGAATCATCTAGTAGATTAAAACTCTCAGCACCATTCATTCACTATCAACTATCATAAAGGAGGAATTACACAACAAAATGTAAGGCCTAAAGACTTGGTGAACGAGATAACCTTGAGAACACACTATATGGTTGACTTACTTGAGTCTATTCCATATAGGAGTTCCAACTAGTTTGGATACCGAGATAAAATAGGGCTAGATTTTTCCGAGTTACTCTATCTCAAAAAAGGCTCTAAGGAATCCCAGTCCAAGTACTCCAATGCGACACAAAGAGGTATGTACAACTCTTGAACCACAATTAGGACACATACACTGCATATACATGTTTATTGTGTGTGAATATTTTTTATGGTGGTGTTGTTGCTTCAAATATTTTTCTTGGAAAAAGATAACATAAGAATTTTTTTATGATAAAAATTTGATTGGTTAATAATTTTTTTTGAGTCGAAAATTTAATTTTTCCAAGACTTAAAAAAAAAAACATGTGTGTTATATTTTAATAAGGCTATTTGTGTATGTTTAGTGTCTTGGTGATTAGAATCATTTGTGACCCTAGATTGAGTGGTTATAATTGATCCATATTAATAGAGCCTCAATCCTAGTGAATACCTTTTAGCCAATCACATTAGTTATTCGACTTTCATTCTACACCCTTAGATCTTGAAGATTTGATCTAGACCCCTCATTTTCAACCAACCGTTTAGTCACTCACATACAATATCATTTAGGGTTTTTATTTCCTTGAGATGTCATAATAAATAAATAAAAGAAGAGGGTTAGAAGAGGGAGGTGTTGGCAGTTCTAACAAGAGAGAGAGAAAAAAACTTCATCTTCTCCATCCATCGATTAGAAGAGAAAAACCGAGAGCGCCGATGGTGGGATTCACTTGACTGGAAAACCGAGACCACCAGATCATGTCACCAGATCCCGTCATCGAATCTTATGAGAGTGACAACGGTGGGATTCACCGAACTGGAAAACTGAGATCACTAGAACCTAGTTGCATCGCCGTTGCATCACCGAGAAAAATCGACCGTAGGTTTCGTCTCTGTCCGGGATGAAGTTTAAACTGAGAGGAGAGAGAGGTAAAGATCGTCGGAGGTCTTTAAAGATCGTTTTGTTTCCGGAATCATACAATCTAATTTTGACATTCAGTCGAAGTCACCGAAGAGAGAGAGACTATTTGTCACCGAAAAACTTACCCAAAAACTTTTCGAATTTTTGAACACAAGTCAAATTTGTGTACTCTTTAACTCTATATCTCCCTAAGAACCTATTTGATTCACATAGAAGATTTTTTTAGGGTTGTTTATTTCTTTCTTGGATCATTTTATGTTTTTGTTGTTATTGCTGATTGATCCAAGATAGTAATCTCAAATTTATTTTGAGAAATCTGACTTCTGAATTTTTGTGTATATTCTCAGATCTGAAATATTTTTTTGTTTCAAAATTGTATTTCACATTTTGTGAATTTAGTTTGAATATAAATAAGTTTGGTTTGAAAAAAAAACTTGAGATATTTTTTTTTACAGATGTGAAAAATTGTTGAAGTCATATTGTTCAAAGCACATTTGAAATTGCTGGCATTGAATATAGAAGTGGATTATAATTAATAGGATATTGCTTGTATATTTGATTGAGAGGGTGAGAAGCATTTATGCATTTAGTTTAATTCACAAACACTATCACTCTCACACGAACACTTTGAGTTGTGGTTCTTGGTGAGATATTTTATTTGTTGGAGCTGCTATAATCAAAGAGGACAAGGATAAAGCAAGGAAGCTGCGGGAAGGAAGACTACATCAAGTCAAGAGCCTTTAAGAGTGGAGGAAACTCGTGTAGGTAACATTATGAACTTAGATTTAGGTCTTGTATTTTCATGCTTAGTGGTGTAACTTATGCCGTGTGATTATTAGTGGATTTTGTTTTGTAGCGTAGAGGTCACCGTGGATGTTTCCCTTATTTTAGGATTTTACCACGTTAAAAATCACGTGTCTAATTTGATTGAATGTACTTAATTACTTTGGTGAACAATATCGAACTTAAGACTTAAATTGAGCGTTATAGTTTTAAAAACTTAAGGTAAGAAAACTAACGAATCTAGATAACATATTCATAAAAACGTTTTAACACATCTAGTGTTTATTTTGAAAAGTGTTTTGTTCAACGAGTTTATTTTGAAGTTTACTCAACTTATAACTTTTTGTTATCAATCTTGTAAACAATTTTTTTCAATTGGTATCAGAGCGGGTTTATCAAAAGATATTTTGATCCCAAAACTCCATAAATTGTTTTCGAAATCTATTTCTGAATATGGATGAAAGATTTGAGAAGTTAGGTTACCTTTCCCGACCACCACTCTTTGATGGAAACAACTTTTCTTATTGGAAAGTACGAATGGTTTCTTTAATTCAAGGAAGTCTTGGTGATGATGTTTGGGATATGATTGAAAATCGTTATGAACCTCCAACTAAGTCTATTTTTGATATTGATCCCACAAGGGTTAAGAAACTTCATGGAAAATTTACTACGGTAGAGAAAAAGAAGTCTCTCGACAATAATAAGGGCAAGAATTCTATCTTTATGTCCATTAACGAGCATGAGTTTAAAATAATATCTATTTTCTCTACTTCTAAGGAGACTTGGGACACTATAGTCACCGCACATGAGAGTGATGAACGGGTTAAGGCCAAAAAAACACAAATGCTTGTCCAACAGTACAATACACTGATTATGGATGACAATGAATCCTTTGATGATTTCTACATTAGGTTAACCAACATTTTTACAAAATTACATGCAAATGGTATAACCCATAGTAGAAAAGAAATCGTTCAAAAGATTCTTATGTCACTACCTGCTAAGTTTGACAATAAGAGATATGCCATAGAAGAAATGAATGACCAAAACCTGACTCTTGAATTGCTAAGTAGCAAATTAAGAACTGTTAAGATGGAGTTAGAGTTCAAAAAACATTTGACTTCCCAAAATAAGAGACTCACTGGATCTAATGTTGTGTTTTCATCGCAATTGACTTCGCCTAAAGTCAGTCCCTTAGACATTGACCTTGACTTGAATGATGACTGTGATTGGGATCACCTTGACAATCAAATAGCCCTTATGAGAAAGCATTTCAAAAACATTATCAAATTCAGAAATGCATTAGACTATTAACAAGGTAGACAAAATTATCAAGGTAATCAAAGTCATAGACCTCATGAAAGACATGACAACAAAAGGACCTATGATAATAGTGAACATAAGATAGACATTGTGATACCGCGCCTAATAAAATACCGAGTGATCAGTCCTATACCAAATTAAAATAGGAATCTCAGTTGGATCATCATTAGCATCACTGTCGAAAACTTTTTAAAGCTTACTAAACACCTAGTATTCCAAAAGTCGGTACATTATTACTGTATTTAGGTCATATTGTATCCTTTTTTTATTTTACCTTTTCCGCGTGTCTGCTTATCGGTATCCGTATCAGTGCTTTCTAGAGTTCCTCGTATATTGTGAAAATTAATTTGACCAACTCGTGAGTTATGTCTCAACAATTTCTCACCTTTTAATGATGCAGATGGTGAAAATGGATCTACAACAACAGCTCCTGGCAGTATGTCAGTGATGAGAGATGCTAATTGTGATACTAAGGTTTGCGGTTCAACGCACATCATCAGATCCTTCGCAAGTCTGATAGTCTCGTTGGTGTCTCCTGAAACTGCTGTTGTGAGTAAGTCAACTAGATTATTTCGTGGAGCAAGACCTACCTGTACGGAGAATAATAAGGAAAAAATAAGGTTGATGATGACTTCATTATGTAGACTGGGGAGTGAGAGAGATGTCCTTTACTAGTGCATTGCCTTAATCCTTAGAACTACCCCCGCTACCCCCCACCCCCTCCACAACACATCCTGCAGCAACATACGTGCATAAAAGGAAAAAATTATTTTTACTTCAGGGTTCAGCAATTCTTCATAATGCACTTTGGCTCCAAAATTTTCATTATTTGCACTTTGGAGTTCCTTTTCACTTTTGGGGACACTTGATAACAATTCTTCTAATACTTTCTTTTAGAAAATGTCGCAAAGAGTGAAAATGGACCCAAATTACAAATAGTGAAAACCATAGACGCCCAAGTGCATTACAAAGAACTACTGTGCCCTAAAGTACAAATAACTTAGAACTATCCCCCCTTCCCATCCTCCTCCTCCTCTCCCCACCACACATACGCACAAAAAAGGAAAAAAATATTTTTACTTTGAGGTTTAATAGCTCTCTTTAATGCATTGTATCCAAATTGTCCCTATTCACGCTTCGGTATCCCATTTTACTTTATGTGACTAGGACTTGATACTTTTTTCATAAAAGTGTCACAAATTATGGTTCATTTGCACTTTTTGGACAAGTTCTAAGGTTTGATACTTTTTTCACAACAGATTTGCAAAATGTGAAAATGGACCCCAAAGTGAAAATAGTGGAAAACTTTAGACGCAGTGCATTACGAAGATCTACAGGATCCTAAACTACTTATAATATCCCTCCCTCTACGCCTCCTCCCCCTTCCCAAAAAATAAAATAAACGGAGAATGAAATACACACAAGCTGTTGGACCATGGAACTAGTGATTGGTGACCCCAGTAAGGCCAACCGATCCAAAATATTCTCGGCTTCTGCGACTTCACAATTATAAATTTCACTGCTTCCCTTTCAATCCCCGTATCCTCATGCGCCAAAATTTTCTCTACCTTCAACGCAATATCCTCATCCCTGAGCCTAGGGAACCCGAACATCTGACATCTCGATGATACATTTGTAGGTACGTCATTAACAGCTATAGTTATAAGGACAAATACTACATTAGAATAATCATATGACTCTTATAGTATTATTCCCATAACGTCATCCCATGCTTGAGCTCTAAATACGTGACACTCAATAATTATGACCTTGAAACATTGATATGACTTATTGGTATGTAGGATTGTCCTAATTCTCTCCAATCCAGCCACTCTATAAAAGCTCCTTGAGCATCTGCAACAACTCCATCACGGTTTTTTTGTTGACACACAATTCAATGTCATGGCAAAAATCATGGCGGTGGATGACTTACCCGTGCCACTAGGTCCGTGAAAGAGATAAATGAGTGCAATTTTTTTCTTCTCGATGGCATTAGATAGAGCCTTTATTGTAATCTCATGACCGGTTATGTCTCGAAAATGCTTTGGACAATACTTGTAACCGAGGCTTGTAGCATTTAAGTGCACCTCATTAGGTGGACTAAAATCATAAATATTGACCTCGTGACTCCTCATATGATCATCATCGTTCTCACTCATTTTGCTGATGTGGAATGACAAATCGAATCTCTTAACAGATATGAAAGTATGAGTTGGAGAGAGTATGAGTTTATGTGAGTATGTGACACCTAGTCAGCAAATTAACCGTTACACCGAATGTTTGTTCCTGTACTTTAGTAGGGCCTATTTGACTAGTATTATCACTCTAACGGAGCGTCTCGTTTTGGGACGTGTCATGTATTTGTTGAGGAAACTGTATAAAGATTGGACAACTCCAATCAATGTTATACGCGTACATGAATGCGCGCGCGCACACACACTAGTGGTCTTAGTACTATTTATTTATGTTGTGATGAAGAGTGAACTTTGATGGTGTTATGGATACAATGTATCTCAGATATACAAGTGTTAACTAAGGCAGGCCAAAAAATCATTGGTTGGCCATGGTACCCTGTCCTCGTCAGTTTTAAATTAAAATTTGCTTAGATGTATGTTAAAGTTATACATCAATTTATAATTGAAATTTAATGAAGAGTATACATACATATATGTGTCACCATCATTTCGTTAGTTTGTATATATTATTTTTGTATTTGATCACAAAAATAAATTATGGAAGTCAGGAATTAACAATGCTCCATGTGGATCTGTATCTATATGTCCATGTTAGCGTTGCAATTTTTTTTTACACAACACGAAATTAGCAGGTTAAGGCGGATCATTTCTTGACATGAACCCAAAATTGATACGACTTGTAAAATAAAAATCAAACACTAATAACTTTAAAGTGATACGAACATACCCATTTAAATTATACTGTAAACAAATAATTGGATATTTTTCATATCTTGACATGCTATTGTATAAATTCTTCTAGAATTATATGATATTTTATTGGAACAATTAAATTTTGGTCCGTAAGAGTTAAGTACATTTTGCACTTAGTAGACTTTATTTTTTTATGTTCCAAAAAGTCCATTGTCTATTTTTTTGCCAATTTTAAATTAGGATTTAGGATAAGAGAATAAAAAGTGTTTGTGAGTGTTTTATATGGTGAGGGATTTTTTGAAAAAAAAAAGTCTCGGACTAAACATTAATTAAAAAAATTAGGGGCTTTTCATTGAATGATCATATTTTATTCATGGGTTGCTACTGTTAGAATTGGTGATTTTTATTTTATAGAAAACATATGGGTGTGGTATGCTCAGTAGAGAGAGAACATGATGCTAGTCTTATTTTCTGGTTATGGGTTATGCGTGTCAATTCGAAAACAAAATGATTAATAACATTGTCGAGCTAGTGCTAGGTCATTGGACACAATATGTTAAATATTTCGATTTACGATTGACTAATATGCACACGAACCCAGAATAACATGACACTCACGAATTGCTAGTCATAATTCTAATGATCATCTCCAATTTTCATTATGTCCCTATAAAATCCTATAACAGAATAAAATAAAAGAAACTTTTGTAAGAGTCGATCAGAGTTCTGTCATTTTTATGATTCACTAGTTCTTGCAATTTGGAGTGCTAGTATAACAAGTGCAGGATTATAATATCCCTCCATCTGATTTTTAGAATCCATGTTTTTCCAATCATTATAGGGAAATTTCAGTTTTTATTAATCTAATTTGATTCAAAGTTGATTTTCGTAGATTATGAAAATTATGCTATAATTTATTTTAGTAAAATTAATGAATACATTAATTGCTAATATTGCCAACGTTTTTAAATTACTAGAAAATATTTGTTTATATTTGTCTAACTTTATCATCAAAAGCTAATGTAAATTTAAAGTATTATAGCTAGAATAAGCATTTTACAGAAGGTTGATTATCTATAGTAATGCTTGTTTTATAGAAGAAAGGAATATACAATTTGATAAACGACGAAGGGGATGCATCCTTTCACTTTCTCTTCCCTCGCGTTTTCTTTTTGTTGTCTCGAATTAAAAGTCATATATCCAAAAATAAAACGATCCATTCGTACTAAATTACTAAAATCTATAATTAAAACCATCACTATAAATGATATAACAATATTTTATAGTTAAAGGTTTTGAGAGTGTTTCCTTTCGACGATAGATACCTAAATTAAAATGACTTTCAATTAAAAAATATTTTTCTCAGATCCAAATTTGGACAAAAGTTTCCAAATTTTGTATAATCTACCAACTAAGAACCATTAGAATTATAAAAATAAAATAAACTCAAGGCAATGGCTTCATGTAGAACTCTAAGGATATGCTTATTGCTGGCACAACACCTTTTAGTTGGTTCAAAACTGTCTTTAGCAAGAAAATTCACAAATAAATTAAATATTTTGCCTTTTACAGTATGCCAAGTACAACATGCACCAATTACACTTGAGTAATATATATATCGACTTAGTATTCTTCGTCTTCCTCTTTATGACAATATGGATGGGAGTACTTTGTGTATCGAATAACCATGTATCTTTCTTTGAAGACATTTTGGGTATAATTAGACTATTTGACTAATATCCCACTAGAATTTCGCTCGATTTGTAGGTCAAGAAAAAACTAAAATCTTTCATAAGGTATTTCATATCAAATTCCTTCTTCAAATAGTTAACATTTTTCTCGAGATCTTTTGAAGCCCTTGTTAAAGTTATGTCATCCACGTAAGCTTCTATTGTTGCAAATCCGTTTGATCATATTTGGGAAAATTGGATTGTTTTCCTACCCTTCTTTAGACAAGTATTCATTAAGATGGTTGTATCATATTCTTTTGAATTGCGTTTCAAAAAAAGTAAATCCTTTCGAGATTCTTATATATATATTGTAATTCCTAGTATAAAAACGGTCACAACAACTTTGAGGCTGACATATGGACACAAGTTTTGATGTTAAAAAAGTGTGGTAAGAAGTTGATCCAATCTTAATTAACTTAGCAACATATAGGATGGCTTGTCCCCAAGTGGAGACTAAGAGTTTATCACATCAGTAAAATGTGATAACCCAACTATTTTAATACTGGGTGACCAATCCTCTACTCAAATAAAATAATAATCAAGTATGATTTCATTCTCAGCATCACTGTCACAACAAGAAATATAAATAATACGAATAAAATCATACACTAAAATGAATTAATAAATCATCATGCATAAATAAATAATAAAAGTGAACTGAATAAACCATCGGTCACCAAATAGTAACATACATCCACTAAATAAAAACTGAATAAGAACTGAGTATTGAATAAAATATTGGCATAAATAAATTCCTACCTTAATTATGGGCAATACGCCCAAAACGAAGTGCATGAATAGTAAAAATCCTATCTAGATAGAATAAACTGAGGCGACTAAGTCAAATCATATAGCATTCCAAGCTACTGGAATGACAAGAATTGGATCTATCTATGTGGTCTCGGCTGTTGTTGCTGCTGGAACGACAAGAATTGGATCTATCTATGTGGTCTCTACTGTTGTTGTTGCTGCACACTTGAGGTTTTAAGAAGGATGACAAGAAAAACAATTTTCCACGGGTCAAAGCCCGAAAAGTTTAAAAATATTTTGCAAGTAATTAATTATTTTAAATCAATAAAATTTGTAGTGTTTTACTTTCATAATTAATCGGTCGCACTCACATGAGATAAAACCTCACCTCCCATCCTTAATGCTCACCTAACACATTCATTTTATTATCCTAATTATACTACCAAGTCTAACAAGGACAATAACCATTATCCAAGTCCAACCCTGCTAATACTCTTTATTAGCTAAGTACAACTACCTTTACTAGGTATACATTAATAAACAATATCGTAACAACACACATGCTATAGATACATATTCACGCAATACATATAGCATAGCTACACACGTGCTATAAATAGATATATACACCATATTGTGACACCCCGCCTATTAAAATAATGGGTGGCCAACTCTCTACCAAAATAAAACGAGAGTCTCATATATCTCATTCTTAGTATCACTGTCGAAATTCAATTAATTACTAATCATCTATTAGATTAACAAGTTGTGTCAAATTTTAATATTGAATTTATCATACCAGATAAAACCATTCAACGAAAACCCATGCAGTAAACTATATAATCAAACACACCGGTAAAGTTTCTAAATGCGGAAGCAAATTAAAACCAAGTACCGAATAAACCATCGATTACTTAAATCCAATACAATCACCTGAACTGAATTAAATATAATTGAAAATGAATAAGTCTGATAGTGGGACAACATGTCGAACTAATAACTGAAGAGAGATCATAATCTTGGATAGAAATAATGGAAGTGTCTACTCCAAATCCTACAAGCAGCCACCTCAGCTGCAGCTACGTGATTCCTGAAAGAAGAGATGTCATTGGCGTCCCTGTGGCCGAACACCTAAAAGTTGTTGAAAAATATTTGATATGGGTCACAGCCCAAAAACTTTTGATAATATTTTGCAAGTGTATAAATTTCACTAATGAATATGTAAAGCAACTTTTCATATTTAATGTGCAGCGCACTCGCATGAGATAATCCTCGCCCCTCAACTTATGTGTGCACCTAGCGTATACTCTTAACCCTCCTAGTTGTGCTACACTGTCTAACTAGCCTTGTCACTAACATCCATGCTATACTACCCTGACCAGATTATAATGTCTAACCTTAGTTCATTAATTAGCTTTCACAACCGTTCAATTAATATATCATTAAATTATCACAATTTAATATATAATCATACTCCAGTTATTTCATTCCACAATCACATTTATAATTTA
Source organism: Sambucus nigra (assembly GCA_949130495.1). Classification (NCBI taxonomy): domain Eukaryota; kingdom Viridiplantae; phylum Streptophyta; class Magnoliopsida; order Dipsacales; family Adoxaceae; genus Sambucus; species Sambucus nigra. The sequence goes on along the minus strand of CASBWL010000582.1, from coordinate 130,217 downwards.
TTACTTTATTTCCAATAACTATCACTAGTTATTCCAACTGTAATCGCTTACTTACTATTAACCCGTATATTTGTATACACATAAATATACGTAAAAATAAACTACAACAAACACACATATGTCACGTATAGCCGCCATCCCTCAGATTAATAACTCACTGGATGCGGGTCTCTACAATGCTATCATTATCCAGGGCATGCTCACATCATCCTGATTACCGGAGGTCGAACTCTCACACCGACTCATAAAACTGCAAATGTATTGAAGGCGGTCATAGTCCTTTAACAATGAGTCATAACCATACCCACAATTACCTCACTGTGAATATAAATCACACAAACACAAACATGGCGCTACCTGGGGTCGATACTTAGCCTGCTGATATTCGTTAGGGAAGATCACCCACGTCGCGCAACCTGCACTGATAGCACTAGAGGGGTATGTTACACATAAATATCATACACACAGATTATATATATATATATATATATATATATATATATTTACAAAATTCGGCTAACCGTGCCTATGTCACTCGTGGCACTAGACCATAATCCCTGAGTAAAAACCCGGCTCCCTAATGAATAAGTAGTCACTTACTTAATTAATTCACACATATCGTTATTATTCTGGACACTAAGCTATTCTTATCTATTTCGTATTCTTTGTTACCCTAATTTCCCCTAAGTTTACAGTTTAAATATTCCATGCGTTGTTCATCCTAAACGCCCCTCCTACCTTACTTCGAATTTTCCTACACCTCCTCATATTTAATCCTTGCCTAGGATAAATTTCTCGAAACCCTATTTCCACTTATGAGACTCCTAAAAGTTCCCGAACTCCAATTTCATTTAGATAAAAATTAAATAAAAGTATTAGAAGTGGCAGGGGAACCGAATGACACATAGTTTCAACACTAATTCAAGATTTCATCAATTATCGTTTTAATCACCCAATATTGCATCTTTATAATTTCATTCACAATAGATTTAACATGTAATCATATCTGGATTCATTTTCAATGAATTTATTTACAAAAATCCCATTTTTCATGTTAATCCCACAAAAATATTTGTGTCTCCCTACAACAAATTTCTAAATGGATGATTGAAACTATACTAGGAACTATTGAAAGTTAAATACTTGCCTTAAGATTGAAGGAATCCCGAGTTCTCCCCTTTGAGTCCTTCTCTTAATGGTGTTCTTGGGCTCGAAATGCTTCAGTATCCTTCTCATATCACTTTCTCCTTAATTTCTTCAATTTCTTCTTCTCTTTTCTATCCTCTCTCAAAGTCTAGTCTTTTGGATGGTTGCCCACTCCATCCACCTTCCCTAATTATAAACCTAAACTGCACTAATCCCAAAATTAAGTCAGGCCCAATGTGTAAAATGACCTGAATTCCTTTTTAAGGGTCCTATTGGGACATAAAAAATGATATCCAATTACAACCCTCGAGTACCTATTTTTGACTATCTCGAGCCATTAGCGCAGTTGAAATTATAATTTGAGATATTTATTATTAATTTTCCATCTCATTCCCAGCACGACCCTTTCTGCGCATCTCGAGTGACATACCGTTAAATCCATCGATTTTTACTCACTTACTATGTTACGTAATTTAACATATTTTTATTTAAATACTTGCCTTATGATTCTAGGAATTTTGAGTTCTCCCCTCTGAGTCCTTCTCTTGATGGTGTTCTTGGGCTCGAAATGCTTCAGTCTCCTTCTTGGATCACTTTCTCTTTAATTTCTTTAATTTCTTCTTCTCTTATCTATCCTCTCTCAAAGCCTTAGTCTTTTGGATCGTTGGATGGATGCCCACTCCATACACCTTCCCTAATTATAACCTTAAACTCCACTAACCCAAACATTAAGTCAGGACCAATGTGTAAAATGACATGAATTCCTTTTTAAGGGTTCTGTTTGGCCTAAAAAAACGATACCCAATTACAACCCCCAAGTACCTATTTTTGACTATCTTGAGCCATTTAGGATCATTAGCGCGCTTGAAATAATAATTTGAGCTATCTATTATTAATTTTCCATCTCATTCCCAACATGACCCTATCTGTGCGTCCCGAATGAGATACCGTTAAACCTATCGATTTTACTCCCCTTACTACATTACGTAATTTAACATATTTTTATTTACTTATCATGGCGGTAAATATAATTTCACATAAATATTAATCATTTTGTTTGCTAATTACTATTTATTTAATTCACTTTATTTCTCAATTTAATTAAATTGTGTGCACAAGTGTAATTTAAAATGCTAAAAAATATGCAGTGTTACAATCGCCTAAAGTGATGGTGGAGGCACTCCAAGGTCAGGCTCTTAAGAAACAAAGATCTCCAGATAAGTTCCTCCGGGATGAGAAGGACAAGGAGATTTTGAAGCAGTAAGTGATAGACATCAATGTTATGAAGGACTTGTTGACCTCCAAGGGCCAGGAGCTACAAAAGGATTATGTTGAGGTGATGGTGAGGCATAAGGAGCTTCGGGGGAAGATCCATGCCACCTTAAAGAAAAATATAGATGCCTACCTTGAGTCTGTGGCTGACAAGAATTTTATTTTTTAGAAATATGCCTCAGGATATGAAGCTTGCAAGGCCAAGGTCCTTGAGCTCTTTCCTTAAGTGGATGTCGCTAGTTTATATGCTGAATTCCTCAGTTTGTTGTTGAGAATTTAGACAATGACATAAGTAGTGGTGATGATTTAGGTGAAGCCTATGCCTCCACAGTTCAAGAAGAAAAGGCCCCAAAAGGACCCTTTGCTTTTCAATCGCTGTCAAGTCCTCCAAAAAAATGAAGCTTTGTGGAAAAAAACCCAAGCCTTGAGAAAGATTTTATGTAATCTTTTTTTGGGTGGGGATTTTTCCAGGCCAAGGTCATTTTTTTGTAATTTCCCGTTCTTTAATATCAATGATAACAACATGGTTTTTGGAAATTTAACATACGAACCGCCTTTCTTTGCTTTACACATGACTTATTTTTACTTTTTAAGGGAATTTTTGAATTTGCAACTATCTGTCTGAGGTCCACTAAGAAGGTAATATTCCCCTTAACCACCAAGATTACATGGTAATGCAAAATAACCTGACCACAACATTTTTAAAGTAGGGATGAGGGTCCTGAGACCTCAATAATAAAATTGTGCATCTTCTGAAGTCAAGAAAAAGTCTTTGGGTTAGGTCATAAGACCTTAGCGCCCAAGAAATCTTTTGAGCGTATACTTATTTAGGACTGTAAGCCCAAAACGTTTGTACAAAAACACTTAGCCCCCCAAGAATTTTGGGAATAAAGGACTACAATTAAATTTTTTAAGGTAATGAAGACTTTAGATTTATAATCCGAAGTCCCACAATGAGTCATATGACCTTTGAGCTTAGAAAATTGAAAACCTGAAGTCCCACAAATAGTCATAAGATCTATGGACTTAAGAGTTTCTGAAATTTAAAGTCCCACAAAGGGTCATACGACCTCTAGACCATGGGGGTTTTCTCCTTTGATTATTAAAACTGGAGTTTTGGACAATATTTTTCATTTGAACACTTAGTCGCCCAAAAATATTAAAAAATGGAAATTGTATATGAGTCCCGATTTTATGGTTTAAAATATACGTTTGATACTTAATTTTTTTCAAAAATTGAGGTTAAAAAATATGGTTTGCTAAGGTTTTTTCATTTTTGTATAACATTTTCCTTTTTGAAAACATTTTTTTCATGTGTAAAAGGCCTCTGAACTGACTATTATGGGTATTTGGATCATAGTCAGTTTGAAAGGAATCAATGATAAAAGCCTTGGCAATTACATTAGTCTTTTTTGGGTCCTTCGACCTTTAACTACTGGTGTGACGATGCATGGACCTCAACCAAGTGTTGACAAATGCTTAGGGTTGACTGTTATAGGTCCTTAGGCCTTAGTCAGTTGGAATGGAATCAAGGATGAAAGCCTCAATAATTCCTTTAGTTTTTTGGGGTCCTTAGATCGTTAACTATTGACCTGAAGATGCGTGGACCTCAGCCAAGTGTTGATCAGTGCTCAGATTTGATCGTTATGGGTCCTTAGACCTTAGTCAAGTGGAATAAAATCAAGTATAAAATCCTCGGTAATTCCTTTAGTCATTTTGGGGTCCCTAGACCTTTATTAGTTCAAGCCAAGGATGAAAGCCTTGAAACTCTTGTTGGTTCATTTAAGACCTTAGGACTTTGGTCTGACGATGCATGGACCCCAACCAAATATTTAATAATGCATTCAGAGATCATAAATATCCAAAAGAGTTCTTTTCATTTCATTTCAACCAATAGGATACATCATTGATAGTATTTTTTAGATGCTCAATATTCCAAGGATGTGGAAGTTAATATCCCTCCATGATTTTGAGTTAATAACACCATGGCCTTTCTATTTGAACTACCACATATGGGCTTCCCACTTAGGGCCTAGCTTCCCTTTACTTGGGTGCTTGGTTACAAGATTGACCTCTCTCAAGACCATGTCTCCCACTTTGAAATCTCGATGGCGAATTTTTTTATTGAAGTAAAAGATTGTCCTTTGCTTATAGGCATCCATTCAGATTAGTGCAACCTCTATTCTTTCCTCTAATTCATCCGTAGACCTTTTGAGACCTTCATTATTATCCCCTAGTTCAAATTGAGATACCCTTTATGTAGGCACTTCGACAACTGCTGAGCTCACTGCCTTAATGCTAAAGTGCAGGTAGAATGGAATTTTTCCTGTTGGACCTATAACTGTAATTTTATAGGGCCACAAGATGCTCGGTAGCTCATCATCCACAACCTCTTAGATTTTTATAGCCTCTTCTTCAAGTTGTGAAAGATGGTCCTATTCGTTACCTCAACTTGTCCATTGGCCTGAGGATGGCCTGGAGATGAGTAGTGGTTTCTTATGCCATAGTCTGAGAAGAATTTCTTAAAGCTTGGGTTATCAAAGTGTTTGTCGTTGTCAGTGATAATGAATCTAGGAAACCCGAACCTACAATGACGTTCTTTTAGATGAAGTCGGTGGTCTTTTTATGTCTGATTGTGTCCAATGGATCAACCTCAGCCCACCTGGTGAAATAATCAATAGTCATAATGCATAACTTATTTTGGCATTTGCTGAGGGGTAGGGGTCGGACCAGGTCCACATCCCATTGAGCGAAGGGCCTTGGACTTAGCATTACAGACCTTTTTATACTAGTTTCTTTGGAACAAAAGGAAAACCTCTGAAACTTGTCATAACACTGGACCAAATCTTTAGCTTTTTTCCATAAGGTTGTCGAAAAGCACCCTTGCCTCAATACCTTATAGACTAACATATTTGGCCTGTACTAGCACCACAGACACCTCCATAGAGGTCTCTGAGGACGTAGATGGCTTATAATGGACTGAGGTGTTGTTGAGGTGATGAGGAGTACACATTTTTTAAAAACACCACATTCTCTATGTAATATCTAAAAACTAAATACTTTAGTCATCTAGCCTAAAACTTGTCCTTGGAAAGAACCCCATCACTTAGGTAAACTTTGACGAGAGTTGTCTAGTTTGAGATTTGATCGACCTCTATAATGTTAATCTGAAGTTGGGTGATGCTTGTTTGGTCCAAAGTAACAACTAGAAGGATCCACCTCATTTGATGAGGTCACTCGTACAAGATGGTCTGCTTCTGATGTTTGTGCTCGGGGGACCCTTTTAATGCAGAATCTTGTGATACTCTGGATGAGATGCTTTATAATTGCTAAGTATCCACCCATACGGTCGCCTTTGGCCACATAGACCTTGGTAAATTATTTAACCCTTAGTTGAGAGTCGTTAATGGCTTCTAGTTGTTCTGGTTTCAAATGGATGGCTAATACTAAGCCTTCCATCGATGCTACATACTATGCCTCGTTATTAGAGGCTTTGAATTTAAAATGAAAGGAAAAAGAGATTATAACTCCTTCCAAAATTACCAGATGACGCCCAACTCTTCTTCTTAAGCTATTGAAGTAATCATCCACGTGCAATACCCAGTTAGGAGAGCTAAGGTCTAACTCTTGGAACAATGGTTTCTTAGGTTCTTTTGCCTTGTAGTTTCTTTTTTCAGAGCTCTTGGCCCCTCCCCCCCAAGTTTTCCAGATTATTAAATTACGCAATGAAATTATCTAAGGTCTGAATGTTGATGTCAATATGACAAGCCTTCCTGAGGTATTAGTCTTGTGGAGGATCTTTCGTAGGGGCTGATCAATTAAGACCGCGATGGTATAAGATCGAAAGTATGGCCTTAGACGCCTAGATGAAATGATGAGGCATAAGGCTAGCTTTTCCAACATTGGGTATTTTCTCTTATCTCATTGAAAAGATCGACTAACATATTATATAGGATACTAAACCCCAAATTCTTCTATGATCAGAGTTGAACTAACTGTGGTCGGTAAAGCAGCAAGATATAAGTATATATCATCCCTAGTAATGGTCTGGGACTACAGAGTTGGGGACCTCAGGTATCTCTTGAGGCTTTAGAAGGATTCTTCAGCCTCGAGAGTCCATAAAAGCCCTTCTTCGAAATTTTAAAGAATGGTAGGCATTTATTTGTGGCCTTTAAGATAAGGTGCTTGAGGGAAGAAACTCTCCCAGTTAGGCTTTGGACCTCTTTGACTGTCCTCGGGGACTTCATATTTGACACAACTAGAATATTTTATGAATTGTCCTCTATGACCCATCTAGTGATAATGAAACCCAAAAACCTGCCTCCAATAACCCCATATTCACATTTCTTTAGGTTGAGGATCTTCTATTTCTGTCTAAGGATAGCGAAGGTCTCTCTGAGGTTCTTCACATGGTATGAGGCCACCAAACATTTCCCTAGCATGTCATCAACATGGCCTTTCCACTGAGGTTTTTGAAAATGGAGTTTACCACCCTCTGATACGATGCATCTATAATATTTAGTCCAAAAGGCATAAATTTGTAACGGTAGGTACCTTTGTTCGTAATGAATGAGGTATTTACTTCATCTTTTAGGGTCATTATAATTTGATTGTACCCAAAATAGGCATCCATAAATGAGAGGAACTAATGACATGTTGTTGAATCCACCAAGGTATCAATTTGATGTAATGGGTAGAAATCTTTAAGGATACCTTGTTGAGGTCAGTGAAGTCGACACACATTCTCCATTTTTAGTTGGCTTTAGGCACAAGTACCACATTTGAGAGCCATTATTGTTATTTCACCTCTTTGATAAAGTTGGTCGCTAAGATATTGTTAACCTCCTCAATGTCAGGATTGATTAATTATGGGCCAAAGAACCTATTCTTTTGATGGACATGCTTGTCCTTTGGTTCCATGATGAGGTAGTGGATCATTTACTACTCCAATCATAACTGAGTGGATCCAAGTGAATTTGTCTTTGTTTACTTTTAGTAATTGGATAAGATCCTCTCTGAGGGAGGGCTCAAGCCAACCCCAATTTGTACTTTATGGGCAGTATCATTTGCATCAATGAAAACATTGGTTAGAGCCTTTATATGATGACCTCTATGTCCCTTCTCATCATCTCGTGGATCTAACGTATCCACATTCATCAATTTTATGCCAAGGCTCTCTATAGGGAGCTCAAGCCTTGGTGGTAGAAGAGGCGGGGCCTCGAACGAGCCTTCGGTGAACCTCATTTAACTTTTTAGGACCTCAAAATAGCTTTGGGAGGTCTCAAGTGAGCTTTTTCTTCTCTCTCATAGAAGTATTATAACACTCCCTTACCTGCTATTGGTCCCCATACACTTCTTCCACACCCTAGGGGTTGGGAATATTATTACCAACCTCCGTGTGGCTAATATCCAAATAATTGAGCAAAGGGCTTCCCAATATCACATTGTAGGTTAAGGGGAGGTCTACCACCAAAAAAATTCTCTAAAAGATGGAGCATTAGTTTTTTGAGGCAACACTGTGGGGAAGAGTGACATACCTTGGGGAATAGGTTCGTTCCCCGTTAAACCCAACCAGACAAGTGGTAACTGGATGCATGTGCTTGGCTTCGTTGGTATTTAAGAACAGAATATTCATTGATCTTCTAGTGTCAAGCAATACCCTCTTTATGTTGGCATTCCCCTTGATCATTGAGATGATAAAGGGGTCGACAAGGGGTATGAGGACCCTTCTAAGGTCAATCTCTTGGAATACTATCATCGAAACTCCCCTTAAGTCCTAATGTGGAGAGAAACACTATTAGATTGCACTACTTTATGTTGTATGCTCCTGAGGTGGGATTTTCTGGCGATAGAAGAGAGTCCACCATCGGAGAAGCCTTCGAAAATGTTTTGCACATCAATCCAGGGAACTTTGTCCTTATTTTTTTATTATTATTGCGTTAACCTCTGCCTTTGGCTACAAACTCTTGTAGATAACCGCTCTTGATTACCCCTTAAATGGATTCTTTGAGTATAAAGCAATTATTGTTGTTGTGGTCGTGGTTGTGATCTCTGTGAAATCGACAGTACTTAGACTTATCTATTTTGTCTTTAGTAGTCCTCATAGGTTTTGATGGGAACAATAGATCATGATCTTCCCCTGTAGCAAATACCTCCTCTATGGAACTTATGAGCAGGGTGAAATGTTTAGCCTTTAGGCTCATTATTTTTACCTCTACATTTATTCTTTTTGGCCTCAATGGCCTCAAATAATTCCCTAAGATAAGAAAAGACATCTTTCTTAATTATCTGCTGAGGGATAGTTATTTCATTCCTTGTTGAGATTGCATCCTCAACATTCATATACTTGTGAGCTCATTTTAGCATCTTGTTCATAGATCTTGTAGTCCTTTATTGAAAGACCTTAGAATATCCTCAATGGTGAGGCCTGAGATGAAGGACACCACATAAAAAGTGTCATTAAGATAATCCAATTGGAGAGATTCCTAGTTGAATATCTTGGCATTTACCCTGAGATACTCATCGATATTTTATCTGGAGTGGAGGAGGATAGTGATAGGAGTCCTTATCTTTTTTTCTCCAATAAAATGTCTAACAAAGGATCTTGACAACTTAGTGAAGATTATAATAGTCCCTAGTTTGATCTTGGCAAACCAGTGCCTAGAATTTCCTCTCAAGTAGCGGGAAAGAATCTGCACAGGATGTCGTTCTGGGTATCTTGAAGGTGTATAACTGAACTATAGGTCTCCAAGTGGTTTACGTGATCTTTAGACCCATCGAATGGTTCAGTAGTAGGAGTCTTCCACTTATAAGAAGAGCATAATGTTGAATGTCATTGGAGAACAGAGAGAGAGTCTTTTTGAGAGACAACTCGATGGTGTTAGGAGTTTGGGTCTTCAATTGGTTGAGGAATTTACCTAACCAATCTTGCATCTTCTTGATCTTATTGCCCTGGTCCCTAGCCACCTGAAACCACCTTAGTATTGATCTCCTCAGAGTGATAATTTTTCCTTAGTAAGAATGTAAGTTGTTGATTGTTGGGGAGCCCTAGGAGCACCCTCTAAATAATTATCTCCCCTTAGTTGGGGATCCTATTTATCTTTGGTATCGATATGTTCTGGTATAATTGTTTCCTCTGTGAAGTGGTAATCTCTTAAATAAGCTCTGATACCAATTTGTGAAAACGTGACTGTGTGATAATTGATTAAATTCTTAACTTTCTACGTTGGCACACTTATTTAATTAGTGTCTATTTTTTAACCAAAATAAATCAGCCCCAAATAATTCAACTGCGTGTGTGCATGTGTCAAACCATAAAATAAATAAAGAATGTGACACAAATATTCAGGAAAAAACCCCGAAGGGCAAAACCTTTTATTTCTAGAACTTTGAAGAATTTACAAGACCATTGACTTACATACAACCTGATAATCGACCACAAGTGTAACGCACGGTGTCTTTGTCAAACCTCCAAAGTAACGGCTAGATATATTGACACAGAAATAACCGCAGGTGTCGGTTCTGATGTCGTCGGCTGGAACTTTCCCTTTCTAAGAGGGATGCAATGAAGAAGAAGACGGATTATCCACAAGATGTGAACTTTATAAGGAATCCCTCCACAATAGTACGGAGCTATCGGTTGTAGAGTTTTCCCCACAAAGAATAAACCAAAGAAAAATATGTTCTTGGGTTCCACAAAATAATCCACATAAAAGTAATTGGGATTTTGGGAATTAAAAACAAAACATTTGAACCCTTAAAATTGTTGGAGAAAAACTTTGTGCCAAAAGGTATTGAATTAAATCTAGGCAGATACACAAAAGTTTCAAATGAATAAGAATCTTAAAAGTTGAAACTATTTTCCACGTTTTTCTAGGCTGCCAGAACCTCTTTTTATACACAATCTGAGTCGATCAAAGGATAAGCATTTGAACAGTGTGTCAGCCAAAAAGCATGGTCGTTCGAACGAGAACCCCATATTTCTTAAACGAGATTGGGTGTCATTTGAACGACTACGCTTGACATCCCAATGTCGTTCGAACGAGATTGAGATCTCGCTTGAACGACCTTGGCATCGAAACCGAGGTACGTTTACTGCTCTAGCAGTTTTTCACAAAGCTTTTCAAAACAAAACTTTCTCTTTATAACAGTTATAAAACCACTTTAAAAAACATTTTTATATAAAAGCTTTTTTAAAACCCTTTTAAAAATATCCCAACACTCTTAATATGAAATGTAAATGAATTTGAAAAACAATATCTTACCAAAGCTCATATTGTTGGGGTTGAATGTTGAAGGCAACTGGTAATTCGGATCCGTCTTTTGTAGATGCAATCTTCATAATTCTTCGACGACTTGTAGCAGTATACGACATAATTAATTATGACGGGATTATTAAAAATATGTCTTTACAAATCTCCACCTATGTCTATGTCGGTACATACATAAAAACATCTGAATTATCAAAAACCAAAATGCCTATACAAATCTACCCTCCCATGAATCCCAAAACTGAAAAGGTAAAATTTGCAAGTTCTCAAATTTTTCTTCAACATCAAAACTCTCAAAGCTTTTCTCATCAGGGTGTGCAACATCATGATCTTCAATCTTCGTACCTACACACATGAGATAAAGCAAAAACCTTCGTGACGCATCGAGTTTGAAATGATATAAGAATAAAGCATTAATAATAAAATCTCCCCCATAATGCAAAAAAACTCCCCCATAATATGATAACTCCTTCTCCCCCTTTTTATGATGTCCCCAAATAGACAGATAAGAAGAAAAAATAAAAAACATGGAGTGTCACGATAAAATGCATAGCAAACCAGAATCAAGCTACGAGCATGCAAAGGATTATCTCACAAACTATTTTTGGATTTTTCAATTTTTTATACAAAAAAAGAAAATACTACTTTGAAAAATATGATACAAAAATCACACCATGGATTTAAACTCAAACAACCAAGTCACGGAAACGTAATGAATGGGTGTGAACACATTCGATAGGTAATTAAACTCAATCAATCATATGCACCCGATGCATAGTGTACTCCTAACGAATGAACATCAAAATAATCATTAGGTGTAAAAATTTATTGAATTTAGATGACATTGTCTTATACAAATCAACAAATCAAAGTCAAATGATTTTCACACCAATAACGTCCAAAACTATTTAGCTCATTTTCAAGAATTTCCGGCACGTGCAAACCCATTATAAAATCTCCAACCAAACACCCTCATATATATTTTCTTTTTAGAGGTAATCTAAATTCTCAAACTTTGGAGAATTGGTGCAAAAACCTAAATGGCCCATAATTGGCATGAATTTCTTTTTATTGGCTTTAAATTTTTTCGGGCTCTTTTAACCTCTTTGGACACCGGATAATAAAATTCCTCAATTTTTTTGGTCTGATTTAAAAGGCGGCTTAATCGAAAAGGATAAAAAAACTTTCGTGGCCCTTCACCGTTTTTAAACAAAGCACACAAACTCATAAAACGGTTCTTATATGCACAAATTTCTTATCAAGTTTTATCACGCTTGATTCGTTTAAAAGACAGGATTGAAGTGAAAACACCCAACCAACATGTGATAAGACAAGCACAATAATCAAACAAATCCGTGCATGTGTGCAATAAAGGAAATCATGAGTCAAACATGTAGTAAGTAACACTAAATTACATCTCAATGATTGCAAACATTGTAAAGCACATGGATCAATTAACCTATTATCCCAAAACACTATCAAATAGTCACATGAAGAATGGAATGATGTTGTGACTCGGTCATCCTAAGTTTCCATCCATAAACGGTGTAAACAAAATACAAAAATCGTTTTGGATTTTCTCAAAATTTTATCAAAATAAAATATTTTTGTATTTTTCAAAAATTTTCAAAACAAAGAATATATACAAAAGGTACATGTCATTACACTAGCAAACAAGTATAAATCATGAAACCACAACTAGTGTATGACAAACATTTAAACACAATCATCTATATGATATGGCAAGAGAAGAATCATGTGCAAGCAAATTACAATTAACTATTCTAAAATCTAGTGTATCCAAAAGAGATTTCCTTACCCAAATGGATGTAACACGTCGACATGGGGTTTTGGGAACCAATAAAATACTAGACTTCGAATTCCTAGGACCTCTTCCAAGATCAAAACAAAATCTCCTAAGGTGACCTTTCCTGCCACAATATGAACATATGTAAACGGGTGGAACGACACCTAAAGTGTGATCTTTTCTAATATACTTGGAATTAGTTGACCCTCTAAAACAAATAATGGTTTTGGCTTTAACTTTAGAAGCATGAGAACATGATGAGCCATTACCATCACTATCAAACCTACTTGAATCGTTTAAATCATTTTTCAACTTTAAAATATTGGATTCAAGCAAAGAATTAGCCTCTTCCAAAGACAGTGATTTCTTTTTCAAATTTTCAATTAAACTTAACAGTTTATCGTGCTCACCCTCAATTAAAACAAACTTATCCCTAAGAGTCTTTTCACGTGCCGTAAAATCATCGATTAATTTTTTATCCTCGACGGCACAAATGGGAACCCTAGAATTTTTTAAGTCCTCTAACTCCTTCTCTAAATAAGGAGTCTCTCATCACTCTTATTTTTGGCAATTTTCAAAGAATCAAAATCAAGACACAAATTACCAAAGTGCTCATGACAAATATCACTTTGAGTTTGAAACGCTTGCAAATATTCAATCTTACTTTTAAAGAGAAAATTTTCTTTTTCTAAAACTTTAATTCTTTTGCAAGGTTTCAAATTCAAACTTTTTAATTTTTCAGCACGGTCGTCAACTTTTTCAAAAATAGGCTCCTTATTAAATGGGCGTTCCATTGAAAAATTGTGATTTTTCACAAAACTGATTTTTCAAAAAAAAATCAATATCACACAATTTTGTGGAAAATAGGAATACACAATAAGTTAGCGAAACCTGCTCTGATACCAATTTGACGACGCGAGAAGTTAAATTGTATCAGGAAAAAAAACTTTAATAATCAGGATCACTCGATAATTTTGCGTAACCTGCTCTGATACCAATTTGTGAAGTGGTGATCGCTTAAATAAGCTCTGATACCAATTTGTGAAAACGTGATTGTGTGATAATTGATTAAATTCGCAACTTTCTACGTTGGCACACTTATTTAATTAGTGTCTATTTTTAAACCAAAATAAATCAGCCCCAAATCATTCAACTGCGTGAGTGCGTGTGTCAAACCATTAAATAAATAAAGCATGTGACACAAATATTCAGGAAAAATCACCGAAGGGCAAAACTTTTTATTTCTAGAACTTTGAAGAATTTACAAGACCATTGACTTACATACAACCCGATAATATCCCACAAGTTTAACGCACGGTGTCTTTGTCAAACCTCCAAAGCAATGACTAGAAATATTGACACAGAAACGCCCGCATGTGTCGGTTCTGATGTCATCGACTGGAACTTTCCCTTTCCAGGAGGGCTGCAATGAAGAAGAAGACGGCTTCTCCACAAGATGTGAACTTTATAAGGACTCCCTCTATAATAGCACGCAACTGTCGGTTGTAGAGTTTTCCCCACAAAGAATAAACCAAAGAAAAATATGTTCTTGGGTTCCACAAAACAATTCACATAAAAGTAATTGGGATTTTGTGAATTAAAAACAAAACATTTGAACCCTTAAAATTGTTGGAGAAAAACTTTCTACCAAAAGGTATTGAATTAAATCTGGGCAGATACACAAAAGTTTCAAAAGAATAAGAATCTTAAAAGTTAAAACTGTTCTCCACATTTTTATAGGCTGCCAGGACCCCTTTTTATACACATTCTAAGTCGGCCAAAGGATAAGCATTACAGCAGCGTGTCAGTTAAAAAGAAGGGTCATTCGAATGAGAACCCCATCTCGCTTGAACGAGATTGCGTGTCATTTGAACGACTATGCGCGACATCCCAATGTCATTCGAACGAGATTGAGATCTCGCTTGAACGACCTTGGCGTCGAAACTGAAGTACGTTTACTGATGTAGCAGTTTTTCACAAAGCTTTTCAAAACAAAAGTTTCTCTTAATAATAGTTATAAAACCTCTTTAAAAAACATTTTTATATAAAATATTTTTTAAAACCCTTTTAAAAATATCCCAACACTCTTAATATGAAATGTAAATGAAATTTTAAAAACAATATCTTACCAGAGTTCATATTGTTGGGCTTGAATGTTGTAGGCAACTGGTAATTCGGATCTGTCTTTTGTAGATGCAATCTTCATAATTCTTCGACGACTTGTAGCGGTATACAACATAATTAATTGTGATAGACTTATTACAAATATGTCCTTACATCCTCTACCACTGGTGGTAAAAGAAGCGTATTGAGGATGGAAGTTATCTCCTCTTAGATCTTATTTTGACAAGCCTTGATATCTCATTTTGAGGGATCCACTTCCACTGTTAAAGAGTGTTCTGTTGTTTATTAAATCGTAAAAGAGTCATTAAAATCTAGGACACGTCTTGGTCTTTGTCCGAGAGAGTCTGGGGTCCTTTCAGCCTTTGTCATTAATCCAAAGGACCTTAGGAAGTAATAGATGGAATTTTCTAAGGGTCCCAGAGTATTAACTTTGGGCTGAACAAGGAATACAATAAGTAATATATATTTGAATTAATCTGAACTACAGTTCAATGCTCTTAATAGTGGGTTAAGAGTGTACATAACAAGGCCCAAGCACTTGTGTTAGTAAAAACCTTTTGTTTTGTATAAGTATGATGATTTCAACCTGTCTTTAACCTTACATGAGCCTCCCTTTTATCAGAATTCTCTAGGATATAGAATGAGAGGACTATCATAGCATAGTTGTGGATTTTCTGAGATCTAACAACGTCAACAAGGAGGTGGAATGTGGATCAAAGGTTTTACAGGTGGTGTAATGTAGTTATTGGGTGCATTTAATGCATATGGGAGTCATTAATGCAAGTGAAGCTGATTGCTAACGGTAGGTGGAATTGTGTTCTACTTTTCACTGACAATGCCAGACACGTTACAGAGGTTTAACCAGAGGTATAAAGGTCTATAACTACCATTAGTTGACCATGAGATGATATTAACGTATGTTGGGATGATACCTTTCTGGGTTGAGGTCTACACTACCTTAGGGGATCACTTCTCTTCAGACTCGGGTCGGCTGAGTTCATTAGAGATTATGGGAAGATGGTGCTGGGTATCCGAGCATGATACCAGAGATAGGTTGGCACAATTGAGTTCCTTAGAATCATGAGGAGGTAGTTGAGGCCTTCTACAGTACAATGGTCATTGAGTAATATCTTGGGAGTCCATTAGTAGTTTGAAAGAGGTATGAGGTTGTACTTAGTCCCTCTGTCTTTAGATGAGTGTAGTCGTAGGACTTGGGGAGCTTTGGAATGCCAAGAGTCAAATGTGGTATTATCTACACCAAACTTATTATAATGTTAAGCATTGAACCATATCCATAACCCTCCTACTATAAAATAGAGCAATCGCCTAGTTCCCTTACCAACTTACTATGATATATAGTAATAAACCAGCTTATGATAGAATACAGAACTAAACCAACTCTTTAGTCATTATAGAAATTTGTCTACCAACTCCTTAACCGTCCATTTTAATATTGAGTATTCAAAATCTCCAACCATCCTATCATAATATATAATACGAAACCAACTCATTACCCAAGCTAGTGTAATATAACTAACTAACTTAGATCATTTACAAACCCACACTAAGGAAACTAAGAGTATATACAAATAATACAAATAGGTACGCACATTTTTCATAGTTCCTTTATGTTTAACTATGTATTTTTGGTTCCTAATCTGTAATTTAATTTCCCAAAAGTATTCCCAAATGAATTGAGGGATATAAGGTATTATCTACCCTCTTAAACCCTCATGTTGATCCAAATAGTTAGTTAAAATTATCCTAAGAATCATCTTTATCCATCTCAAACCAAAAAAACTAATCAAACCACCAAAAGCACTAACTAGGCACCCAGCCAAGACAGCATAGATTTGACTCTACCCTAAATCGATCATGGGGGACGTTTTAAAAAAAACTCTACCACATTTTTATATGAAAAATTACACAAAACTCACTCAATTTAAATTCGTATTGTAACTAATTAGTTTGAAATGAATTTTAAATATTTCAAGGGATAAAATCCTCATCAAATTAATATCTCTAACATAGATTTATTAAATCCAAGAATATACAAGTCTCAATTATGAATATAAGCCTTACATAAATCATAGTTTCATAATTCATTGATTAACGTCATCACTTTCATTAAACTAATTCAATCCCACATAAATCCAATTTATAAGCATATTTCCTAGCATGATTTAATTTTAAATTTCAGAATTTTCAAATACGGCCTTACAACTACCCAACTATTTGAATTACAATATAATCCCTAGTTTGGTATATAAATGGTTTCCATACATTAAGTTATCCAATTTCCCTTATAAATTTTAACAAATTCTCTAAGGTTAAAGTAGAATTATCAATCTAATATAAAAATTCCTAAAACATGATTTATATCACAATTATATATTGCCAAAAGGAAAAAGAATAATTGAAGTTTCTTGTCTTTATTAGTAAGGATGAATGCTCCCAATTTGATGTAGATGGTGATCTCCAATAAATGGTTCCAAATTTACGTTCTAAATATATTTCAGTGGCCTCCCAACTTGTCTCCTTAATCCTATCTCTCTATCTAGAATTTTATGTTTGATATATTATATTGAGTTAACGTAATCTCCTCTTAATACATGCTAATTTTGTAACTCCCCTGTAACACTACTACAAACCCACCTTATGGGCTTCAAAACCTCATTCAATCATCTAAAAATTTGGCTCATTGACTTAACTAATTCACGGTTACAATTACCCATATGTTTGACATTATTTGACACACAATATGTTTATTTTATGAAAAAGATAATTCATTTGGCACATAATTTATAATATTCAACACGTAATAAATTTTAATTTAATAATTAATAATATAAGTATTTTCTTTAAAAATAAATTGAACCATTAAAATCACGAGATACTACATTCTTCCTCTTGAGGAAATCCGATGGCTTTCTCTGTTACTGAGAGTACCTACCGACTTAGACTAGTCAACCAAGCCTAAGGTAAATCTACCATGTGGTTCCAATCATTCCTACCTTCAAAATTTTTTCCATGCCATGGAAAATCAACTATGAGTGCGCCTTTTGTGCAGATGATCAACGAAGATACACAAATTAAAAATTACTTTTAATTTTAATAGTCCTAACAATAAAGAGCACACCGTAAAGGTCTAGTTCTATGTTATAAATGTTTTATCAAGTTTATAATCAACCAGATTTTATCTTCTTAATTAAGACAAGTGATTCTAAAATGAAGAAAATAATCACAATCGCACAACATCGGATGTACGAGGAAAAAACCACAAGAGAAAAAAAAACTTGAGCAAAAAATGAACGACATATTCACTATCACAATCGCACAAAGCACTAGCTAACAATCCACACTTTCGCACCATATTCTACGATAACAACCGGAGAACACTACACAACCACAACCGGTTCTGATCTTGACCAATGTATTCAAATATTTTTCCTTTTAAAATATTCTTTTAAGTTGATTATCAACAAAAATATTCTTTGAAGTAGAATTAACTTTTGGTATGCCAATGGAACAAATGAGAATTCAATAATTCTTAGGTAACATTTTATAGTACCTGAGTTTTTTAAAAGGTTTGAAAAATGTTTAAAATAATTTGACTTACTAAAACTTCACAATGTATTTTGAGATATTCATAAAAGTCTCTCAAGAAAAAATTTATACATATATTTGCACAAAAATAAAGATAGAAGTTTTTAAAATTCAACGGTGCTTTTGATCAAAGTTTTAAAACAAACGCCTCAAAAATATAAAGAGATAAGTGAAGGAGTAAAACGAAAATGGTCTTTCTTGCGTAAAATAAAAATGGTTTTTCTCTATATACATTTGAGCTCAAAATTTTCTATCCTAAAAATCCTTTTAACCCAATGTCTTTTTCTTTCTATTCAATCTTTTCTCTTGATGTTTTGATAAGGACGATGGTAATTAGGTAAACACACTCCATACGTATGAAATACCCCGTATTTTTATGACTTTTAATTTTGGGGATTTATTAAATTTAATTAGAGATATTAATTTAATATTAATCCAAAAAATCATTTAAATACTTACTAGCGTGATGAGAGTTAGTAATTATTGGACTTGTGTTGTAAATTACTTTACGGATAAAGTAAGAGGTGTAATTGTATTTAGTAAAATTATCACGAGAATCTAATTTGATAATTTTGGAAATTTATCGGGACGCGCTTGTGTCGTGTCGGGATTAAATTCGAACTATTAAAAGTGAATAAATTATAAGTCACCCATATGGTCAGTTTGAGTGCGCCAATGTGTTCGAAAGGGTCGAGATAGTCAAAATAATGTACCCGGGGGTTTAGTTTGGGTCTCGGAGCGTTTCTAGGCCTAATTAACACCCCAGGAGGGCGTTTTAGACATTTTACATTTTTGGGCATAAAAACCCACGAAATTTCTAAGAGTATATCAGATAATAGGAGTTTTCTTCTAGGGTTAGAACAACCAAAAACATAATACGACCATTGGAAGGGAAGAGGAGAAGCTTTCCAAGGAGTCCAAGGCCAAGAACTCCACCGTTTGCATCGCCGTGCCGCCAAACTTTAGATCGCGTAACGAGGATCGCAACCACACCAATCTTGTCCAATAATCCAAACCAAGAATTCCCAGGCAAGTATCTATCTTGCTCTAATTCAGTTAATGCTTCAATGATGTTAGTCTAGGGATGATTAGGACTAGTTTTTATGAAAGAAAGCATGTATGGGAGACTCTAATTTGCATGTTGTAGAGGTAAATGACATATTCGGGGAATCGCATTCACATATAGAGGTTGAACCACGAATTTGCATTAAGTTAGGAGTATAAAATCTGGGAAAGGAATGGGAAGTAAGTAAACAAAGAAAATATTAGGGTTCTTGTAATTTTCTAGATTTCAACCCTTTTAATTCGTTATAATTGATGAAAACTCGCATGTCTTACGTAGAATATTCATTATTTGGGGGTATAACACTTGTGGCATAATTGGTTGGAAGTTTGAAAATCAAAAATGTTGATTCGAATGATTTTTGTATAACATTCCCGTAACTGGAAATTCAGCAGATTCGCCATACCTGCTTGATCAATCGATCGACCCAGGAGTATAGATCGATCGATCGAGCACCTGCCATCGATCGATCGACCCCTCCTGGAAAACTCAATTTTTCTTTTTTAAATAGGTGGTTACAACTTAAATAAATAGAAATTCTTGGACATTATTGTTAGAATATTTTGGGAGGTAAAGAAGACGAGTAGAACGTTATAAAAATGGAACCCTTAATGTAAGACGAGATTAATACTTAACAGAGGTGTTTTACACTTAAGGAAAATGGTAACATGTGTTTAAAGGGTGAGACTCGTAAGGAAGTTACGTTGTAAAATAGATGAGTACCTACTGAAATTACACTTGGGGAGATAGGAATTCACGAGTGTTACGTAGTAAGTTGGAATAATCCCATAAATAAGAATAAAAGAGACAAACTCTTATACGGGATAATCTAGTAATGTGCAATGAGAATAAATATCATAAGTATGGGTCGTGGGTGTACCTAAATTAGAATTGGGAATAGTAGTACACATATATGACTGTATTTGTGAATATACTATATACGTGTAAAAATCAATGCCCGCGCTACTTACAATCACTGAGGTTAACGCGCTGGGACAGTCTTATCTCGATGGGACCTTTATGGGGGATATTGACTTGTACCCTAGAACATAGGAATCCTTGGTACAGGCTATTGGATTGATAGTCAGATGGTCCTAAGAGACGTGAGGGTATGTGCTGACGTCTTAGTGACTTGAAACTATGATTCGCCTCAATTTGTATGTGTTTTGTGTTAATACAGTTCGAGAGTGATTCCGAACTAGTATTTACCTTAGTACGAGTAATACAGGAACTTGATAGCAGAGTATGCCAGCACCATAAATTTTAATGTGGAGTGCCGATTATATATATATATATATATATATATATATATATATATATATATATATATATATTAAATGAGTGATTAATGTATGATTAATGTATATATATATATATATATGAACTTGAAATTTGAATACTATCTACTGTGACTAACGGTAGGCAAGCAATGAATAATTATTTCAACTTCGATATAAGTGTTTGAAAATTTTGAGGCAATATTGAGAAACTTTATAATCAAATGAGGCTTATGTGAGAACTTTGCTTTTAAATAAAATAACTCTCTTAACACTAGAAATTATCGGCATGAAATCTTGTGAGTAACTTAAGATAAGCTAAATTGTTAAGAGTAGTAGTGCGGTAGGTGTGCACATTAGAAGAGAGGTGAGAATTTCTCAAGAGAGTGCCACACTAATATGATTGTTGCATTAGCCGGTAAGCATTTCAAATACTTGCTAAACTAATTTTAAACTGTTTTACAATCGGGCTATGACCCGTTTCCTATTTTCTTTTCTCTCTTGTATATATATGCATATATTATAGGTGCCCAGCCACAGGGGCGTCTTGCATAGGATCCTTTTGAATGAACGTGCTGCATCTTAGGTGGGAGTTGCAGGCCTCTTGCTTAGACGACCTCATTATTGATTCCACTTCTAGTTTTTATTTTATCCAGTTGGGCATGTGTCGCCCCTTTTCCATTATTCAGTTAGTTTTATCAGAGATTGTGATTGTTTATTTTCAGTATTTATACTTTGGGATTGTTACTGTCAGGATGTTTTCCTTCGAAGTTTTAAAGTTGGAATTATTTAGTTTATTTCTTATATTACTTGGATTATTTTTCCAGTCTAGTTGTTGTGGGATTTTAAACTATGGATTAGGAAAGGTTTAAATATTGGTTTTAAATAAATTTGGAAATTGATGTCATAAAATGGTTTTGTCACTTAGCTTAATTATTTAGGGTGTTTAATTGGAAATGTTATTTTTTCGACAGTGATGCTAAGAATGAACCAACAGTTCACCTTGGTTATAATTTAATAAAGGACTGATCACCCGGTATTTAATTAGGCGGGGTATCACAGGTGGTATCAGAGCATCGGGTTCTAGTGTCCTTAGGATCTGTACGACTTATTTCGCTTTCAGCTAGCGTTCTTGTTATAGAGACTTATTTTTAGGACTGTTGTATTCTTGCTTTTACGATTACGTCTTCAGCTATTTGAGATTTGATAATAACTATAGACTAATAAAATTTCTTGACACTTCAGATGCCTCCATAGGTGTGCCCAGGCCGAGGAGCTTGCAGCTCCGGCTCAGGGAACGATGAACGCCACAGAGGTAGCCTCTATCGTTGCTCAGGCGGTGAATGTGGCGTTGGCGATAGTGCAACAGGCTCCACCCCAGGTTCAGGCAGTGGCGCCAATATCGGCACAGCTTCCTTCTGCATGGAAGCGAGTTAGGGATGCCTTCCAAAAGGCGCATCCCCCAGAGTTTGCAGGTAGTTAGGATATCATTATAGCTAGCCAATGGAAGAAAGATATCCAGAGGCATCGACCCATGTACGAGTGCACGGACGTGCAAAAATAGCTGTTGGCTTCCTTCAAGCTAGTAAGAGACGCTTTGCATTGGTGGGAATCCACCACCACCTTGGAGGAGAGGGATATTATCACTATTCAGTCATTTTGGGCGTGGATTGACAGCAAATACTTTCCATCTGCCATGCAAACTGAGATGAGGCGAAAGTTACTGAATTTGAAATAGGAGAATTCGACTGTTGCTGAGTACGAAGAGGAGTTCACAAGACTTCTCACTATAGTGCCAGATGAGGTACCCACTGAGGGGAAGAAGATACTGTTGTTTGTGGACGTGTTGGCTTGGAGGATTCGTCAACACCTCATAGGCAATCTGTCACTGAGTACCTACACAGACGTACTCAATACTGCTTTGTTACACTGCTAGGATCACCGCTTCCATCTGCAGGGAAGCAAACGAGCAGGAGAGTCCATCCAGCAGGGTAGGATAGGGGGTGATGGTACTAGTGGAGCACCGACATCCCAGGGGAAGACTCGTCAGCATGAGTAGAGTTCCCATCAGGGGGACCCTGCTAAGAGGTTCCGATCAGGTGACTCTAGGCAGGGAGCTGGGGGATTTATGCAGGGCCAGTCTAATCAGCAGGGCGAGAAGGGCCAATATCATCAGCCGCAGGGTCAGTAGTAGGGCCATTAGGGTTAACAACGCTTTCAACAAGGCCAGCAGGGCCAATGGCGGGGTGGTAACGACAAGTAGGGCAGTAATCAACAGGGATAAAGGGGAGGAAATTTCAGGGGCCGATGCTTCGGGTGTGGTAAAAATGGCCACAGGCTCCATGATTGTCCAGAGGGAGATAGGGACCCATAGCAGCAGGGTGCCCATAATGAGCCATAGAGGCCACTTTTTCCAGCTTCCCTCCAAGCACCAGCTCAAGAACCAGCCCTACCAGCCATTCCAGAAGCTCCAGTGCAGTAGGGGTAGTTAAAGTACGAACGTGTCTATAATGTCCACCAAGAAGAAACTCCATAGGCGCCACCCGCGATTGAGGGTACGTTTCCTATCCATGGTACTATGGGTCAGGTTTTACTTGATACTAGGGTGACACAATGTTTTATCGCTACTCACTTTGTGAAGGCCTTAGGGTTATTAGCCATAGCAGAGAGCACTATGACATGCGTAGACTCACCACTGGGAAATGGATCGTTAATTTTCTTTATATGTCAGGGTGTGGGAGTAGATATTGGTAGCTTAATCTTACCAACAGACATGTTAGTCTTAGATATGCATAAGCACGACGTTATCATTGTCATGGATTGGCTCGCAGCATGAAGAGCCATGATAGATTATTTTGGTGGGAGTATTATCTTTTCCATTCCAGGGTAGGAGATGTTTGTAGTGGCGATGTCTCTCCCGAATGGAGTCTCTACCGTTCATTTGTATTAAATAGAGGAGGATACCTCTAAGGAGGTCATGATTCCCTTAGACTCGATCCCAGTTGTTCATATTATGATGTATTTCAGGAGATACCAGGCCTACCCCCCAGTCGAGAGATAGATTTGTTATCGGATACTCGACCAATAGCATGCACTCCATACCTTATGGCTCCGACGAAAATGCGAGAGTTACGAGATCAGATAGAGCAGCTCTTAGGTCAGGGCTTCATTTATAGGACTACCTCACCGTGGGGAACTCCGATTTTGTTTATAAAGAAGAGAGATGGCTCACTTAGGATATGTGTGGACTACCGGGAGCTGAACAAAGTCACGATATGGAACAAATACCCGTTGCCTCGAATCGATGATCTGTTCGACCAACTGAGGGGAGAAACTTTCTTTTCGAAGATAGATTTGAGGTCAGGATACCATCAGCTACAGTTTAGGGAGAAGGATGTTTCGAAGACTGGTTTCTTGATGAGATATGGGTCCTATGAATTCTGAGTGGTGCCATTTGGACTCACAAATGCTCTAGCCGCATTCATAGACTTGATGAACCGAGTATTCAGAGAGTTCTTATATCAGTTTATCATCGTCTTCATAGATGACATCCTGATATATTTACATACAGAGGAAGAGCATGTTGAGCACTTGAGGGAGGTTCTTCAGACTCTACGAGAGTATCAGCTGTATGCTAAGTACGAGAAGTGCGGATTCTGGTTATGAGAAGTGTAATTCTCGGGACATGTTGTTTATGAACTGGGGATAGCGGTTGACCTGAGTAAAGTGTCAGCAGTGAGGGAGTGGGGACAACCCATGACACCGACAGAAGTGCGCAGTTTCTTGGGGTTAGCCGAGTACTACAGGATATTTATTCGAGGGTTCTCCAAGATAGCGGGTCCATTGACGAACCTGACTCGCAGGGGGGTACCATATGTTTGGGAAGATACTTGTCAATTGTCTTTGGATGAGCTAATAGACAAGATGACTTTGGCACCAGTCCTTGCTTTACCCAAGCCGGGAATGGAGTATCTAGTTTACACCGACGCCTCCTTACGGGGACTCGGGGGAGTACTTCAGCAGGAAGAGAAGGCTATAGCTTTTGCCTCCCACAAGCTTAAGCCGCACGAGAGGAATTACCCCACTCACAAACTAGAGTTAGATGCGGTCATCTTTTCTTTGAGGATATGGAGAAACTATTTATTGGGGGGAAAATTCTGTTTGTTCACAGACCACAAGTCACTGCAGTACCTATTCACTCAGCGAGAGCTGAATATGCGTCAGAGCAGGTGGTTAGAGTTTGTGAAGGACTATCAGTTCGACATACAGTACCATCCGCGAAAGGCCAATGTGGTTACTGATGCGTTGAGCCGCAGACCGGCAGATGATGTAGCAGACGTCTGGAAAGTAAAGTGGAAAGAGTTGGGTCACTAGGATGGGGTAGCCCGTTCCTTCATATCTGTCAGGATGATGACACCCGAGATTATTACGGGTGTAATACAGGCACAGACAACAGACTCATTTTTCTAGGAGAAAATTGTAT
Organism: Sambucus nigra; assembly: GCA_949130495.1. NCBI lineage: Eukaryota > Viridiplantae > Streptophyta > Magnoliopsida > Dipsacales > Adoxaceae > Sambucus > Sambucus nigra. The sequence continues at coordinate 105,169 of CASBWL010000582.1, read as the reverse complement.
GACTTTTAGCCGAGGGTGCTGAGTCCTATTCAATTAGTTTTGATGGAGGTTTAAGGTTTAATGGGAGATTGGTGGTCCTAGAAGCGGCATACTAACGTCATGCAGTGATGACCCAGTCTCATAGGTCCCGATTTGCAGTACATCCCGGGGGAGATAAGATGTACCAGGATATGAGATGGCAATACTGGTGGAGTGGGATGAAGAAGGACATTGCTGAGTTCGTGTCCAAGTGTTATACTTGCCAGATGGTAAAGGTGGACCACCAAAAACCGTCGGGGTTGCTTCAGCCATTGGAAATACCCACGTGGAAGTGGGAGAGTATTTCCATGGATTTTAGTACTAGGTTGCCTACATCACAGCGGGCCCACGACTCTATTTGGGTAATTGTGGACTGTTTGACCAAGGTGGCTCATTTTTTATCGGTACGAACAGACTATACCACGGGACAGTACACTCAGTTTTTCATTGCTGAGATTGTTAGACTACATGGGGTGCCCCTGGATATTGTGTCAGATAGAGACAAGATTTTTGTATCGCGTTTTTGGGAGAGTTTCCAAAAGGCCATGGGTACAGAGTTGAGGTTGAGTTCAGCTTACCTCCCACAGACAGATGGACAAACAGAGCGTACCAACTAGATGTTGGAAGATATGCTACACATGTGTGTCCTTGATTTTGGGGGAGGTTGGTAACCACATCTTCCACTTGTGGAGTTTTCTTATAATAACTCTTATCAGTTCACGATTGGCATGGCTCCATTTGAGGCATTGTATGGCAGGCCTTGTCGTTCTCCAACTTGTTGGCTAGAGGTGGGGGACAACAAGTTGCTCGGACCAGAGGTGACTCAGGAAACCTCCGCAAGGATTGAGATTATCAGGAGTCGCATTCGGGTAGCCTAGGAAAGGCAGAAAAGCTACACCGATGCAAAACGGTTCTTTCGAGAATTTAATGCGGGGGACCAAGTATTGCTACGTGTATCTCCTATGAAAGGAGTGATGAGGTTTGGGAAGAAATGGAAACTAGCCCCGAGGTAGCGTGGGACCATTTCCCATTATCGTGAGGATTGGGTCGGTAGCATACAGATTGGGATTCCCATGGCATTTACACCGCATTCACGATGTATTCCACATCTCGTCATTGAGACGATACCTTCGGGATGACATGGCCCACACCCACATTGTGATTGAGGAGATTGACTTACCGCCTGATAGCTCTTACGAGGAGAGGCCAGTGGCTATTCTAGACCATAGCGAAAGGAGATTGAGGTCGAAAGTAGTCCCACTTGTACGAGTCCAGTGGGAGAATCATAAATTGGAGGAATCCACTTGGGAACGTGAGGAAGACATGCGTGAGAAGTACCCAGAGTTATTCTTGCCAGGTACACCTTATTTTTTTGAATTTCGGGATGAAATTCCGTTATTAGGGGGGGAGTATGTAATACCCCGTATTTTTATGACTTTTAATTTTGGATATTTATTAAATTTAATTAGAGATATTAATTTAATATTAATCCAAAAAATCATTTAAATACTTACTAGCGTGATGAGAGTTAGTAATTATTGGAATTGTGTTGTAAATTACTTTAAGGGTAAAGTAAGAGGTGTAATTGTATTTAGTAAAATTATCACGAGAATCTAATTTGATAATTTTGGAAATTTATCGCGACGAGCTTGTGTCGTGTCGGGATTAAATTCGAACTATTAAAAGTGAATAAATTATAAGTCACACGTATGGTCATTTTGAGTGCACCAATGTGTCCCGAAGGGTCGAGATAGTAAAAAAAATGTACTCGGGGGTTTAGTTTTGGTCTCGGGGCGTTTCTAGGACTAATTAACACCCCGGGAGGGCGTTTTAGATATTTTACATTTTTTGGCATGAAAACTCACGAAATTTCTAAGAGTATATCAGATAATAGGAGTTGTATTCTAGGGTTATAACAACCAAAAACATAAGACAACCATTGGAAGGAAAGAGGAGAAGCTTTCCAAGGAGTTCAAGGCCAAGAACTCCACCGTTTGCATCGTCGTCGCCGCCAAACTCTAGATCGCGCAACGAGGATCGTAACCACGCCAATCTTGCCCACTAATCTGAACCAAGAATTCCCAGGCAAGTATCTATCTTTCTCTAATTCAGTTAATGCTTCAATGATGTTAGTCTAGGGATGATTAGGACTAGTTTTTATGGAAGAAAGCATGAGTGGGAGACTCTAATTTGCATGTTGTAGAGGTAAATGACATATTCTGGGAATCGAATTCACATGTAGAGGTTGAACCACGAATTCGCATTAAGTTAGGAGTATAAAATCTGGGAAAGGAATGGGAAGAAAGTAAACAAAGAAAATATTAGGGTTCTTGTCATTTTTCTGGATTTCAACCCTTTTAATTCGTTATAATTGATGAAAACTCGCATGTCTTACATAGAATATTCATTATTTGGGGGTATAACACTTGTGGCATAATTGGTTGGAAGTTTGGAAATAATTTTTTTTTATTCGAATGATTTTTGTATAACATTCCCGTAACTAGAAATTCTACAGATTCGCCATACCTGCTTGATCGATCGATCGACCTAGGAGTATCGATCAATCGATGCATCGATCGATCGAGCACCTACCATCGATCGATCGAGCACCTGCCATCGATCGATCGACCCTTCCTGGAAAATTCAAATTTCCCTTTTCAAATTGGTGGTTCCAACTTAAATGAATAGAAATTCTTAGACATTATGGTTAGAATATTTTAGGAGATAAAGAAGACCAGTAGGACTTTATAAAAATCGAACCCTTAATGTAAGATGAGATTAATACTTAACAGAGGTGTTTTACACTTAAGGAACAATGAGAACGTGTGTTTAAAGGGTGAGGCTCGTAAGGAAGTTACGTTGTAACATAAATGAGTACCTACTGAAATTACACTTGGGGAGATAGGAATTCACAAGTGTTACGTAGTAAGTTGGAATAATCCCATAAATAAGAATAAAAGAGACAAAATGTTATACGGGATAATCTAGTAATGTGCAATGAGAATAAATATCATAAGTATGGGTCGTGGGTGTACCTAAATTAGAATTGGAAATAGTAGTATACATATATGACTGTGATTGTGCATATACTATATACGTGTAAAAATCATGCCCGCGCTACATGTTATCACTGAGGTTACCACATTGGGAGAGTCTTATGATATTTACTTGTACACTAGAACATAGGACTACTTGGTACATGCTATCGGATTGATAGTCAGACGGTCCTAAGAGACGTGAGGGTATGTGCTGACCTCTTAGTGACTTGGAACTATGCTTCGCCTTAATTCGTATGTGTTTTGTGTTAATACAGTTCGAGAGTGATTTCGAACCAGTATTTTCCTTAGTACGAGTGATACGGGGACTTGATAGCAGAGTATGCCAGCACCATAAATTTTATGTGGGGTGCCGATAGTATATATATATTAAATGAGTGATTAATGTATATATATATGAACTTGAAATTTGAATACTATCTACTCTGACTAAAGGTAGGCAATCAATGAATAATTATTTCAACTTCGATATAACTGTTTGAAAATTTTGAGGCAATACTGAGAAACTTTATAATTAAATAAGGATTATGTGAGAACTTTGCTTTTAAATAAAATTAACTTTCTTAACACTAGAAATAGTCGGCATGAAATCTTGTGAGTAACTTAAGATAAGCTAAGCTGTTGGGAGTAGTAGTGTTGTAGGTGTGCACATTAAAAGAGAGGTGAGAATTTCTCAAGAGAGTGCCGCACTAATATGATTGTTGCATTAGCCGGTAAGCATTTTAAATACTTGCTAAACTAATTTTAAACTGTTTTACAATCGGGCTCTGGCGCGTTTCATATTTTCTTTTCTCTCTTGTATATATATGTATATAGTACAGGTGCCCAGCCACAGGGGCTTCTTGAATTGGATCATTTGGAAGGAACATGCTGCAACTTAGGTGGGAGTTGCAGGCCTCTTGCTTAGACGACCTCATTATTGATTTCACTTCTAGTTTTTATTTTATCCAGTTGGGCATGTGTCACCCTTTTTCCATTATTCAGTTGGTTTTATCAGAGATTGTGATTGTTTATTTTCAGTATTTATACTTTGGGATTGTTACTGTCAGGATGTTTTCCTTCGAAGTTTTAAAGTTGCAATTATTTAGTTGATTGCTTATATTACTTGGATTATTTTTCCAGTCTAGTTGTTGTGGGATTTTTAAACTATGGATTAGGAATGGTTTAAATATTGGTTTTAAAAAGAATTTGGAAATTGATGTCTTAAAATGGTTTTGTCACTTAGCTTAATTATTTAGGGTGTTTAATTGGAAAAGTTATTTTTGCGACAGTGATGGTAAGAATAAACCAAGCGTTCACCTTGGTTATAATTTAATAAAGGACTGATCACCCGGTATTTAATTAGGCGGGATGTCACAACATAATGCGCATTATTCCTTGTGAGGGATAACAAAGGGGAACAAGTGAGAGAGTGACCTTGCCACTAAAATCAAGACACTCAATATCTAGAAAGCAATTGACATGGATACTAAAAGGATCTTGCATGGTTTCCCAAAATAAAGTGCAAGATCTTTAAAAAGATTTACTTCAAAGTTTGTGACCAGCGAAGCTACCCTCTCTAAAACGATATTTTTTCTACGTTGAATTGAACAAGCAGGGAGGCAGGTCGCAAAAGAACTGAGCATATTTGGGAATTTTTTATAAGAGGCATTACTAGTGGAGGATCAACAAAGCGTCTTCTATGAAGCGAAGTTGTTGCCAATGTCTTAAATGAACATGATTTTGGGATATAATCAATGTTAGAGTAAAAAGGACAGGTAATGATGATTTTTAAAGTGTGACACAAATTAGGGTGAAACCCTGGGTTTTGGCTTCGGTCTGAAAAAGGAAAAAGTGGAATAATGTGGACATATGAAAAATGTTAAAACATAATAATAAGAACTCAGAAAATGATGATATCTTTTATCAAGAACACTCCAAGAAAGTAGGGATAACCCTTCTGTAATAGGCAAGATTCTTGTTGTGCTATTACAAATACGAACCCTTCAATTGATACTAAAATTCCCCCCAAGCCTCCTAATCCTTCAAATGTCTGGACAAAATCCTTTGCAAGTGTCTTAATGAATCAACCAAACAAAGAGTTCGATTTCAAAATTCCCTCTACTTATAAAGGAGAACCAACAGTATTATTTTGTGAAGAAGACATCATATCAATAATTAAACCATTCAAGTTTTCAATCATTAGGAAATTCTCATATGGAAGACCTTCAGTGGATTATATTCGTAAAATATTTCAAACATTTTCTTTAAAATATGCATTTTCCATAGGTCTTCTTGATTCTAAAAATGTTCTTATTAGAGTCGACTGTGAAGAAGACTACGTGAGACTATTACTGCGTGATCTTTGGTATATTGGAAGATATCTAATGAGAACCTTTAAATGGATAGTGGATTTTAAACCGGATGAAGAGAGTCCAATTGTTCAAGTTTGGATAAACCTTCCAAATTTACCTCTACACTTCTATGCAAAATCCTCTTTATATTCAATCGCTCAACTTGTAGGGAAACCCCTTAAATTGGATACCTTTACATCCTATATCTCAAGACCAAGTATAACTCGAGTTTGTGTAGAGATAAATATATTGCGAGAAAGAATATACATAATCTGGATAGGCGGTGGAAGTGGTGGGTTCTGACAACCAATTGTTTATGAGAATATTCCTTCTTTTTGTGAATTTTGCAAGAATAAAGGACACTCATAATCTAAATGTATGATTAAAACCTCCAATTTAAGAACAACATAAAAAACTCCTTACGAAAAAAATTCCTCCTCCAAAACTCTGCAGCAAAGTAGTCATAAAGAAAGCACCTAGAAAGTTAATGAAAATTTTGTTCTTGATATTCAAGAACATCAATCTTCATTAAAGAAGTCAATTTCGATGCATAACCAATTTGATAGGCTTAATACAAGCATTTTAGATCAAGAAGATGAAGATGCCTCCTTTGGAAAGAATTCCAACTCAGGATGAGGGTATTTCATTAGAAATTGAGAAGATCTCTCATAATTTCTCTTCAGATGAAACTCTAACTATTGATCAAAATACCCTTTCTCCAAAAGGCTCCCTCATTCCTCCAATGGAAAAACATTAAGCTAGAGACAAATGTAATCACTCAGTTCTTATAGGCGTAGTTTATGCTAAGTGAACAACTGCAGAAAGAAAAGATTTATGGATAGACCTTGAACATATTGCAACATTACATCCTAACTCGCCTTAGCTGATCATTGGGGACTTTAATGTTGTGTCAGAAGAAATAGAAAAAATAGGATGTAACCAAATAGATTTTCATGCTATTAAAGATTTCAATGATATGAGGATGTCTTGTGGGTTAATTGACTTAGGCTATTTAGTTTCTAGGTTCACTTGGACTAATAATAGAGTTGATGGCACTATATATTTTAGGTTGGATAGAGGTCTAGTGAACTCTCATTGGCTTGACATTTTCCCAAACTCTAACGTAGAACATTTACATAAAAACTGTTTAGTCCATAGTCCTATTTTATTAAAAATTAAAGATATCCATTGTCAACGCCCTAAACCTTTCAAATTACTATCTATGTGGTGCATAGAATAAAATGTTAAAGAAATAATTGAGGCAACAAGGGAAACTCCTATTCATGCCCCTCCAATGGCTATTTTTGTAATTAAACTTAAGATTCTCAAAAAGCATCTGAAAAGATGGAATAAAGATCAGTTCAAAAACATTTTCCAAAACATATATGATTTAGACGATATAGTGAAAATTCAAGAACATGAATTTGAATTATCACCTCCAAAATCTACCATATCTGATTTAAATTAATTCAAAGCTCTTTTAAACATAGCCCTATTAAGAGAGGAAAGTTACTGGTCACAAAAAAGCCATCAAAAGTGGCTAAAATTAGGAGACCTAAATACAAAAAAAAATCATTCATCGGATAAATCAAGGTTTAGGAAACTTTCCATCAATAAAATTAAAAACATTAATGATAGCTGGACTGATAACCCTATAGAGCTTGAATCTTTATTCATCTCTCATTTTGAGCATTTATGGAAAGCAGACTATATTAATATTGATGAAGAGATTATTGAAGTGATAAAAAAAGAGATTACTGAGGAAATGAACAACAAATTCACTGAATTTCCTACTGAATTAGAAATATTAACAACAATTAAAGGTTTGAACTCATCGAGTGCCCCAGGGCCTGATGGTTATGGAGGGGGTTTCTATACCAATTTTTGGGTTGTTATTAAGATAGATCTTAAAAATGCTATTCATGTTTTTTTTGCAGGGATTGAAATTCCTAATAGTTGGACTGCTACTAACATAGCCCTTATTCCTAAAGTCTCAAATCCAACTAGTTGTGCTCAGTTTAGACCAATCACCTTATGCAACTTTTCTTCAAAAATTATATAAAAAATACTTAATGAAAAACTATCTTTAATTCTTCCTTTAATTGTTTCCCCAAATCAAAGTGGATTTGTTAAGGGCAAAAGTATCCATGAAAATATTTTATTGTCTCAAGAAACGATTCAAGATATAGGTAAAAAAGTTCAAGGAAATAATGTCATTTTAAAGCTTGATATGGAAAAAAATTATGATAGAGTTTATTGGCCATTTCTCTACCAGGTACTTAGGCAATTTGGTTTCAATGAAATGCTTATAGATATGGTTTGGAGAATAGTTTCAAATAATTGGTTATCTAAACCCAAACTTCTCTTCTACAAGGTAGAGAAAAAATCGATGCGAAACACTCCAAGCAATGATATATATATATATTTAATGATTTTTTCTTGAAAAATAGACACTTAAAACATGAACCTTTTCATAGAAAAATGAACTCTCTAAAAACTTTCTCTATGATAGGGAAGGATATGAAAAAGTTAGTTTGAAAAGGTTGGTTCCCGTACCAATTAAGTCTATCAAAATTTAGTGGGGAAAAAGTAGCGGGATAGAAGTAAAAAACTGCTTAAAACTGCCAATTAAAATTCCTGCCTTAAATCTCATTCGAACGAGATTTTCGTTCGAATGAAGTCTCATTCGAACGACCCTTCTAACGAAGTTCCAGTGGCCAATGGGGAAATCTCATTGGCAAACTCGTTCGAACTACATTCTCGTTTGAACGAAAAACTCGTTCGAATGACAATATCGTACAAACTTTCAAATTGTTCAAAATTCGATGTCTAGCCAATAAACTTTATTTTAAAGTTTTAAAGGAACTTTCTGAAAATAAACAACAGTTTAAAATAAAATTACACCCAATATAAATTATTCCAAGCTCTTATATCTATATTTAAAATGCATTCATACCTTAGGAGCAATGGAACTAATGTTGTTGACATAGAAACGAGGCACAACAAACTCGGTATTTGATGAAGCTTTATGAACTTGGTCGCTACGTCTTCAACTAACACGTCATAGGCTTGAAAGGATAAACTTGAACACTTTCCTATGACTCAAATGTTTTTGTCCGAAATTGAGCCAAAACTACAAAGGACTCAATTGGAAATTTGTGTCCTTAAAAGAACCTTTACCCTCCAGAATCCACTCCAACTGATCGATTCGCCTTAAGGTGAACGACAGTCCAGTTCGACATATATGGGGGGAAACTCCACAAAATAAGGTTCAACAGGGAACAATTAAGATGCATCACAGAGGATGGAGCCCTTGAAATTATGGATAAGATCTATAGAGGTGATTGTGTTCCACATATGAGAGAACAGTCCATTTCTAGAAAAATACTCCAAAATACATACTACTGGAATACCATGCGAATGGACTACGTGGATTACGTCGAGAGGTACTTCAACCAAGTGCCAATTTTCCCCCTATTGTAACATTTACCTCCCCGAGAGCTATATTGTATGACCTCACTCTAGTAATTCTCCATTTTGGGGATATATATCATAGATAAAGTGACTTCTAAGTCCATTCTCTAGTTGGTCTCCATCGACTACTTCACCAAATGGGTCGAGGTCGAATATTATTCGGTTCTTAACCCCCAAAAAGTGGTGGCATACCCCATGAGATTGTATCTGATAATGGCTCTCACTTTGTAAAAGAAGTCTCCAATCTGTTACACGAATACGGGATCACTCGAAAAAAGTCTTCTTCATACAGGCCAACGGATCAATCAAAGTTGCTAATAAAATTTTCAAGAATATCATCAACAAGATGACAGATACCTACAGTTACTGGTCAGGAGAACTCCCATAGACTTTATGGGGTTATCTCACTATAGAATAAAATTTGATAGGGGTCACCCCAAACTTATTGTTTTATGTCATGGAAGCAAACCTACCCATAGAACTTGAGATACCATCACAAAAGGTCATACAGGAAAGCTAAGTAGATGAAACTAACTGGTTATAAGCCCGCTATGATTAATTAGATTTCCTTGACGAGAGAAGAATAAAGTCCACTTATCACAATCAAGGGTACCAATGGTGGGTCGCATGGTTATTTAATAAGAGGGTTAAGAAGAAAAACATATAAGAAGGGTACCTAGTCCGAAAGGAAAATCTCAAACCTGCCTGAACTCCTAAAGAAGAAATTTCACCCAACTGGGGAGGTACTCACCTCATCACCAAAATAAACATCGTTAAGGAAACTACCTTAGCTGATCTTGAAAGAATCACGTTTTCCTAACCTTCCAATATCAATCGATTAAAGAAATTATTTCCTCAAGCCTGCATGTGGAAAATATGAAAGAAATCAATTTAGAACGAAAACAATCTATCATAATCAGAAGGGAAAATCATGTGGACCCAAACATATTTCTAACCCTAGATAAAATCGCCCACTTCAGACACCAACCTCTTATTTGAAGTCAACTAAAAACTTCGAGTCCCAACCCTTTCATTTTGACAAAACTATATAAACCTAATTCTTTTATATAAATATTATCATGGACATTCAAATATAGACAAGTAGATATCTTTAAATCGTAGATTCTTAGGTAACTCCAGATATCACTTAGGGCCTGGTTTAAACAAACACCCAAAACCCTCCCACGAGAAAACCCTATTTATAATCAGCGTTCCTCTCTTCTAAAAAGAGTTGGCATGGTCTAAATAGGTTGAACGTCAAGTAATAAAACAAGTACCCAAAGGCATTTTGGAACTCCGCATATTTATCCTTATTTAAGACACAACACATAATGGTTGATACCTCTAAATAAATGACAAAAATATTCCTAGATAAAAGGACACCACACCTCTCTCCTCTTTCCTAAAAATAAACACAATAATGACCCTCCTCAAAACACCCCACGCCCTGGGATAAAATCCCCAACAAACAGACTCATAAAGGGCTTCTCACAAATGACCCCTTATCTTAACTGAAGGTCAATAATGCAACTCCATATCAATGTCAAAGAGCAACCAACGGTTCACATGCAACGAAAGTAAGCTTCTTCCCCATATAATGGGCAGGCAAAATGACAGCGTGCCAACGAAGGATAAAGACTGCCCTTGTCCAAAAGAAAAGTCTAAAAAAGATGGGAAGATTTTATTTGTATAAATAAACACAATTGTATATTCTCCATTATTTTTACATGAATACGTATACCCCCATTGTTTCTATAAATATAAAAGAGCTTAGGCTCATTCTAGTTGTGTGCATGTTTGCAACTATATTATTTATCCTGTAAATAAAGTAGCACGAAACATACTATTTTAATTCATCATTCCCATTCGCTTATATTCTTTTCTTCCATTAAAGGTATAAAGGAGAAAAGTAATAAACTCAAAACATGAAATTACGGCAAATCCAAAGCCAAATCCCTAAAAACAAAATAATGGGTATGCAAACTAATAAGATTTATATCAAATAAATAAGTCAAATGTATGAATCAGTGAGGACAAACCCGCACTTAGCCTAGGTCAAACTTTGTACTTATCATGATTGAACTTCTTGGACCTCTCCGTCTCATCACCCCCATCACCATCACTCGTCTCCACACCCTCTTATAGCCTAGGCTGAGTCAGATAGGGGGTATAGCGCTGGCCGCATGATGATTCATCGACATCGCATATAGTCGAAAACTTCCTTTGGGATTGTAGTTGCATAAATACGAGATCAAGATAATCAGGATCGACTCTGAATCGAGAAGGAATACATAGTACTGAAGACACTATCCGAATGAGCTTACCTCTAAAAGAGAAAATACCAAAGGGACAATTCCGCTCAAGGTTTGATGCCTGGACCATGACCTCCTAGGACATAAACGCACAAAAAAATTAAAGGGAACAATTAGTATGAGTTAGAAAAAAGAAAGAAAATAAAAAATATGAAAATACTAAAAAAATGTTTGCCTCATCACTCCCCAAGTATGCATATAACCCACAAGCTAATTAGTCTATGATAATAGTTGACCGATGAACAAAAATGATAGCCTACAAACCCTCTTGGAAGTTATACAAGTAAGTAAGCAAAAGAGGAATGAGCAGCCTCTTAAGGAAAGCATTTGTTGGCATTTTATTGTTAAAACCATATTTTGTCATTTCATTTCAATTAGTAAAGGATTGTATTATTCATTTTGAAATGAGAATCATATTTGTGAGAATGATTTATATTTATGTTCGTTAAATATGTTATTTACTAGGAATTTGGGTGAGTTAGCTTCGACTTGATCATAGGATATCGGAGTTCCAGTTCTATAACAATTGAATAGTTCATAACCAAGATAGGACATTGACATCCTGTCAAAATGGTGCGATACAATCGTAGGGGTTTATCTCAAACTATGGGAACCTGTCTGGTGCTTCGAAAACTTGTATGATAGTTAAAAAAAGGATTGTGATCAATATATCCAAGAATGTATTGAACATAACCACCCGTTAGATTTAAGTCTAAAGTTATATTGAATAGACTTAGATAATCTCACCACATTTGCAAAGAGTGCTTAGATTCGTAATCCCCAAGAATTATGAGGATTGAAATACTCACACAAATGTTGCTTTGATTGCTATGGGGGTAATCTAATTTTATATCGGGTCAATAAAACCCCTTATATTAGGTAACATTTGTGTGGGTAGGTACGGTATCATAATTTGGAGGAATCGACATCCAGGGATACCTTGGATTGCGATACCCCTTAATAGATTTATAATTTTTGTTTCCAATAGTTAAACCTGATTACTGGATTATTTAATAATTCAGAACATCTCCTTTAATACCATCATCACCCATACGTAACCCCATATTTGGGTAAAGTCCATAAAAAATGGGAGCCACCATAAATTAATCCCTCTTGATCCTCCCAATGCAAGAGCGCCCGCACCGTCATTAATAAAAGTCACCTCACATATCTCCTAGTTGCTAAAACATCAAGTTTGAGGTCCCCTACTTGATTTAAATAAGGACTTAAAACACTAGAATTAATAAAATCTCCACGGACGAGGGCAACCTCTATCCCTAAAGCTTTATATAGTCCAATCGCCATAATGGTGAAGGATCGTTCCACCACCAGAGATACAACGACGAAAGAAAAAAAAGTCCTCGGGAGTCATAGTAATCTCCCCTGTAGGAAGGTGGAAAGTGTTGGTGGTATCCCACTAACTCTCCCATGAGGCAAACATAATCACCATACACCTCTAGAATCCCCTGGTCAACAGGCTATCCAACAACAAGACAAATCTTACATCATAGACAAAGTCCCACACAAACATCTACGCCCTCGTTCAAGACATCCTCATCCAATTAAAAGAGTCTTTGACCCTAGCTTGATCAAATTCCTACAAAAAGATGCGACACATATATAAAAATCAATTGTCAAAACACAACACATCCCCCTTAGTGTTTTAATTGTCATACGTTAACACTTAAGCTATTTTTCATTAGTTCCCATTAACTGAAAAAATTAACCAGTGGTGGGATATTTCTAAGTTCTCTGGAGATTTCTCTCTCTCAGTGTTCTAATTATCATGCATTCACACTTTAGCTATCTTTTATTAGTTCACTTTAGCTAAAAATATTAATCAGTCAGGAGATAATCCTAAGTTTTCTTGGGCTTTCTCCCTCTCAGTATTTTAATTATCATATGCTCACACTTAAGCTATCTTTCATTAGTTCTTTTTAACTAAAAATATTAACCAGTTTTGAGATAATCCTAAAGTCTACAGAGCTTTCTCCCTCTCATTGTTTTAATTATTGTACGTTTGCACTTAAGCTATCTTTCTATTGTTCCTGTTAATTAAAAAGATTAACTAGTTGTGAGATAATACTAAACTCTCCACAGATTTCTCCCTCTTAGTGTTTCAATTATCCCACGTTCACACTTAAGCTATCTTTCATTAGTTTTGGTTAACTAAAAGGATTAACCAGTCATAAGATATTCTGAAACTCTTTGAAGCGTTCTCCCAATCAATGTTTCAATTATTGTATGTTTACACAAAGTTATATTTCATTAGTTCCCGTTAACTTCAAAGATTAATCAATTTGAGATGCTCCCAAACTCTCCAGATCTTTTTCACTCTCAAAGTTTTAATTATCATACGTTCACACTTAAGTTATCACTCATCGGTTCTTGTTAAATAAAATTATTAACTCGTCGCGACATAATCCTAAAATTCCCCGGAGCTTTCTCCGCCCTTAAGTATTAAAAATATTTAAATATTCAAACTTTAGCTACCATTAGTTATCCCTTTTCTTAGGGGAGCGATTATCCGTGAAAGTCCATATTTATAAAACACCTAAAAAGTTTATTTGATACGTTAAAATCAAAGAAGAATAAACATAGTCATGATGCCCCAACCCCAGACCCCCTAAAATTATTTCTCACCACCCTAATTAGCACCATTTTCATTTTTCTTATAAATGATTATTAAAAGAAATAAAACAAATTCTTCCTAAATAAATTTATGAGTGCAAGAATTGTCACAATGAAAAATCTATAAAAGAAATATTTAGCAGAAAATAAGTAATCGCGCACAACACCAAAGGTACGTGGTTTGAAAACTTGCTTACGTCTACGGAGAGGTTATTTTTTTCTATTAGTGTCTCTCAAATAATTTAAGTTACATCCCCTTCACTCCGGATCCATGTTTACATTTAAAGTTATCATTCAATGTGATTGAATTGTACAAGTAAATCAAGTAGCTTGTAAATAGCTCGTAAGTGTCCCGGAATATCTCCCAAGGATTATTTATAATTGATTTTAGCCTATTTCCATGCATTTAAGTACATGTTAACTACACGGGTCTAAATTAAATATCTTAGTTGGGTCGGGCAGTCCACTTTGCACTCTGGGCTAGTCGACTATATCAGTGGGCTTGAAGAATAAATAAGTCCCCATAATTGCCCCTAAATCTTTGGGCTGAAATGTTGGGCTAAAAGATTTTAAGTGAGTTCAAGTCCCGAGGCCCATAATTGCTTTAAAACCAGCATGGCATATTAGTAATACTTGTAAAATTATTGAGTATACACTCATCCTAGATGAATTATTCAGGCAATCTTGTAATACTCCTGAACAGGTAAGGGTGAGCTAGCTTGAGCAAATCAATGAAGCGTCAAGATCTTTATTGGGAATCGCCCTTTCATATTAGTGCAAAATTCAAACTGGGTTTATCTGTATTAATCGTCATTTTTCCATAATTTCTTTTTCATGAACTGCTACTTAATTTTCTCTCTTGCCCTTAAAATTTCCATAGATTTCTCTCCCCATTTTCACTTGTAAGTTCCTCCGACCTGCTCCTTTTACCAATCATTTTGGTTAATCTTCTTTGTTGTCTGAAACCTTATTTTTATGGATACTTTCAATGGAAAGACTTATGCGAAGCTCAGATAATCATATTTGATTTCGGAGTGGGTAGAAATTGATTGTGTCCCTATGCCCGAAGACATATCGGACATAGAAGATGGAAAATGTATTCACACATTTCTCATTATTCAGGGGGTTAACTTCTCCCCCAAACCCCATATTTTTTAAGTTCTTTAGTTATTTTGAGGTTATCCTTGCTCAGTGTGCCCCAAACACTTGGAAAATAGTGAACGAGGTACACAAAATCAATCAATTGTATGGAACCAACTTGGAGCTCCCAGCAATTTGCTATTTCTATATTTGGTCGTATACCAATGATGGTGTTCTATACCTGAAGTGAAGGAAGGCTGATAGGGTCTTGGCCGTAAATATGCCCAACTCTTATAAGGGGTATGGTAGCAGGGTTTCATTGCCAGGAATTGGTAACATCCTCCCCTACCTGAGAGCGGGAGGTATCGGGGTCCCTGGTTCCCTGATGGGGGGGGGGGGGGGGAGGATCACATCACTGCCTCTTTTTCTTCTCTCAAATTGCTGATTTTTTTTAGCTATTTTTTTTCTGTCTTTTAATCTGTATTTCTTCATCTCTCATGCAACTCGTGATAAGAACCAAGATCCCGCTCTCTAAGAGCTAAGGTTTCCTAATCTTCTAAAGTCCTGGAAGGTTAGACATAGGTTTCCTGACGGTGAGCACCATCATTCAGCATCTTATCTTCTAGAATACATAAATACCACATTCAGTTTTATTGCTCGATTGGTAGACAAGATCCCGGTCTTAAAGATCTTTCAGAAGATGAATACTATGGTTCATCTAGGCCAATTGAGATAAAAAAAGAATAAAGGAGGAGGAAAAAGAAGGAAAAAGAGAAGAAGAAGAAGAAGAAGAAGAAGAAGAAGAAGAAGAAGAAGAAGAAGAAGAAGAATCCAAGGGGCTCGAGAACCAAGGACAAGGAAAGGGGAGAGGATAAGAAGAAGGGAGAAGAAGAAAGGAGAAGGAAAGAGAATGAGGGAGGATGAGAGAAAGAGAGAGGAGGAGAGTAAAAAGAAGTAGACCCTCAAGTACCCATTTGAGTCCTCCTTCTCCCTTTCTGTAATTGCAGAAGGGGATAATGCGGCAGCACCTTATCCCTTACCCCCAGTTTGCTGAAGGGGCAGTGCTCATGGTCAACCGTAAGTTCTTGTCACGACTAGGATAAGATCACCTTGCACTCAAATATGCACAGTCACTTGCCCTAATAAGTATTCTCTCTTTTTCTAGTCATTTCATTTTATTTGGCTTTCACGCACTAATTCTTCTTTCTCGTTCTTTATAGTATTTGTCAATTTTCTCTGCACTCTTGGATGGTCGTGATGACTAGTCAAAGAAGAAGAAGGAGATGGTTTAAGCCCTAGAGAAGTATCAAAGGTACTTAGATGATGCTCAAGCTAACTTTGAGCAGGATATGGAGAAGGTGGAGAAGGCTTTGGCCGAGCTGAAGGTGACCAACAGCCTTGTAGTTGTGGAAAAGGAGAAGTTAACAGTAGAGAACCTAGATTTGGATGTGAAGGTCCAAAAGCTGGAGGTAGAGGTCCCAGGCATCAAGGAGAGAATCTAGGAGTATGGTTGGAATATGTCCTACGATGATGCTGAGATATAGATTGTTTACGCTAAAGCGATATTATTTAAGAAGGGATATGAACAAGACTTGGGGGCAGCAAGAGTTCGACATGTATAAGATTAATATCCCAGGACCTTCTTCCATTACTATCGAGGAGTTTCCTATTGGTCATCTTGCCAAACAGGCTGATAAAGAGCCAAATAAGATTTAGACGACTTCCAACTAAGCGGAGAAAGCTGTTACAAAGGGGAAAGAGACGGAGACCTCTGAGTAGGCGAAGCAGTAATGTTTTATGGTCTTAGGAAATTTCCTTTCTTTTGTTTATGTGTTGTAAATTTATTTATTTCTCTAGTTTTAATGGCTATTACCTCCCTTTTGGATTATCAATGAAAAAGACATTCCTCTTTAATGATGTTATTCTTTTATTTTTGTTGATGTTTCCTGCACATATTATTTATTTTGATGCTTGTAACTTATTATTGTGGAGGACTATACATCTCCTTCCTTAAATCTTGGGAAAGTTCTAGACCAGGTGTGAGTAGGCAAGCTCGTCGGGCCTTTTTAAAGGCATGTAAGTAGATAAAGGTAAGAATGATAACATACAAGGA
The DNA here is from genome assembly GCA_949130495.1 of Sambucus nigra. Taxonomy (NCBI): domain Eukaryota; kingdom Viridiplantae; phylum Streptophyta; class Magnoliopsida; order Dipsacales; family Adoxaceae; genus Sambucus; species Sambucus nigra. Next base: position 88,152 of record CASBWL010000582.1, on the reverse strand, counting down.
CCAGTCCAACATGGTGGCCAAGTTGAAGGATGACCTCCAAGTCATGGAGAAAATTGGCTCCTCTGTACAGGAGGAAATAAATTATATGAGGGCCCAACCTGCGGTGAGGAAGGATGTGGGTAAGGTGGACAAGTTGATTCAGGCAGATAATAATTCCTCAAATAAGGAAGTCATCGAGCTGAATAAGGATCATCAGCAAAAATATGCTATTACGGATGGTCTTCAAAGAGATATCAAGAGGCTGAGGCATCTTTTCAGGATGGGTCATGGGGAAGCACGGGAAGCTAGTCATGATGAGGGCTAAATCGATGCACCAGTCAGTCTGAATGAAGCCAAAGATGTTGCCTACAAGCATGGGTGGATGAATTCCCTCCCAAAGACAAGACTCCTAATTATTCAGAGTTGTGGTATAAGTTCCTGTTGTATTGCTCGGCTTACCATCAACCCCAATTTGGGAAGATGAGAAGTGGATTCCAATTGATGTCATTCCTGCCTATCTGATGAACCAATACCTTCAAGGCAAGGAGAAAGTGTTTTCCCCTGATCCAGATGATGGTCGAAAAGCACGAATAACAAAATATTTATCTCGCCATTATTAATTGGTTTGTGACCTTGTATAATTTTTATAATATTTTGTATCCCATTACTCTTCAGGCTTTTTGCCAAAATGAATAAAGTTTGTTTATTAACTGTAGTGTATTTTGGGCAGTTGTTGACTAATTAGAGTTAATAATTATTTTTGTATTTTGGGCGTCTGCCAACCAGGAAGAGTTGATATCCATTAATCATTTAGGGATTTTATCGACTAAATAAAGTTGTTAATCATTTTGGGCTTTTTTTCGACTAAATGAGTTAATAACTAATGTTAATCAATTTGTGCTTTTACCAACTAAATGAGTTAGTACCGGTTGTACAAGCATTTATCCAGTCTAATATGCCTGAGAAATATTATTCCACGTACCTTACCTTTTAGGTTGTGTCATCACACTCCCTTATGCCTAGGAGAGATGATGGTGAGAATACACCTAGTTAATGGACCATCCACCCGATCTGGCTTTAAGGGACCAATATAGTTGGTGACCAACCTCACCTAGATTTTTGCCTAATGATCCCCTATAGGTATTTTATTATTATAGGGGAAACTCATAAGGCCCTTTGTGTTTGATATGACAATGACCTGAGGATTCCAATAATTGAAATTGATTTAACAGTTTATTGTAATTAGTATGAACCCTGCTCGGCGAGAGGAGATTCCTTTATTGGAATAAGTTGAATAACCCATTGTAATATAAAGGAATTATGTTCTAAGCAGGGACCTTCCTTGGTTGAGTATGAGAGCAACTTACTGCAACCAATTGTATTTCCACTTAGTTTCCTAAGAATGGAGTTGTTAATTGAAAATGATGCATAATATTGAGATACGTAATATAAAATTGAGACAATCAAGATGTGAAAGAAAGATATGAGAGCTGATGCACCTTTATTTATTAAGTAGTAACTTAAGAGAAACATAAGTCTGAAATGAAAATTTGCATACTCTAGGTGCTCTAAAGAAGGCTCAAAATATAACTTCTTGAGGTTGGACGCATTTCATACTCTTGGTATCTCTCTGCCCCCAGCGTTTCCAAATGATAAGCTCCATGAACTTTGTCCCTGATTACTTTGAAAGGTCCTTCCCAGTTTGGTCCCAGTTTTCCATTAGACGATCTTACTACATAGCCGATGACATTCTTTAGGGCGTAATCTCCTACCTGTTATTTCCTCGGATTGACTTTCTAATTGTAATTCCTCACTAGTTTCTATTGATATGAATCTAGTTTGATCAGGGCTTGAACTCTTTGTTCATCCACTAAGTCAAGTTCAGTGCACAAGGTATAGTCATTTAGCCCTTGGTCGACCAAGTTGGTTCTCATAGTTGGGATACCTGCTTCAAGTGGGATCATGGCTTCCATTTCTTACGTGAGTGTAATGCCTAGAGCATCATGGCAAGCGATTCACCCAGTCGTCAACACCAAACTACGCAGGGCGTCACTAAATAAGTTTTCATTTTGAGCATGTGATAGAAATATGAGACATTTAAAAACTTTTTCACAAGATAATATTCCGATTTATCCAACCAGTATAAACATTCATGCAAATTAAAATCCATCACCATGCTATCTCCAAAATAAATCCAACTTCAAATTATTAAAACTCAAATGAAATAATTCAACTATAAATATGACCTAAACTATAAATAACTATGGAACTGATTGGCTCACTAAATCCCTAAATCAAAGTCTCATAATAAAAATGATAGAATGGAAAGTAACTCTAAACTACTAAAGCAGAAAAAATAAATCTCCAGATGTACTCCAAATATCCCCAATCACTCATATGCAACTACTTAGCACTCTACCTGAAATGTTAGTCAATGCAATGGGTCAGAGCCCACTACATGAATACTAGTTACTCCTCCCAATTAGGGTTCGTAAACCTAGACAGGAGCATTATACATGATAAATATCACAATATATTATTTTAAATTAAATGAGATATATTAGAATGCGAGAAAAAATAAACTACCACTATCTACCCACATAACTAAGCTACCCCGAGGTTTATGCCCAATTATGATATTACCACATTAAATTAGCAACTCATGATTATTAATTAAATTAATATATTACATTTTATTTATGCAACACCAATGTAGCTAGTTCACCCTATTAGGAGTCCTACACATATTCCTGGCACCGCCAATTAGATACACCACACACATTTCCCTCACTATAGCCAGTTTGCCCAATTTCATTAGCCTTGCACATAATGGTGAAGTTCCATGGATGACATGTCACTATAGTTAGTTCGTCCAATTTAGTTATCCCTACACATATTGGTGACACCAACACACACCCACGTCGCTATAGACAATTCCCCCCTTATTGTTAGTCGTGCCATATTGGAGATGCAAATTCATTTTAATACCTATTATTTTTCTTAGGCATTAATTCCTAATTTTCTTTATCAAGTTATCATTATTCACTATTAGTCCCCCCCTTATTCGGTTAATCCTACCTAAACCATCCCTAGTCCCATACATAGAGATCACCAAAACCTCAAGCGTACCCTAGCCTATCAATTAGGAGGAATACATATCAAAATTTCTACCTAGTCTCGCACCTAGACTAACAGAACAATGGAAAAGTGTACTACTTAGCTCAACCCCAGATTTTACATCCGTAAAATGTACACTAACTAGTCCCATATCTAGAAAGTTTTAACAACAACCAAGGCTTACCTACTAGTTCCATACCTAGCAAGCAACCTAAATGTAAGGTGAAAGCATGACACCCCAAAAATCCCTTCATCCAAGCGGTATTGAGTATTAACACAAATAACGATCACATAAAACGTGACATTAACAAAAATCTATTCTACAACTCACATAATTTTATTCAATGACTCACATAATTTCCAATCACACACATATTTCGGGGGCATAATATTAACAAAATTCTATTCTACAAGCAACATATAAATCACATAATTTTACGAGTCGAATTCAATTTATACAGTTCATACAATTTATTCTAACACGTGAACATCCATATATTTAAACGGAATCCCAACCTATAATCTAATCATGCGAGAATTTTGAGTCTTAAATTGTAGTAGAGATTGGAATAAAAAAAATCCTAAATATAATTTCACTCTTCCTAATTAGTGTATCTAATTTATTTTAGAAAAATAATGATTATTAATGATTAGGAAACGGTTAAAACGGATAAAACTAAATGGGAACAATTGAAGTATTCATGTTTGTAGAAAGTAGTTTGAAAAATCTGATTGGATGGTTGCGTTCCTCTCGAGAAATAGTAAATACATCTTCTTGGTTGTTCTTGAGAAATCTTGGTTTACACCTTCAAATCTTGGGTTGAAAGTTATGATTAATGGGATTTAGGTTTTGTGGAACAAATAAGATGAAATTATGGGAGGCTACTGCCTTTATAGAAGGCTAAATTGTGTTTGAAAGCCCCTTAACTTGATTTTAATTCCGATTAAGATCCCACTTTATATAAATCAGGACCACCATTTTAAAGTATAAAAATTAGTAAATTTAAAAAAATTATTTTCCCCCAAAATTTTAATTTATAAAAGATCTTATGGTTTTAAAAATCACGAGTGTTACGTACTCCCCCACCAGTATAGGAATTTCGTCCTCGAAATTCGATGCAGCATAAAAATCAAATGTAAACCACTCAAATAAAATAAGGCTTACATATGCTTACCCATTGAACGCCACGATTGGGTGTCCATACACCCAATCCTATAAGTACCTACCTCACAGGTAAAGTATAATATATATCAACTATATATATTAACATATTTACAAAATAATATATATCGTGCTACCCCACTAGCCATGTATTGGATCCTACTGCGCCTGCCCTACCTGAGGTTCCCAAGTCGAAAGTAAATAACACCAACCCACTGTGGGTGTTGTGGGCACTCCCTGTGCACCTGGTGTTGGAGTCCCTTCGCCCTGTTGGCCGTGCTTCTTCACACACCTGAGAGCTCTATGTCCTTCCTATCCACAATTAAAACATGCATTTCTAAAAGGTTCAGAGTTCCTAGATGGAGCTCGCTCCCCATGTTATCCCTTCCCCTGTCCCTGAGGGCTCAATAGGATACCATTTCCATATTGAAAAGACTGTTTCTCCAGATCTACGAGTTCTCACTTCCACTATTGGTCATTGCGACACTTGTTCCATCCACCTGGTTTGGCCCCATCTTGGCTAATCGACTCCCGTCTCTTACTCAACTTCTTCTGGTAATTCACTTTCTCCTGCCACAACAACAACACGATGTCGACCACCTGAGTATAATTAGTATATGCTAGATTTCCCAAAACCATATGCTTAATTGACCATGACAAACCCTTAATGAAACATTCCATTTTCTTTTCCTCGGTACTCACCTCCTCTGGTACAAACATCAACAAATTTTGAACTCCTACTCATACTCAACAACTGATTTCGAACCCTGCTCTAAACCCAAAAACTCCCTCTTCTCGTGCTTTTAAGTGAAAAAGGAAAATATTTGTCATTAAACTTCACCAAAAAGTCTCCATAATTCAGGTGATCCCTCCTCATATGTGGTGACGCTCTCTCATCACTGTAATGCATCCCAAGTCAACTTGAACGTAGCCAATATCTTCTTTTGCACATCATTATCTACCATCCTCAAGTGTCTTTCCATATTGCTTCTCCATTAGCGATCAACCATTGGGTTAAATCCCCCTGCAAAAGTAGGAGGATTTCCTTTAAGGAAAATGCCCCTCACCCTGTCCCAAACTGAAGTGGGTGTACCCTACTACTGCGCCTCTGGGTTTCCAAACCTCTATCTCCCTATCTTAATATCGATCGTTGTGGCCTCACGTATGATAATTGATAACTCCTCGGCACCCAGAACAAACTAGCCCTGCCTCTCCTAAACTGTAGGACTAAAAACTAAACCCTCTCTCCTATCTCCATATCTCCTAGTGTTCACCATCTAGAATAAAAAATAATCAGACTCAGAATATCTAAGAGTACAAATCATCATAAGGAATCAAAGATAGTCAATGCTAAAGCTAAAACAAGCTCATAACCTACGAGACCTAAGACCATGATCTTATACCATCTGTAACACCCCGCACATTCTGTCAAGTGAGGTGGCCAACGGTCACTGCCAAACTATGCTGCACATTATTAAATGAGTTATTATTCTCAATTTGTGACAAAAATATGAGGCATTTAAAAACTTTTCCACAAGATAATATTCAAATTTAACTAACCAATATAAATATTCATGCAAATTAAAATCAATCACCATGTTATCTCCAAAATAAATCCAACTCCAAATTATTAAAACCCAAATGAAATAATCCAACTATAAATATCTAACTGAAAACATAAAAAACTGTGGAACTGTTTGGCCCACAAAATCCATAAGTGAAAGTCTTATAATAAAAACAACTGAATGGAAAGTAAATCTAAACAACTAAAGCAGATAAAATAAATCTCTAGTTGTACTATAAATGTTTCCAATCACTCCTATGCAGATACTCCAGCACTATACCTGAAATGTTAGCCAACGCAATGGGTTAGAGCCCACCACATAAATACTAGCTACTCCTCCCAATTAGGGTCTGTAAACCCAAAAAAAATACTTATACATGATAAATATCGCAATAGAGTATTTTAAATTAAACGAGATATATTAACATGGAAGTAAAAATAAATTACCACTATCTACCCCAAGGTTCAAGTCCAATTATGATATTACCACATTAAATTACTAACTCGTGATTATTAATTAAATTAATATATCCAATATTATTTTTGCGACACCAGTATAGCCAGTTCACTCTATTAGGAGTCTTGCACATATTCGTCGCATGCTCCAATTATTTACACCACACACATTCCCCTCACTATAGCTAGTTCACCTAATTTCGTTGGCCCTGCACATATTCGTGAGGTTCCATGCCCGACATGTCACTATAATCAGTTCTCCCAATTTTATTAGCCCTGCATATATTGGTGACGCTAATGCAAACCCACGCCGTTATAGTATGTTTTCCCCTTATTGTTAATGCTTCACATATTGGTGACACAAATTCTTTTCACGAGTGATTGTTAATGTGTCACTATAAATTAAATTGTATGGATTTAAATTTAAATGGGTAGGATTTAAATTGAATATAAATATTTATTCTGATTGTATAAATACAAGAATCAATTTGGCATAATAAATTCACCAGTGAAAAATAAATCATACGTTAATAAATGTATGGGTGCGTGTTGTCTAAACACACTAATAATGTCTAAGTGGAATGGAAATAATTGGGATGCGTTTGGGAGGCTTTATGGGCTCGTTTAGGTATTTTAAGCCTTTAGAAATTATCTTGGGGTTTAGGTATATATGTTGGGAGGTAATTGGGAAAGTTTAAATATGGGTTCGGGCCCATTTGGGGTTCCAAAAGTGGGAAGTAAAGCTTAAATCAATATTTGGGAATAATATAAGTTTAAGGGTAGGGATAATAACTACCAACACATAATTAAAACCAAAACATAGCAGCCATACCTCAAGGGAGAAGAGAACTCGTGCCAAAAAGGAGAGGAGGCAAATAGATTCAATAACAAGTCATCAAACCATTATAATGAACCAAGAATTATCTTGCTAAAATTTAAATATCCAAATTTCTTCTTAAATCATTGAAGTTTTCTTCCATGTATTTAAGGACACATGTCTTTGATTGAGTCTTAATGTAGTGTTGGCTCAATTCCAGATAAAAAGATTTGAGTCATTGGATAGTGTTCTTGTGTAACCTTTAAGCCTATGACTCATTAAAATTGAAGACATTGCGGCCTACTTATCAAGATAACATAATTACTGGTTTACATGGGCCTCGTTTAACGTCATCAACATTCCATATCTCCAAAATGTATGAATGCAATTTTATATATATAGGGAGACTTGGAATAATTTTATAAAGGGTGTAATTTTATTTCTAAACTGAAGTTTATTTTCAGAAGGTTACTTTAGAACTTTAAAATAAAGTTTATGGCCTTAAAATTGAATTATAAACTTTCTGAGACTTCGTTCGATATTGTCGTTCGAACGAGTTTTTCGTTCGAATGAGAATGTCGATCGAACGAGTTGGCCAATGACGTTTTCCCATTGGCCTCTGGAACTTCGTTATAAGAGTCGTTCGAATGAGACTTCGTTCGAACGAAAATCTCGTTCAAACGAAAATCTCGTTCGAACGAGATTTTCGGCGGGGAAATTGTATGGAAGTTTTCACCACTATCCCACTCTTTTATTGCCACTAATTTCTTCAGAATTAATAAGGAGAGGATCCAAATCTTTCAAAGTAACTTTTTCATATCCTATAATCTTTAAAATTATTTTCTCCATGAAAACGTTCAAGTTTTGAGTGTTTTATTTTCCAAGGAAATCATCCTTAAACACTTCTGGTTTACACCCATATTAGTTATTCCAAGTTTCTTCATACATATCTTTGCTTGGAGTGTTTCGCACAAGGTTTATCTCTACACCTTAAAGAAGAGAAGTTTTGATTTACTTCTACATCCCTCAAAGAAGAAGTCTATTTTTGGCAGCGGCATTCTCATACGGTGAAAGGCAGCGTGTGTGGTTGAAGAGTTCCTAAAGCTTCATTGGTGGATTCCAAGGTTCCGGTGGATTTCGGGATTGTCGGCTAAGTAGAGGTAGTTGCAAGAAGACGCATCAGGGCTTGAAGGAATGGAGTCGAGTGTAGTAAGTCATATGTCTTGTATTTGTAGTTCCGTACTTAGTGGATTTAAGGCTAGGGCCATCCGAGGTTTTTTCTCGTTGTGAGTTTTTCCTCATACATCGAGGCGTAGTGGTTGTATATTTATTTTATCTTTTGCAAATCACACTAGATGCATGCTTAGGTAAAAAGATAAGTTTGGAATATTTAATTTGGTACATATTCAATTTGGGTAATTATTAATTTAATACAAGTCATTATTTTTATTGGATAAATTTTGGTTTGGCCTAATTTGCAAAAATGGATTAATTGTTTTAGTTAGGCAAATTTCTAGGACTTGTGTTGAATTAATTTGGTTTAAGTGAAAAATTTATTTGTTGTTTAATTTAATTTCACCTTGAGTTTTGTTTAATTTTAATTTGAAAGAAATTAAAATTTGTTGTTTGTGTTGTGTTGAACCATCTTTATTCCGCATCTAAAAGGAAATTTATTTTGTAAAATTTAAAAATTGGGGGCCCTACAAGTGTTATCAGAGCGAGGTCTCTATTTTATTGCGTTAAGATCCTTTTAAATATTTTTGCTTAAAAATGGAATTTTCTCCGTTTTCAAAATTTCCTATTTTCAATGGTTCCAACTATGCGAATTGGAAAGCGTGTATGAAATCGGCACTTAGGTCTATCGATGAGAGGGTTGGTTGTCTATTGTTAACCGGTGGTGCCCACCCACACATTTTGTAGAAAATGAGCGTGTTCCTAAACCCGTAGATAGATGGATTGAGAATGAATTTAAACTTACAAATTTTAATTCCTGAGGTTTAAATGCCTTTTTTAGCGCGGTCACACCAGATGAATTTCGACGCATTATGACATGTAAAACTGCTAAAGAAGCTTGGGATATTTTACAACTCACTCACGAGGGAACTAGTGTCGTAAAGTCTTCGAAACTACAAAACCTCACCACTCAATTTGAAACCATTAAAATAAATGAAAAATAAACATTTGATGAATTTTATGCTAGATTTTAGGATAAAATTAATTCATCTTTTAATTTGAGAGAGAAAATACTCGACAACCGAGTAGTAAATAAAATTTTAAGGTCCCTACCCGATAGATTTATTCCTAAGTTGGTCGTGTTAAATTCATTACCCACTTTAGCCTCTTCGAAATTAGAAGAGCTGGTAGGTGATTTACAAACCTATGAACTAGACATGTTTCCCTCTAAAACTGAAAAGAAAATAGATAAGGACGTTTCTTTGAAATCTTGAAAGGAAGAAAAAGAAGTAGTAGAGAGTGAAAGTGATAGTGACTCGGAGGACATGGCTATGTTTGCTAGGAAGTTTCATAAATTTCTTAAATTTAATAAAGATAAATTTAAAAATGAGTTTAAGAAATTTGAAAACTGTAAGCATGACAAAGACGAAAAGATGCCTAAACCTTTTAATGAAAATTTAAATAGGGACCAGTCAAATAGGTGTTACGGTTGTGAGGGTGTCCATAGGGCTTTTGAGTGTCCCACTAAACTAAGGAGAGAGGGTAAGCAACCAATTTCCTATAATGCAAGCCTTAGTGATAGTGATAAGGAAGAGGGACCTGATTCCCCCACTAAGCCCAACTTTATGGCGTTTATGTAAAGTCATGTGAGTGAAAGTGAGCACTCTTTTATCGATGAAATTCTAACACATTACACTTCCAAGACCATAGATTGTGAATCCCAAAGAAATGATGGTAGTGAGAGGGGAGAAGAAAGACAGAGTGAAAGTCAAAATGAGGTTGACGTGAGTGAACTTCAAATTCCATTTCAATAATTATATGAAGAATCTATTAAATTAAAAAGAGAAAATTTGAATTTAGAAGCTAGTTTAAGAGAGCGTGTGAAGGTCGTTGATGATAGTGTATTGGTTGAAGACCTTAGGACATGAGAGAGAGCTATTCGAGAGAAGCTTGAATATGTAGAAGGCGAGAGAGATAGCCTTAGAGGTTTAATGGAGTCAATGAAAGAGGTACTTCTTGAGTTTGAAGAGAGAGATGTTTTGTTAGAGTTTAGAATTTTGGAATTAGAAAATAAATTAAAAGACTCTAGTAAAGTCAAATTTGATTTGGAGTGTCGTTAGGAGAAATTAGATAAAATCCTAGGCACGGTCCAAATAAAAAATGACACTTGTGGTTTAGGCTTCGATATTTGTAACGAATCAACTCATAAATCCAAAACCAATGGTTTAAGAGAATCACCTAGGGAAGCCCTTAGAGATCAATCCTTAGGTACCAACTTTCGACGTGTTTTTACTTGTTCACATTATGGTCGAAAAGGTCATATTAAGAAATTTTGTTTTGATATTAAATAATTTTCTAGAAAATCCTTACGTAAGGCAATCTAGGTAGCCGAGATTCCTATATCCCGAGACCATCATTCGTCATTAATTTAGGTTAGGAGATCTGACTTGGTAGCTTTACAACATAGGATTTTTTATTCTCACTTACTTTCAAATGCTTCCTCACTTGCTAAATCTAAAGGTTGAATGTGTTAGTTATTTGCATACTCTAGCTTTTTGTGCTTCATATTACATATCATTGCTAAGTGTATACATGTTTAGTCATTCCTTTATTTCACATCTCATGCTAAAAATCATGACTTTTTTATCTTTTGTATTATATTTTCCTCATTTTAAATATGCATTAAATGAAAAATACAAAAATATTTTTGTTTATCATTTGTGTTTAATCTTATGAGTTATTTAAGCTTAATGAAAAATATACATGATTTTTTTTGTCTTTTGAGTAAATATTTTTTATTGTTTTTTGGTTAATTTTTTTTTCATAAACTCAAAAAGATTTTTTTTTTGTGTATTTTAGTTTGACACACTCTATGTGTCATACACTTGTGTTTGAATCCCTTCTTTTTTCGCTTCCATGTGGCTAGAACTTTTGGTTAAGATTGTCAATCCTTAAAATGTTCTTGGCTATGCTTACATGGAGTAGTTGGATTTTGTGTTGCTATGATGGATTTTATTTTTTATATGCCTCTTTTCAAACATGCATGAACTCATTTGAAATTTAAATGTCACATGTATATTTGAGCTTTGTGAGGTTTTCTCCTACCAATCTAGTCATCTACGTATTATGTGACCTAGGAGGACTAGTGCATTTTAAAATCCGTTGCACGTGAGATTTGTGTGAGATATAAAAATGATATATATAAATGTGAACGGGGAAGGGATCCGAAAGGAAATATCATCCATTGGGAGTAAGCCACCGTTTTCTTGGACTTAGAAGAAATACGTGGTCCAAAGGCCTAAAAGAAAAAATGGCGTTAAAAGAAAATATTTTCTAAGGCCTATTTTGTGTAGTTTATTTATTCATTTAAAATATTAAAATATATATGCTTATTTTGAGGGAGATTGGATGGTATATCAACGGTTTGCACAATGTCCATTTATCCTAGTTGTACTTTCAGTGTCATGACTCTATTGGTTTGTAGAATCACCAAAATTCTAGGCTTGTATGCATTGTGAATGTTTGTTTATTGAGTTCAATTATACTGTCACATGAGGCTATATCTAAATGTGATGAATTTTTGCAATCAAATGAGAACTCTGTGAACATGTTTTAAGTGATTGGGTCTAAATTTAGTTGTTACTAGTTCACACCCCTACACTTTCGTTTCCATATAACACAGTTTTGCCATACGAGTGTGAGAAGCTTATTGTATTTTGTGTCATGTGTGGTATTTATACCTACTATATGTGCGTGTGAGTTAATGATATTCTTTATGTACTCATATACGAGGTATTCTATTTGTCTTTGCCTTGATTTCTAGTCCATCTATACTTCTAATTCATAATTGGTATTTGTCTTGTTGCATATTCCTCTTGATATCCCATGCTTAGTATCTTATGTATCACATTGGTATCATTTTTTTTGCTTCTTCATTGGAATTCTTTATTAATTGTACGCATTAGTTATGATTTTGCTGCCCATATGATTTCATACTCTTATTACTTTAAGCTTCATCGTGTTTCAATTAGTTCTTTTATCCTCTGTCTATTCCTGAACAAAAATGGGGAGAATGATAGGGGAGAAATAGTATCTAATCCTATTGTAATCTATCTTAGTTTGGGAGATTTACCTAAGGAGGAGACGTCTTTCTATGTAGGTCATTTATTTGATAAAAGGAATAATTAATTTAGGAGGAGTAATTATTTTAATTTCATTTAATATGTTAATATTCCCTATGCGTTAGATAGTTTGCTTAAGTGTGCAGGAATTCTGCTAAGTGGCAACTTTCATTGGCAAAGATATTGATCCTTGGGTCTTGAGTCAAGTTTGGGTGGGATGTTTGAGTCTAGTAGAGCATAACGGCCCTTTAGGATTTTGTTTTGGTTTTTGTCCTGGAATAGCCAAAGGGGGATATTTGTAAGGACACAATCTTCGATTGAGTCTTAATGTAGCGTTGGCTCAATTTTAGATAAAAATGTTTGAGTCATAGTATAGTGTTCTTGTGTATCCTTCAAGCTTTGACTCGTTAAAGTTGATGACGTTGCGGTTTACTTATCAAGAGAACATCATTGTCGGTTCACATGTGCCTTATTTCACGTCATCAACATCATATTCCATAGTCTCCAAAAGGTATGAATGCAATTTTATATATATACGGAGACTTAGAATAATTTTATAAAGGGTGTAATTTTATTTCTAAACTGAACTTTATTTTCAGAAGGTTACTTTAGAATTTTAAAATAAAGTTTTAGGCTTAAAATCGAATTATAAACTTTCTGGGACTTCGTTCGATATTGTCGTTCGAACAAGTTTTTCGTTCGAACGAGAATGTCGTTCGAATGAGATTGCCAACGACTTTTCCCCATTGGCATCTGGAACTTCTTTAGAAAGGTCATTCGAATGAGACTTCATTCGAACGAAAATGTCGTTCGAACAAGATTTCCGGTGGGAAAATTCTATGGGAGTTGTTTTGGCAGTATTCACCACTATCCCACTCTTTTGTTCCCACTATTTTTTCCAGAATTATTAAGGTCGCGATCCAACTCTTTCAAAGTAACTTTTTCATATCCTAAAATCTCTAGAGAGAGTTTTTGAGAGTTTATTATCACTATGAAAAAGTTCAAGTTTTGAATGTTTTGTTTTCCAAGAAAATCATCCTTAAACACTTTTGGTTTACACCCATATTAGTTATTCCAAGTTTCTTCATATATATGTTTTCTTGGAGTGTTTGGCATCTGGTTTATCTCTACACCTCAAATAAGAGAAGTTTGGATTTACTTTTACATCCCTCAAAGAAGAAGTCTGTTTTTGGTTGCGGCATTATCATATGGTGAAAGGAACCGTGTGTGGTTGATGAGTTCCTAAAGATTCATTGGTGGATTCCATGATTGTTGGCTAAGCATAGGTAGTTACAAGAAGACACATTGGGTCTTGAAGGAGTCGAGTCGAGTGTAGAAAGTCATCTGTCTGGTAATTGTAATTCCATACTTAGTGGACTTAAGGCTAGGGTCGTTCGCGGTGTAGTGGTTGTTTATTTATTTTATCTTTTGGAAATCAGACTAGATGCATGCTTAGGTAAAAAGATAAAATCGGAATATTTAATTTGGTGCATATTCAATTTGGGTAATTATTAATTTAATTCATGTCATTATTTTTATTGGATACAATTTGGTTTGGCCTAATTTGCAAAAATGGATTAATTATTTTTTTAGGCAAATTTCTAGGACTTAGGTTGAATTAATTTGGTTTAAGTGAAAAATTTATTTGTTGTTTAATTTAATTTCACCTTGAGTTTAGTTTAATTTTAATTTGAAAGAAATTAAAATTCGTTGTTTGTGTTGTGTTGAACCATCTTTATTCCGCATCTAAAAGGAAATTTATTTTAGTAAAATTTAAAAATTGGGGGCCCTACAATGTAGATTCTGGATTTCATAGGGAATTGATGATAAAATGATATAATCAAATCGCATGTGTGTAGAAAATACAAATCTTAGATAGGTTAGTTAAATCCAGAAATTGGGATGAGGTTAGGTTCATTTTAAATGATGAATTCATCCATTGGAAACTTGCTACAATTTGGAGAAATTGATTCACATGTAGAGGATAGTTATTCATGTTAAAAAATCAGGAAATTTTGGTATTTGGGACCCTTGTATAGGATAGAACATGGTGGGATCAAGTGAATAAGGTCTGATAGGTATGTAAAGGGGTTAAATTCTAGGATTCTTTGGATTGAAATCCATGTTAGTTTTAAAAATAATGAACCTAAGATGATAAACTAAGCCCTAAAGACCTTCTTTGATGTTTATATAAATGTGTAAACCATTAGGACGGGAGATGAATAAGAAATAAGAAATTGCGTATTAAGAAAATGTAAAAGACCTGGGCTTCTGCCCAGATCCTAATCAATTCGGCCTCCTCGGTGAATCGATTCGGCCCCCAACAAATCGATTTGACTCCGTACCCGAATCACGGTCCCTGGGGAGGTTGAGTTGGTACCGGGGTTTGGTTCGAAATATTTTTAGGAAACCATAAGAGTGGGTTGGATGATGTTTGGGTAAACGAAAATTTTATTAAAAAAAGGTTTCTGGCACAAATATTAATTAGGGAACTATTATAGGTGGTTAGATATTTTTTTAACAGAAGAATTTAATAAATAATTAAGTGGTAATTTATAAAGGCTTAATTATTTATGGGAAATTATTTGGGATATTTTTGGATGATTATAGAGTGATTACCTATATGTAGTATATGAGCATGATATGAACTTACATTTTTGTGTGAACATACCTATGTTCCTGGACGGTCCTATCGGCTGGGGTTGCGAACGTTCAGGACCATAACACATTTTGACACAGGTGGACTAGGTGTAATGTAGGTCATTTTAGGTACTACGTAGCAGCGCCATCTAAGAGAGGTAGTTGTCAATGCTAGGATCCTTTGTCACTGCTGGGTATGGACCGTGAACTGTTGTATAATGTAGGGATTTCCCCACTTATGTGTGTTTTGTGTTGTCAGATTGGATAATATATTCAGTCGCACCAATCTGTAGATCACGAATGAGATACTACTGGTAAATTCTTTTAAATGTCACATATCTGAAAGGGCACACACACACACATATATGTATACAGAAAGTCTCCTGTAAGGACTCCTTATGGTGCAGACCCTAGTACATAACATTTTTTTAAAAATAGAAAATAAATGAATTTTTGATGAAACTTCATTGATATGATATCCACGGTGAGAAGATCATATCTGATTTTTTTCAACATAACATTCAATAAAAAAAACGTTGAGATGAGGTGATATGTAAAAAATGGTATAATTATGCATTTTCAACCATTAAAATGTTGGGTCGGCGCTAGCCACCTGATTGCTCGAATTTTTTGATGAAACTTCATGGATATGATCTTCTCACTGTCAAGATTATATCCATGAAATTTCATCAACAAATTCAATCAAAAAGTGGGTGGGATGATCGCCAACATTTCGTCGGTCGAAAATGCATATTTATACCATTTTTTACATATCACTTCATCTCAACAGTTTTTTATTGATTTTTTTTATGAAGAAAATTGGAAATGATCTTCTCACTGTGGAGATCATATTCATGAAGTTTCATAAAAAAAAATCAGTTTTTTACTATTTTAGAAAAATGGTATGTATCGGGGTCTGCACCAAAAGGAGTCCTTACAGGAGGGTCTCTCTCTCTCTCTCTCTCTCTCTCTCTCTCTCTATATATATATATATATATATATATATATATATATATATATATATATATATATATATATATATATATATATATATATATATATTTGACAATAAAAATATAATGTGATTAATTCATGTGTCTAAGAACATAGACAATAAGTCACAGACCCATGCTATGTAGTGTGCATATTAGATGTTTTGTTACTTTTATAGGCAAACGGACAGGGTTACTTTGGGGAAAATCGTAATATGAAGATAAATAATTATTTTTCAGTATGTTGGTTATTAGTTAATGCATTTAACATTATAATGGCATAGTGAGTATTTATTATTTGGGACTTTTTCGGTTATACGAGATATATCACACTTAGATGAGGGGAGAGATATTTGACATAAGTTAGTGACGATGGAGGTTACTTACTTTTGATTAACTGTATTTTAGCATTTTAAATTTGGTAAGTTAATTCTTGCAAATCTAGGGCGCTGACCCAAAATAAAAAGTCCCGCCCCAAGGTTTGCTTAGACAGGGATAACAGGACTGACGAAATATCAGACTTACTATCAAGTGATGTTCCTCGAAGCTTCATTTATTGATTCTAGATTAGGTTTCTACTCCTTCCTGTCTTTATTTATTTTTTGGATTATTGCAAGGGCATAAACCCAGAGTCATTTTTATTATGAGTCGAGATAGTATTTGTCCATGTTGGTTTTTTTGCTTTGCTGGATGTGGATGTTGGTTTTATTATGATTCACTATTATTTAATTCAATTTTAATTCAAATGCGATTCATTATATGAATATTTATTATGGTCGATGCTAATAATGATATAGATTGTATAACGAGCCCATCTTCAGAGTACTATGTCTCGCCAACCTTTACGTGAGAAAATCGGCGTCGTTAGAGTTTGTATTAGAGCTCGGCTCTAGTGTCCTTAGGATATGTGTTTGATCTCTTTATGTTCATTGATGCATTGAGCCCTATGTTTAGGAATTATTGTATTCTTTAGGATTCGTTACTAATAAAAATCTGGTTTGCTTTTCGATGGCAAATGGTAGGAGAGACAGACCAAAACGTGTTACTGTGCCAGCTATAGAGGAGGGGGCTCAGTAGTAGCCACAACAGCAAGAGCCACATTCCCCACCTGTGGTTGGACAAGTAGAGATCACCATTATCATGGCTAAGGAGGTGTCCACCGCAATTGCAGCTATGTTAAGGCATTTTCCACCACCATAGCCTTAGTAGCATCCACCACCGCCATCATAGTAGGCGGCGTTACAAGTTTAGACACCTGGATTGATTTGGGACAGAGCTAGGGAGGCCTTAACTAAGGGAAAACCACCGGAGTTTGCTGGAAGTTCAAATATTTTAGTGGCGAGTATGTGGAAAAGAGATATTCAATGACATTTACGGATGGTTGAGTGTGCGCCAGTTTAGAGGAATATGTAGGCCTCATTTCTACTTGTAAGAATAACACTTCAGTGGTGGGAGTCCGTCACTTTGGAAGCAAGGAGGGATAGGTTGACAATAGACGAGTTCTAGGAGAAATTTGAGGGGAAGTACTTTTTTCAAGCTATTCAATTAGAAATGCAAAAGAAATTCATGGACCTCAAGTAGGGGAGTCTCGCTGTGGCAAAATACGAGGAAGTGTTTACTGCTCTTTCCTAATTTTCTAAGGAGGAGGTGACTATAGAGTAGAGGAGGATGTAGACGTTCGTGTCAGGGACAGCCTGGCTCATCAGATAATAACTATTGCGCAATTCGACTTTCACTACATATAACCTGGTAGTGAATGTCCCCTTACTACATTGTTATGATCACGGGGCATTAAAGAAAAATAGGGGGAGAAGAGACACAACTTTGATTCATCCAACCAGCTAGGTAAGGTGAATGGGAGTAACAGCCAGGAGACCCAACAATTTTTGGGTCCTCAACCTTCAGAACATCATAAGAGATCTAAGGGTTCCGATGATGGGAACAGATAGAGTCGACAGGGCTAGGGCCAGTACAGCCAACATCAGAGAGGCCACTAGGACTAGGGAAGTAATATCAAGGCCAATGAGGGGTTCATCCATACAGGTGTCAGTTCTAGGTAAATTGTTATGTTTGTGGTGAGAAGGGACATTTCTCTTAGAAGTGCCCTCACAGAAATCGTGCAATGCGGGAGTTAAGGGGACAACAATGACTCGGGCACCTCCAGGGGATTGCCAACCACTTCAGGTCTAGCCAGTGGAAGTAGTACCCGTCTTACAAGCACTACCAGCTCCACCTCAGGGATAGCAGTCACAGCTGCAATACGAACGTGAGTATCACGTCATGCCAGAAGAAGGACGAGCGCGAACATAGACAGTAATGGTATGATCCCACATTTCTTTACATTGTAAGACATGGTTAGTTTAGTACTAATGTGCAGTACTCTGTAGTAAATACTATATCATTAGTACACCGAGGATGGTAGACTTCGTTTTTCCAAAGTTCTTCACGTTGTTTCACCAACGAGTTGAGGGGCGGGCACCTAAAACGCCTCGTGGGTATTGGTATAAGAATTAACCTTAGAGGTAGGGGTGTGCAAAAAACAGACAACCCGAAGAACCAAACCAAATCGACCTTTGTGGGTTGGGTTGGTTCAATTTTTTTTATCCATGGGTTGGTTCTAATTAAAAAAAAATTGAGAATCGAAGTGTTTGGTTCAGTTCTCAGTTTTGTACCTGAACCAAACCGAACCAAAAAATGGAATCGAAGAACCAAACCAAAGAACTGACCCCAAGAACTAACCCGTAAACCTGAACCATTAACCAACTCGAGAACCAACCCAAGAACTAGAACCATTAACCAGAATTGTGAATAAGAATCGTGAACCAGAACCATGAACCAGAACTGCAAACCAGAACTGTGAACCGACCTGAACCAAACCGAGAACCTATTGTTCAGTTCGATTCGAAACCGACCATTTCCGGTTCTGTTTCTGGTTTTAAAACTATGGAACCGACTAATTTCGGTTCTAGTTCCAGTTCTGTATTGGAGCTAAACTGAACCATGTGCACCCCTACTTAGAAGGGCTTGAAGTTACGAAAAACTTATTTCCATAAGTAATGTCAGATTAAGATAATATCCCAGGGATGGATTGGCAAAGAAGACCATAGGGTTTCTATTGATTTTAAAAGACCATTTAAAGTTAATAGTCGAATGTAGTGTGACTAGTTGGCATTAGTGTTTATTATCATTGTGGGAAATATTATGGGAATCGTGATACCTTGAGTCTAAATATGGTAAATGGACGATGATAAGGCTAGAGAGCTTTATAAATTGATTAAGTACATTATAGACGTGGGTCTTGGACTGATAGATCTCAACAAGCGACAATGCTATGTAGTAATATACCAGGAGGGTTCCTTGTTTTTATTTTGCTCGCGAGACTTCCCACGCATGAAAGTAGCAAAAGTCGAGAGTTAAGATATGTTAGACCCTTAGACATTTTGGGTTGTTGTTCTTGGTATAATTAAAGGGATAAATCTATCGAGATTTAGTGTATCCCTTGTAGGTGAGGAAACATTTGTCGAAAATGGTGATAAACTGGAATTTATGTAATTAGCATAAACAATTGTCTTTATTTTGATCCTGGACCGATAGATCTAAATAACCAACAAAGCTATGTAGTAGTGTATCAGGAGGGTTCCTCAGTTGGATTTTACTTCCAAGATGCCCCACACACGAAATCAGGAAATGTTGGGAGTTGAGAGATGTTGGATTTTAGGGCATTTTGGTTAATGTTCTTAGTATTTTTACACTTGTAATTTATCGATATTTAGTGTAATACTTAGGCGAGATGAGACTTCAGTTGGCAATGGGCACATGTTGGAATTTACATGATTACAACAAACATTTATTTTCATTTTCCCATTTAGTCTTGGGCCAATAGATCTCAATAACTGACTAAGAAACTGCTTAGTTTATTGGGAGGGTTCCTTGTTTGGATTTCGCTTGCGAGATGTCCCTCCCACGAAATTGGCAGAATTCGGGTGTTCAGGGAATTCGGATACTAAGACGATTATTTTCTTTTACATGTACATATGTGGTGGTATACTTGATATGTGGGTATGCTTGGTATGAATGGTACATATTGGATGTATATATCTCATTAATCGTTGTTAATGGTACGTGCATGTGCATATAATGTGGAATATATGGACACCTCAGTGATGTTATGAGGCATAGGCGAGCCTTTTCTTTTATCTCATGGAATACGAGTATGGACTAATTGGGTGTAAAACTTGGAATAATAATGCGGAATAAAATATAAGGTTAAGCTACAGTGAATTCCGAGGATGGAATTTTGTTATAAGGGGAGAATAATGTAATATCTCGTGTTTCAGACTAAAATATTACGACATAAATAAATTTAATAATTTCAGATTAATTTTGGGAATATATTAAATCAGGTGGATTTAAATTTAAATGGGTAAGGTTTAAATTTAATATAAATATTTATTCATGATTATATAAATACAAGACTTAATTGGGCATAATGAATTCAACAATGAAAAATAAATCATATGTTAATAAACTTGTGGGTGCGTGTTATCTAAACACAATAAAAATGTCTAACTGGAATTGAAATAATTGGGATGCATTTGGGAGGCTTTATGAGCTCGTTTAGGTGTTTTAAACTTTTAGAAATGGTCTCGGGGTATAGATATATCAGTTGGGAGGTTATCGGGCTAGTTTAAATATGGGTCCGATCCCATTTGGGGGTCCAAAAATGGGATATAAGGCTTAACACGGGATTTGGAAATAATATAAGTTTTAAGAGTAAGCTTAATAACTCCCCACGCATAATCAAGACAAAAACATAGCAGACACACCTCAAGGGAGAAGAGAACAAAGGCCAAAAAATAGAAGAGGCAAAGGGATTCAATATCAAGTTGTCGAACCGTTGTAATCAAGAAAAAATTCTCTTGCTTAAATTCAAATATCCAAATTCCTTCTTAAATCATTGAAGTTTTCTTCCATGTAGATTCTGGATTTCATCGGGAATTGATGACAAATTGATATAATCAAATCGGGTGTATGTAGACAATACAAATACGAGAGAGGTTAGTTGAATCCAAAAATTAGGATCAGGTTAGGTTCATTTTAAATGATGAATTCATGCATTAAAAACTTAATGAAATTTGTAGAAATTGATTCAGGTGTAGATAATAAGCATTCATGTTTAAAAATATGGGAACTTTGGTATATTATTTCATTAAAATGTCGATCAATAGATCTTGGTAGGAATTTTAGTGATATCACTTCGGGTTGATCACATGGAGATTGTAATTCTGCTTCTAGGACTATTGAAATTTTCACAACCTATATTGGAACTTGACATTCTATCAGAACGATTGAGATACTACTCTAGTAATTTATCTCAAAATACGAGGAATCGGTAATGGTTCTGGAACTTATGAGATATTTCAACAAAGGATGGTGATCGGTACATACTAGTAATGTATTTAACGGGACCACCAATGAGATTAAATTTTAAAGGCTACCATTAATAGACTAAGGATATCTCACATCATTTTAATTGGGTGCATGCATTCTTAATCCTTGTAATTGGGAGGATTTGGATGCTTGTGTAGTTATCACATTGAATTCCATGGTTTAGATTCAATATCAGATTGGATTAAATTATCCTAGCATATTGGGTGACAATTATCTAAGTAGGTTTGATATGTTAATTATCTAAGTAGGTTTCAGATCTTAATTGAGACAATTATACTAGGATTACGATACTCCCTTATCTAACCTATAAGTTTTTGTTTCCACCCGTAAACTTGAGGAGTGAAGTATTTATAATCATGTGGAGGTAGAAAAATAAGTTAGGCTTGAGATTCAAGTAAATTGATTAGATATTGGTGAAATTCGATTACCATCAAATTGACTTAACCAAACGAGTATTGAAAGATTAATTTGGGGAATCAAATTACGCTCCATAATCAACATTGCAAATAAGACGTCATTATGTCTAAGGATTAATTAGATAATTAAGTTAGAGTGCAGTCATAATTATTTAGTGGAATTATTTATGATTAAATAAAGAAAAATAAATAATTTATGATAATTATAATTAGGTATTTCCATGTATATATTTGAATATAATTTAATTATTTGTCTTAGGTACCTAGTATAATACTAATGCCCATGTAGTTAGGCATGTATTCTCAAGAAACCCAATTTAGCCCAAGCCCACATTTTATACTTGTATATAAAGGTGTGGTAAGGGGCCTAAGATGATTTATTAAAGATATTATGGCTTAATAGGGGTGAGAGAAAATAGTATTCATGTTTTTGTGAAGAGTCCTAGAGAGAAAGAGATAGAGGGGATCATATCTCACTCATAAGGTTTTTTTTCTTAGAAGGTGCCCACATAACTATCTAGATTTGGAGAGGATCATAGACTAGAAGATTTAAGATTCACACAAGTTTAAGCAAGATTTTGGAGATGCGAAACAAGGCATACCCATAATCTACATATGATTTTCTCTACATTTTATCACAACCGCATGTGCAAAGTTTTTGTATTCTAAACCCTAGGTTTTTTCTTCATACCTAGTTTTGTTGTGGCCACATTCTCATGTTTGATCAATCCAAGTTCAAAGGGATAATTGTGTTTTATTCCATGTATATTGATACCTATCAATTGATATCAGAGCCGTTGGTTGAGATTAATCATTAACTGGAAAGGTCCATGTTCTCCAAACAGGTAAACCACTACAAGAAAAATTGTCATTTATGTCAGTTTTTATTTTGACGTTATGTCACATAAAGTTTAAATGAGATAAATGATATTTAGATAATATTATTTATCACAGTTATAATAAATCTGGGATAAAAAAAATACAATTTATGCCTAATTGTATAAAAATGTGATATATGTGTACTCACATTTTTCTCAATTTGAAAACAAAACTGACATAATACAAAAAATAAGCGGGGAGAACAAGCACAATACCAAAAAACTGACGTAATTTTCATTTCCACTACCGGAACACGCTTGTTTTTTCGGACTCCCGCGACTTATCCCCTTCTACAAAAAAAAACCCTAAGCTTCAATTTCTCTCTCTCTGAGTTCTCAAAACCCAACCCTCGATCTCTCACTTTCGACCGCCCATGTTCATACACGACCACAACCCTTCTACAAATATCACCGCCACAATCAACCACTAGAAGAAATCCAATCGTTGGGTTGATTTGGATGATTTAAAGAAACATTTTTTAACTGGTAAGATCTCTCATTTTTGCATGTTGTGGGATTGATATATCGTTTTATGTTCTTTCGTTCTAACTTGATTTTGCCAACATTCTTCATATATAAACCTTCCATCATGGTGATACAGGTATTTCTTGTGTGATTGAATCCTACGGTGGTTTATATGTAGTTATTTTCATCTCTATATTCGATACGATTGTAATAATTTAAGTTTTGTAATTATTTCATTATGGGTGTTTATGGAGGAGATGGTTAGAGGTTGTCAGATTTTTAAACAATTATAATCATGTATAAGGGATGGGTTTAGGTAGGGGAAAGTTTCATGATATTTCGTGAAGATTAAAGATGGCTATGGAGTTTTTTCGTGCGAACCCAAGCGGAGAATTGTACCAAATTTGGGTGGGTCGATCGATCGACCCTGGGAAGTAAAACGTTAGATGGCTTCGGGAATAACCTAGTTTTTTTTACATTTAAGATTATTTTTAGTGGTGGTATAGTGGTGGATTTTCTGCAGAATATTTCTTGACATGAGGGGATGATATTCCACTGATCAAGGCTCCTAAGAACTCTTTTTTGTACTGAAGTTTACTTCATGTTGGATTTTTTCCCATAACCAAGTCTATTGTAACTAGGACTGTTGGATTTGATGAAGTCTACTTCAAATTGGACTCTTGCCAATAAGGAATTCTTCTTCTACAAGGATTCTTTTGTATGAAGATTTCTTACTTCATGTAAAATTCTAGGCCATGATGGAAAGGGCATTGAATGTCTTTTCATTATTTATTACATTTATTTAATTAATTGCGTATGTATCATTACTTTATTATGTTGCATAATTCTTGTTCTAATTATATGCAAAATTAATAACACTCATTTTTATGGGCAAAGTGGATTATTATTTTAAGAGTGGCCTAGATTACCAATTTTCTCAGAAAATTAGTGGTGTGTTTTATACTTTTTAAAATTGAATTAAGTCCGGGTTATGAAAATTTAAAGGTGTGAATTTAAATTGAGATATAATAATTTTAATTTTCCAAAGTTTAAATTATATTTTTATCTTAATAAAACTATAATGAGATCCAGATATTTATTTCCCAAAAGTAAATTTTGGAAATTACCATGGATTTTAAATTCAGTCTCTTAGAATTGATTAAATTTTTTATAAAACCCTCAATTTAAAAAAAAAATAAGTGGGAGAAGGTTTTTAATATAAACCCCACAGTCGTAACCAGTGCTGTAATTAATCAAGGATGTGATCGATTCCTAGCCTTAACTAGTTTGTCCCTCCAATGGACATTAGGGATAAATTAAAAATCTTATGTGATAATTATGATATAACCGATGGTACACGCTTAGACCCTACTTTCGATATCCTCCCCAATGGAGTCAATGTCATTAGAAGTGGGACGAAAAGTGGTTGGCTATTCAATTATGTAGGACATAGGATCCTTAACTATCCAAGTGCATAATTGAAAGACATAGGTTTGTCAGGTTCAGGGTGGAGTGATTTAAGCTCCCAACGAGAAAAATCACTTAATAAGGGAACTAGGATGCCAAACGACTTTTACTTTAAAATGGTTGTGAGGGAGCCACTTTAAAAATTCAAAGTAAGTTAAATTGTCATACGTAATTTTGAAATTAGTTATGT
Source organism: Sambucus nigra (assembly GCA_949130495.1). Taxonomy (NCBI): domain Eukaryota; kingdom Viridiplantae; phylum Streptophyta; class Magnoliopsida; order Dipsacales; family Adoxaceae; genus Sambucus; species Sambucus nigra. Next base: position 63,264 of record CASBWL010000582.1, on the reverse strand, counting down.
TTTAAAAACTTGTGATTATCAGATTTTAAAATGGGATCTTCTTTCATCCCACTTGCGGAGGACAAACCTATTGGAATGAACTATATTGACTAGAAAAGAAACCTAGATATTATCCTAATTACTGAGGGCTTTAGGTTTTTCTTAACGGTGATCGGCCCTGCCAAGCCTGAGAAAGGACACCTGAAAGGGATGCCCATGCCTACCAGAGGTGGCAAAAGGTTTATTAGATGGCTCACTGCTACATATTGACCTCCGAATAATGTGTTTCAAAACCAACATTAGCAAATGTCCACTTCTTTTAAAATGATATTAAACCTCGAGATTATGTTTTAGGATCACAATCGTGCTGCAAGATTAGATGCTATGGCAAGGTTGGTCAATACAAAGATGCCCGATGGTAATTTTTTATGTGAGTATTCTTCAAAAATGATGTCCATCTTAGGAGAACGAGAAATTATTGAATCTTAAATCGAAGGGGAAACCCAAGTTGATTTTGTGCTCCATTCACTACAAAAGTCTTTTAAACAATTTCACCTAAAATATTCTATGAACAAGTTTATTACTAGATGGTGAAGCTGCTTAAAGAACCTCGAGGTTGCAGAGAATATTTATAGGTATTAGGGTGTGGTTCCGATTATTGAGAAAGGCCCGTCTAATTCTGATCCGAAAGGAAAGAAGAAGAAGAAAGGCAAGGCTCAGGGACAATCAAAGGATGACAAGAAAAACTTTAAGCCCTTGTGTGTAGGTAAGAAGCCTTAAGGTGCTTGTTACATTGACAAACATGAAGATATGAGAAAAAGAAATTCACTATCTTCTTAGCAAGGAAGTATGGAAACAGTAATTTATCCTATATCATTGAGACATGTTTAGCAATGAAATCTATTAAAACCTCGTGTGTAGATTCATAAGCAACTAATCATGTTTCAAACTCTTTACAGGGTTTCCAGATAACTAGGGAAGTTAGTGATTGAGAGATGTTTATGTCCATGGACGATCATCACAAGGAAACAGTGGTAGCAATATAAAATTTAGTTTTATATTTTGGTGAAGACAAAAAGTTTGTATTAGTAGATTTTTTTTAGGTTACTGATATTAGAATAAATTTGATTTTTGTTTCTAAGCTTGTGATGGATGGTTATTTGGTTTATTTTAATAAAAGACTTTTTTTTAATAAAAAATGGTAAATCTCTCATCTGTTATGGAACGTTGGGAAATGATCCTTATATTATAAGAGTTGTGTCACCATTACTAGTTAATACTGAATTGAATAACTCAAATAGAAAGAACTTAAAGAGAAAAGAACCTTGAAATTTGAACTATAAAAATAATTAGTACCTATGTTTAGGTTATATAATTCTAAAAGGGATACATAAATTAGTTTTGAATGGGTAATTCGGCTCATTGGAAGTGGAGACACTTTCAGCCTGTGAATCGTGCTCATAGAGAAAAATGACGAATAGGTCGTTAACGACCAAGGGGTATATGTACAAAGTTTTTGTTCAATTGGTTCATTATGATTTATTTGGACCTATAACTATTCATAAGAGGTGGTTATGAGTATTTCAACAATTTTATAAATGATTACTCGAGTTATGGATATGTTTACCTTATGCACCACAAGTCTGAAGCTTTTGATTGCCCAAAGAGTGTAAGGCCGAGGTGGAGCGTAGGCCAGGTAAATTAATCCATACTCTATGATTTGATCATGGAGGGGAATACCTATTTAGGTTTTCACACTCTAATGACATGTTTTTATGCCTAATTCTACATATTTACAAATGATCATCATATTCTCAAATAGGAAGTCCCATGCCTACACGATCAGTTCCTACGAGGAAAATTAGTCTCGTGTGAGGTGTTAATGTCTCTTACAACATATTTTTAAGCCTATTTCTACATATTAACAAATTATCATCATATTCTCATATCGGGTGTCCCGTGAAAATGCGGTCAGTTCGTGTGAGTTACATTGTTCCCATGCGAGGTATTATGCCTCTTTTGGGGCCGTTTAGAGGTTGTTTCATATTTTCTCCCTCTAGAGGCATGTTTTTAATCCTAAGTATAAAAATTTTAAAATTATCATCATATTCTCAAATCGGGAATCCCGTTACTATGCAAGCAGTTCTTACGAGTTACCTTTCTCTTGTGTGAGGTGTTTGTGTCTCTGACGGGGCCCATAAGGGGTTGTTTTGGGTTTTTACCTCTAACGACATGTTTTTAAGCCTAAGTCTACATATTTTAAAATCATCATCATATTCTCAAATCAAGACTCTTGTGACTACGCGGTCAGTTGATAAAAGTTGCCTTGACCACGGGTGAGGTGTTTGTCCTCGTACGGGTCGTTTGGGGGTTGTTTTGTTTTTTCGCCCTCTAACAGCATGTCTTTAAGCATAAATTTAGATTCTTGCAAATTATCATCATATTCTCAAATCGGGAGTCCCATGACTTTGCGATCAATGCCTGTGATTTACATTGGTCCCGTGCGATGTGTTCATGCCTCTTACGGGTCTGTTTCCTCTAACGACATGTTTTAAAGCCTAAATATACATATTGGCAAAAAATTTCATCATATTCTAAAACGGGGAGTCCCGTGACTACGCGGTCAGTTCCTATGAGTTGCATTTATCATGTGTGAGGTGCTCGTGCACCTTACAGGGGTGTTTAGGGGTTATTTTTTTTTTATTTCTTTCTCCTCTAACAATATGTTTTTAAGCCTAAGTCTACATATTTATAAATTATCATCATATTATCAATCCGGTAGTCCCGTGACTATATGGTCAGTTCTGAAGAGTTACATTCATCTCGTACGATGTGTATGTGCCTCTAATGGGGCCATTAGGGTGCTATATTGGGTTTTCTCCCTTTAACAACATGTTTTTAAGCTTAAGTCTACATATTTGAAAATTATTATCATTTTGTCTAATTGGGAGTCCAGTGACTGCATGTCAGTTCCTACGAATTACATTGGTCCCGTGCGAGGTGTCTGTGCCACTTACCAGGCCATTTGGAAGTTGTTTTGGGTTTTCACCCTCTAACGACATGTTTTTAAGCCTAATTCTATATATTTGCAAATTATCATCATATTCTTAGATCAAGATTCCCGTGAGAACACGGTCAGTTCCTATAAGTTACATCGGTCTCGTGCAAGGTGTTTGTGTCTCTTATAGGGACGTATATGGGTTATTTTGAGTTTTTACCCTCTAACAACATGTTTTTAAGTGTAAGTATACATATTTGAAAATTATCATCATTTTCTCTAATCGAGAGTCTTGTGACTATGTGGTCAGTTCCTATGAGTTTCATTGGTCCCGTGCGAGGTGTTTGTGCCTCTTACGGGGATTTGGGGGTTGTATTGGACTTTCACCCCCCCTAACGATATGTTTTTAAGCCTAAATCTACATATTTGCAAATTATAGTAATATTCTCAAACTGGAAGTCTCGTGACTATGCAGTCAGTTCCTACGAGTTACTGTAGTCCCGTGCGAGGTGTTTGTGCCTTTTAAGGGCCATTTGGTGGTTGTTTTCGGGTTTCACCCTCTAATAATATGTTTTTAAGTCTAAGTCTACATATTTGCAAATAATCATAAAATTCTCAATCTAGGAGTCCCATGACTATGCACGTAGTTCTTATGAGTTACATTACTCACTTACGAGGTTGTTGTGCCTATTTGGTTTGGGGGATGTTTTTTACATTTTCCCTTTAATGACATGTTTTAAAGCCTAAGTATACATATTTGCAAATTACCACCATATTCTAAAAAACAGGAGTCATGTGACTATGCGGACAATTCCTACGAGTTACGTTGGTCCCGTACGAGGTTTTCATCCTTTTCACGGGGCCATTTGGTTGTTGTTTTGGGTTTTCACCCTCTAATGGCATGGTTTTAAGCCTGAGTCTAAATATTTACAAATTATCATCATATTTTGAAATCGGTACGCGGTCAGGTCCAACAAATTACATTGGTCCCATGTGAGGTGTTTGTGCCTCTTACGAGGTCGTCTAGGACTGTTTAGGATTTTTTCCTTCTAACGACATGTTTTGAAGCCTAATTCTACATAAGTTTGAGACACCGCTACTTTAAAAGTTATGATTTCTAGAGTGACAGATAACTCATAAGTTTCTTTTCATTGTCTAATATGTAACTTTATGGGCATAAACTATGATATTGCATCGCATTGTATTGTGTCATTCTAGAAAACACCTCGTAATCCACTCATATATAAATGAGAAAAGATGAAATGCAATTAAATAAAACAAATTTAAAGTAAAATATTATAATTCATCTTACATTTTCTAAGTTTCTAAAGTTTAAACCTCCTTCAAATTTGAGATCCTTTGGCCAAAAGAAACTGTTTTTTCAGCATCATAATTAATAACAAGAACTCTTCTCTCGGCATGACCCTAAAAAATACAACAAATTATTTAAAGAAGCTGAAGGCACCGTTTGTTTTTTATAAGAAACAAAAATTCACAAATAGGTATTTAGTAATAAAAGAAAGAGCACTAAAGTCTTTCTAGCTACATTTCATTTCGAATGTGAAATAATGTTATTCATCATAGTAACATCTAGGTATATATGTTAGTATCTCGGGATTACTAATTGTCCGTATTTTCTTTAAAAATGGGCTTAATATACATTTACACCAAGATTCTTTAAAATCAATATAATCATCTTATTGATTAGCTTGAATCATATATAAGTCTAGAGCATATTGGGAGTCTTCGTATTCAGCTGTGTCACTATTAGAGTCTTATGAATCACTATCTGTGTATGCACTATAGATACTTGTATTATCAACATTTTCCATGTTTTATATTTCTATAGCATATAATATATCTAATTCTTATTTGTCTCCAAAATCTAATATTGTATTAATAATCTTAATGCTCTCTTTATCTTTCTTATTGGGACAATCTTTAACAAAGTGTCCTTCTTTTCCACAAGTCCAGTATTCTTTGGTAGAAGTCTTAGATTGAGCAGCTTCTTTTTCTCTCCTATAATTAGGAACTTTATCATGTTTGTTAGTATTTTTCTTAAAATATCGTCTTTTTTAAATCTATTTTTCTTAGATCTAAAATTCTTTTCTCTAAATGTAGTAGATGGTCTAAATTTATATTTATTTGGAAAACCTAAAGGCCTAGACTTTTGTTTCCAATCTGGTTTATTATTTTTTAATTTTCTTTCTTTGAATTCATTACCACATCCCCATTGGATTTGATCAATGTCTCTTTCACCTTTAATTGAAGGGATCTATTTGAATGTTTCTTCAATTAACTTTCCTTGAGTTATATCTCGCCTTTTATATATGATATAGTCTTTGGAAAAATTAATTCTTTCACCAAGGGAGTTATTCTTAACTCCAACAACTCCTAGACAATTCATGTATTCATTGATTATGATTGGTTCAATGGCTGGTATTTTTCTAAAATATTCATCTTTTAAGGTTTCACCAAATTCTTTAATTTGATAGTATAGTTGTTCATAATTATTGCTATATTCATTGATCTTATCTAATTTGCAAATACTAAGAAGAGCTAGCTTAGTTTTTGTTAAGTCTTGTTCATTGTCTTGAGCTAAATGTCCAACTCCAATAAATTATGTTGTAAATAATTGAATATATTCTTCAATTAATGTTTCTTCTTGCTTTTTTTTCATTTTTTCAACTTTAGCTATGGATTTTTCATTTGTAGCTTGCTAAGACTGTCTAAATAATTCTTAGCAATTACTCTGATTGATTGCTCAGCGTATTGTTTACATGAAATTGCATCCCATTGTTCATTAGACGTAAAATACATATGCATTTGATTTCGCCATTCATCTAAGGCTTTCTTTCTATCTTGGACATTATCTAAATTAAGGTATATTCCAACTAGGTTTATGGCTTGACTTGTCATGGTCTTAACATGAGTAAAACTCTTGTAACTAATTGAAAAATCTTTTATAAAATCAGGTTTAGTCTTTACTAGAGTATTTGAATAAATAAGAATATTTATTCCTATTGATTTACTAAAGAGTCTAAGAGAATCATTCATCCTACTACTAGTTCCAATTTCCTAGTTAACAGAACTTACCTGTGTATCTAGCATTAATCTTTCTTCTCCTTCTTCCATTAACCTAAGGTTTGTAAGAAGTTCTTTGGTATTCTTAAATTCTTTTAATTTTAGTATATGGTCTTGGGACATCATATTAAATCTATCCTTGTCTTGTAATCAAACATAATGACTTACATTAAGATGTTCTTTAAAGTTCTTCATGTCCAATTCTGAGGGTTCATGCCCAAAATTCTGGATTCTAACCTTTTCTCTAACTAAGTCTTTTTGTTCAAATGATCTTCTAGTTCTAATTACTTGACCTTATCGTAATAAACTAGAGATAGATTTACTACTACATTCTCCTTCTAAAGGATCACTAAGTATAACTTCTGTCATATTTTTAAATCTAATTTATTCAGTTTGGAGACTTTTTCCAATAATCTTAGGAGGACTTAACAGGATGGTAACATTTTCAGTGATATTGTCTTGATTAATAAACAAAGGTTTATTTTGTATAGTCTTAGTTTATTGGAATTATGGCAATTGCCAAAGAGTCTTAGCTTTTTCTCTCACAGGTCCAGTATTCCTAATACTGTAAGTATGATTGTAGTCTCAATTATTGGTTCTAACCAATATTATTCATTAAGTTTACCACTAGAAATTCTTGGTTGCATTCCTTTATGGGAAAATTGGGAAAATTTCACATAGCTTTGGAATTATATATTAATATTAGCATCTGGGATAATATAGTCTTCATAGACACTAGCATATATGATTGACTGAAAATATTTGGTTGTGTTTACGATTACTGTAAATGTTGGAATGACATTAAAGTATCCAATATTATATGACATTTCTAATTGGGCTATCCTAATAAGGCTTTTCTAAAAGTCCTTCTATCTTTTGTCTATTAGTCAACATAATATGTTGATATTATTTTGAGGTCTATGTAAACCTTAGATTCTTGCTTGAAAGAGTCCAAAGTTTAGGAACTGAAATTTTCTATTAGTTCCTCTTGATTTTAGCCAACCTGAGAAACAAACTTGGAGCTTAGTATAAAACTTGTCCAACACATGATTTCTAAAATGATAAGTCATGTTATAATTAGGAGTCTTGGGAGTGGATCCTTCATTAAACAAGTCGATGTATCTAACTAATGGAAGTTGTCCATTATGTATATAATATTCTATAATTTTTTAGTCAATTTCACACCATTCTTTCCATTTTCATTAAAGAGGGTTGGTGATGTTTCTTTCTTTCCACCATATTCTAACATTTGTGTGACACCCCGCCTAATAAAATGCCGAGCGATCACTCCTATATCAAATTAAAACAGGAGTCTCATATGGTTCATTCTCAGCATCACTGTCGAAAAAAAATTTAATTACTAATAACATATTAGGCTGGCATCAATTATTTTTTAATTAACTAATTTTTTTAACCAAGCCATTCAGATAAAAAAATCACGATAGTTTATATGTAGCAACTGAAATGAAATAAAATATAATAACCGAACACTCTGTATAATATAATACAACAAATCGAACACCGCACTAAAAGGCGGTAAAAGAATAAATGAGTATAGTTGGGCCTTCAACCCGAATGTTTATACAATACCTCCTATCTAGATCTCAATGATAGAAGCATCTACAATAAACCTGCTTGCGTCCACAGCTACTGCAGCAAACGTTTGACTAGAAGGAATCATCATCCAGGCATCCTTGTGTCTGGACACCTATATATATAGATATAGCAAGAGAGGGGAAAATAGAGAGACGGGTCAGACCCCGAGTTTTGAAAACGTTTTAGCAAGTGCTTAAAATCCATATTTTACAATATGATATTTATCATATTTAAACTGGTATCGCACTCTCATGAGATACCCCTCACCCCTCTTCTAATAGTGCACAACTATCGTGTACCTTTTTAAATAATCTAGTTAAGCTACCCTGCCTAACTAAGGTATTTCACCCATCTTCCAAAATCCTCATAACTCCAATTACTAAGGACTAAACGTCTCCCCATTCCCAACATTACTTTACGTTTGTGCGTGGGGTGTCTTGCGAAGCGAAATCCAAACAAGGAACCCCCCCGATACACTACTACGTGACAATGTTGATCGTCGGGATCCATTAGGCCTTTAGTACATGCCACATTTTATACCGTCCCGTATATGTATATAGTTATCATTAGAACCTATGATCCATATTCATATAAATCTGGATGTAAATCTATCGGAAGGAGTATATCACTTTATTCATTCTTTTCACTTAATACGAGGTTAAATTATATGATATCTCATCTCATATAATAACAATATACTATACACAACAAGTATAATAATCAGTCCACCGAGCTATAATATAAGTAGCTTAGTCATTCTCATCTACTAAGAAACAGTGGAACATCACAAGTATACATATATATTATTCTCAGTTAATATGTACATATATGGCACCCCTAGGCTATGCTGCGGTGCACACATACATCATATATATATATATATATATATATATATATATATATCACCCTCACTACATATATACATATATGGCACCTCTAGGGTCAGCTACGGTGCACTCAAATCCCTATACAACACGCACATAAGGATCACACATTTTGAATCACTCAGGAACCGTATCAATACAAATCACACATATTGGAGGCGAACATAGTTCACATACCCATGGGTCATGCACATACCTACGCTCCCGTAGTCAACAAACTTATCGACTCACAAATAAGCCCTTCAAAGTCCTATGTTCTTGAGGTACCAAATGTAAATCCCCCCGAAGGCACACAAGATAAGATTGTCCTCTTCCTACAACCTCCCGTGATAGCAAGGTAGGTAGGTATGTCATACACATAAGAAATAATAATATAGGTATCCATTCCACCTATATAAATATAACATCAATGTGGTATTCACACAACCATATGATAACGATAGGTATTCCTCTCACATATACATACATTAACAACGGGTATTCATCTCACCTATATATAATCCCCATAGGTATTCATTTAACCCATATATATAATAACATCAGGGCGTACGCACAACCCATATAATAACGATAGGTATTCCTCTCACCTATATATAACCCCCATAGGTATTCATTTAACCAATATATATAATAACATCAGGGCATACGCACAACCCATATAATAATGATAGGTATTCCTCTCAGCTATAATAATTGTCATAAATAGACGTATCGAATAACTGCTCAATTCTCTTTAGCCCGTATACTAAATTTCATCCTAGTCACCTCGTCGAATTTTACTCAACCAAAATCGTCATATAAGTGTATTTTCTACGCGCACAATTACTTATATAAAATTTTGCTAACCGAAATACCACCCCCAGTGTTACTCCACCTAAACACCCCTATTTTGGTAAGTCTTGGATTTTACTTTCAACAAACCCAAGGTACACGCCTTACTGAAATAATTATTTAGAACTCCCCACACTATTTTTAGGAACCCCAAATATTTATCTCCAAACAACTCTAGCCTTTATTTTTTCCAATTTCCGATTTGATTTTCGAGCTAATGATTTCAACCTCGGAACTACTTCCTCTGAAAAATCATAACTAATTCAAAAAAAATCAGAAAAATACGCGGTCGGTCCCTCGCGACCGTATCCAAAAGATCTAGAACTTTCATGCTTTGACCAAGAGCTGAATCAATTCGCTTCCTGGCCGAACCGACCTTGCAAGTTGTTGCGTTACTATTCACTATCTTCTCCAAATTACAAATCTCTATTAATTTACCTCCAAGCTTTTTATCTTCTCTCTCATCATCATCCAACCTCAAACAACCATAAATACACACACAAAAAGGTTCTAATCATCTTAGAACCCATAACCAACCTTTAATTTCAATTAATTCTTAAGTTTCTCAAATTGTGTATAAACCGAGTTTTATCCGTTTAATCTTCCGAAAACCCGTTTGATTTATGAAAATTCAACCCCAAAATATTTATAGTTTTTCACAAACTATAATATGAGAAACAAAGACACTAAATCACAAAGCAAGTTAAGCACTTGCCTCGTGGATAAAATTCGACGATCCCGAGTCGAATCCTACGAAACTTGGACGGAAATCTCCTTCTTTCTTCTCTTCTCTTCTTTCTCTCTTCTCTTTCTCTCTCTTAGGGATGATATGTGGGATAAATGAGTGCTCTACCCGTATTAAACCCGAAATTGGGTGTATAATCAATTGTAAAATGACTCGTGTAGTCAATTACGAGTCCCTACTGGTCCAAAAAACCCTCGAAACTCAAACATTACACCTGGGTACTTCATTTTGACTATTTCGGCCATTCCGAACCCAATCTTGCACTCGAAATCTCCATCCGAGTCACTTATCTGAAATTCACTAATTAAACCCAACACATTTCAATACATGTGTTTTCTAATTAAAATATTTTCCTTTGTCGCTTTACCCAACTACGACATGTAATTAAAACAATCCCACTCACATTCTTAGTCTCATAAGAAAATATAATCCATGTAAATATTATTCTGACACTTACAAACTAATGTTTACAATTCACTTTATATTATGAATTTATTCAATTTCACTCATAAATTCCAAAATTACTATTCACAGTAATTCCTCAAATTACCAAATTACGTCTGCCTTTGTAATTTAAATATCTTTAAAAGTACGGGGTATTACATACTCCCCCCTACAAAGGAATTTCATCCTCGAAATTAGGACAATACCGGTACTAAGACTTGGGATTATTTTATATATATATATATATATATATATATATATATATATATATATATACACACACACACACACACACTAATCCTGCACTCCCGGGCTAAGACCCATAAGTGTACTTAATAAAATTTTACACCCCCGGTCATCACCCTTTAGTGTATAAAACAACATAACATTGCACCCTCGGGTTATCACCCATTAGTGCACTTAACAAAAATATCAAATAATAGGCATACACACATCCTATTAAAATTTATAGGTATTCTCCCAACCTATTTGCATACTTACCATACATATTTTATTCTTATTGTTACGTATTGTATAAATATTCATATTATTATCTCTCTCGTAATATCCAAGTTACATTCCCTATACCGAATAATTAAAGTATTAATTATCATATACTCTTCGATAATTTGGTTCTACATACACTCCTTCTTTCCTTGGAGTATGCTAACAATACAGTCATGCGCAAGCCACTCCTCAACACTCGTTCGAGTAAGACTCCGCTCTACTTTCTCATAATAATTTGGTATCCTTTTCATCAAGAGGTACCTTTTAAATGGCTTTCCACAGCCTTTCAACCCATCTCGGATGTGCTAGCTCTCGTTGCACATAAATGCTTGAATTATCGTCATTGTCACACGACATTCAATCCATCATACCATTTAACCTTGTTTATAGTTGCCCCTCAGGCATATATTCTACACATTCATTTTAACGTCCTTCTATCTCGGACATTTTTGAAATTACTAACCAGGGTAGCCATACCCCCTATCATTCGTGCATATCTGCATAACCATTGTAAACGTCCAACACGTAACACTCTTCTCTAAATAATTGATCCCATTTCCTTGGCCTGGTACTAACACCTAGGTTTTTCCTAACCTAAATAATTCAAATTTTAATTCTTTCGATACATGGAAATCCAATCCTTCTTAAGGTTAACCTACCAATCTTCTTGTGGTTAACTCACAACAATTTTCCTATATCAGTGCCACTAGTCCAACTAGCCTTACTTCGTGGTAGTCTTAAGGTCAAGGAGTTTCCAAGACACGTAAAATGAGTACTATCCCAACTATATTCCTAGTGTCCAAGACCTCTATCGACTTTTGACATTTGCTCGGTTTCATGCGTGGGACGTCTCGTAAAGTAAAATCCAAATAAGGAACCCTCCCATTACACTACTCCCTCGCATCATCGGTCATCGAGATGTAACGTCCCAAGGAACACCAATGGGATGTTCTAAATCTTACATCGTTAACTTACCAACGTATTTCTACCACTATATCCTTCCATCTTAACGAAATGGAAAATCTAACTAATCGGGCGCCTACTCTCTGCAAAAGTGCTATGAACATTATACTCACAACATATTTCCTATGAATTTGCCTTCTCTTAAAGGCCTGGCTATAAGCCTCTAATGAATTTGCATCACCTTTCCTCACCCACATACTTGCAGTGAGAGAAACATTTCTAGTGCTTTTCTACAGCACATCTACTTTTCATTAGCCTCTAATTATCACATGACTCTTGGATAATTTCATCAAACCAACATCCTAGCATACAGTAACATCTCTCCACTCCCAACGTCTTTAAGGTTCATATATGGAGTGTCTTGTTAGCTTCAAATATGCAATCGGGATAATCCCATCCCATCTACCAACAAAATATGGTCAGAACTCTTAATTCCGTCAAAGAGCCATATCACAAGCGCTTGCACTAACACTAAGTCCCTCGCGCGAACAACAACACGCTTAAACTCCCAGCTTAACTATAAATCCTGCATACCTTAAATTATATATATAAGGTCCCCATGCACTCAAATTATGGTAATAAAACATCTCCTCGTCAAAGTTCCATCTAAACATATAATAAAGGTGAGCTCATCCAGAATTTATCTCGCATTCCAGTCTTTATTATGTTCGTATATATATGTTTCACATCTCATATAAATATAAATATATATACAATATACTATACACATCAAGTATATCCATACTTATATATCATACACTATATAAGTATAATAACTATCCCTCAGAGCTATAACTCAATGGATACAATCTCTCAATGCTATCATCTTACAGGGAATTACTCACACATCATCCTGGGTACCAGCGGTCAGACTATCACACCAACTTGTTTGGATGGTTTCCTTCCTTTATAATTCTTCTAGATATGGCTTTTCCTTCCTTTTTTCTACATAAGGAGATTCTATAAATTTTTAGGTGATTACCTATTTTTATTCAAGTCCTTTTCAATTCTTTTTGAAGAGTCTGAATAATTCTTTTGTCCTTTTATCTGACTAAGGGCCTCTTATTTGGCCTTATTTTATCTTCTTGTATTTTCATCAACAAATTCATTATGCTTAGCAAGAGAATTAGCAATCTTTGCAATATAGTATTTTACTTCATCATCTTTTTCTTATTTTTGCACAGATTCTTATTTTATTCTAGCTTTTATAGATTCTATAGATTTTTCTATTTTATCTAAACGTGTTAGAATAAAGGGGGAGTCTAATTCTTCTTGGGAAGGTTTATCATATATAAACGTATTTTCCTTCATAATTTCTTCATGTTTTTCTTTTCTGCGTGAGCTATATTGAGTCTAAGTTCACTAACATTGCTATCCATTCTGGATAGGTTATGGCTTTCCATATTGTTAAGATAATTGTCTAAATTCTATTGAAATTTAATAAAGTCTGTATAGAAGGTGGTTAATCCTTATGTCTTCTCCTTTAAATCTAACTGTAAGTCTTTAACAAAGCTATTATTATAGTCTTAGGTGGTTTCTCTTCAAGTTGAGATTAAATTTAATCTCTCAAGTATGAGTCTTGTTGCTTTAGCAGCATTAGCAATATCATTCTCATTTATCTGGTAATAAAATCTTTCATCACTTATCTTTTTTATAATTCTTTGGTAAAAATCTTCTAGAGTCTGAATGAAGAGGTTTCTAGGTACCTCATTCCAGTCTGACTTAACTATTTCCATTCGGAAGATAATTGTCTAATCTTGGAATAAATTTGGCTTGTTCTTTGATGAGTTTGACTAACTCACTTTCTTGGTTTCTTGTCAAAATTTTAATTTATGAAATTTCCTCTTTAAGGACTTCTATGTGATTAGTCTTAGTATTTATATCTTGTTATACTTGTACAATGTCTATTGGCATTTGTTGTCTATTTCTTCTATGTACCTTGAGATAAATTTTATTTTTGTTTCTAGGAATTGGAAGTCTTTAAATATTTGTCTCAAAATAAGGAGGACACACTTATTTTGGTCTAGTATGTTATTGATAGCACTAGTAATAACTTGCCTGTTGTGTGCATGTTTGGCTTGGATGTGAGTTTAATCAACATTTTGGGTCTAAATCAGTTACATGAATGGGTTGATAGTCTAGATGGTTTCCAAAAATATCTTTGTAAATGCGTGCGATAAATCCCAAGGTCATTAAAATCTTTTACTAATGTAGGTCTAAAAGGAGCGTCTTAGCTCTGATACCGAATTTCGATTTTCTCGACTTTCTTAATTTTTTGTGGTCTAAAACAATATATAATCTTGAAATAGAATTTCACAATAAGACAAGAGGGGACAACCAGGGGAAGATGATAAATTTGACTTTGGTACAACAAGGGGACTACGTTAGGAAAAGGGAAAATTTCGCACCATGTGCACATGGATCCATATAACGTCACATCTTTCTGAATTTAATTAATTATATACTTTCATTGTTAAGATACGGATTAATCTTCAATTAATTCATGTCTGATATGCACAATCAATAATTTTTTTTAATATATTCGTTGTTACATGGGTGTAAGTTGAAGCCTACCTATATATACGATCAAATTAATTCCTTACCTTTTCATGAGTAGTTTACTGAGCTAGTTTAAGGAGCGATATGTGCAAAGAGGGTTGTAGCTCTGGTCGAGTTCGTGTGGTGGTTTTTGTTGGTTGGTTTTCTTAGGTTTTATGTATACTCTATGTATACAGGTTCCGCTCCCTTAACACTTGATTTTCTATAGTATTTGGCATTTGTTTACAAAGTTATGTTTGCTAGTTAGTTAATGATATATAATGAGACGAGTGGGTTTCACACCAATAGCTAGTTTTTTCAAAAATCTATGGACTATCCATGATCTTAAATTTGAAAATTATCTCCCCATTCTCTCAATTAGCTAAAGATATCTTATGGCATCACATGCGAACAACATACTTGGAAGCCTTCCACTTCGATTTTTTTTCAAATATGTTATTAAATGTATGAGTCAAAAGAGATTAGATTTATGATAAGTTTCTACGAATATGTGTATATATATAAGTATGGGTGCAAAAATTTAAAATAACACACTTTTATCTACATCACGAGGACTATTAGAGAGATGATTTTGAATAAGGTATAAAGTTATAATTTAAAATTTTGTTCTGGCCATAATAAATTGGTATCTTAGACAGTAGTTTTTATATTTTATTTTTGTACAATAACTTTGGTAAATGAATTTTTCAAAGGTGCAAACAAAAACCTATCACCATGTTTTTGGTAATTTTTGATTGCT
This sequence comes from Sambucus nigra, assembly GCA_949130495.1. Classification (NCBI taxonomy): domain Eukaryota; kingdom Viridiplantae; phylum Streptophyta; class Magnoliopsida; order Dipsacales; family Adoxaceae; genus Sambucus; species Sambucus nigra. The sequence continues at coordinate 47,935 of CASBWL010000582.1, read as the reverse complement.
ATAATGAAAATTAGAAAATAAAAACAAAAAAATTTGGATTAAAACGGTACGGTATGGTAAAAAATCGCACCATAACCATCCATAAGAAAGAGTCACTATCAGACCAAGTAATTTAATGGTTTTGACATAGGCTTCGTACATAAAAGACAACTAATATTTTAGGTTTTCTTAAAACTTGTTTTAAGATTTGATTTAAAATGTTAATAATAATGAACACAACAATGATATCAAGTTGATAATATATATATATAAAAACCTCTTTTATGATTAGATTTAAACCCTATCGGTAACCCGGACTAGGAGTCAAGTTCCTTTTTAATTTCATTGATTATGTCACATCCTTTAGGTGTTTTATATGCAACACATCGTCTAAATTCAATAGGCTTAATCGATCGTAATATACATATAAACTATGAAATGCGTTATGAATATTAATGGAGACGACGCTAAGGTACTATCTTCCACATACTTTGTGATACAAAGCAAACTCTTTATTTTTTTCATTTTTTGATCTTATATATATATATATATATATATATATATATATATATATATATATATATATATATATATATATATATATATATATATATATATATATACTCAATAAAGTGATAAAATAAATAATATTATCTGGTTAAAATTTATATTTTTGCAATCTTTGAATTTTGGAATATGTAATCACACACCTGAAACATACTGCACAATTTATTTTAAAAAAAAACTCATTCTGTTTATGTGAGACATGCAAAAGAAAGGGGTGATAAAAATGATAGTATGGGTCATGTACATAATATAATATGATATTTCTTTAAATTTACGTAATCTGAAAGTAAAAATAACTATGTTAAGAAACGTAGTGCTTTCTTGTATTTCATTACTAAATATTACAATAATATTATGCAAAGTAAACCCTTTTTGATCTCTTGATGTTTTCGATACGACCGATCTTATCCCGTTGAAGTGGTGGAAGGTTCTTTTGACTTTATTACCTTCTAGAAAATTACTTTTTGGACAACATTTTTTTGCTATGGTACTTAATGTATTACATGTACATTGTCATTAATAAAATTTACCAATGGCTCCAAGATATAATGAATAATTTAAAGTTTGTTGAAATATACACAATGGTTTAATGGGAATATATTATTACATTGTTGTTGATGTCTAACATTGGTAACAATGGTATCTTAGCCGCGTAGTACCAATTCTATAATCCCAGATAAATGTATGAGTAATCGAAAGATAAAATGAACAAGATACCAAAGGTTTTTAACATGGTTCAGCTATGAGAAAGCCTACATCCACGGTTATGTTAGTAGAGTTGGTGATTTCATAGAGTATTATGCATTATTTCTAGTACAAGAACGACTTGTCCCTTAAAATAAGGGAGATAACATATTTATAGTGGTCTGGAACCCTAGGGATGGGATCCCTTTATATTCCCAAGCATCTACATATGTATACAATAAATGAGGCACTTGGTATTCAGTGTTGATCGCCCTTCCATCCGAGTAACTATTTCTATTCCTAACGGATCACATTCTAGCATTGGTCGACCTTCCAGTCGACTATCTTCCTATGATGTCGATCGCGATAGCCGAATGGACACATAGGATGAAAGGTGTCTATTATTCATTGGTCCACGTGGGAAGGAATTTTTTACATACAACAAAAGCCCCCAATGTTCCATGCTTGGTGATTGTTCGAAAGCATGGAGTATTTTTTCAAAATGTTGCTTGGCATGTGGACTGAGCGTTGGTTGATAGCCGACCTTCCGGACTTGTAAAAAAAATTGTTGGCATTATGGATAATGTCCTTTTTTGTAGTTTCTGTCCAAATTGAATATCCCAAAAAGTTATCCTTCAAGGAATGTTGGTCGGAGGCATTGAAGGTTGTCGACACAGAGATAAAATCTCAGTTGTTTCAAAGGCATGACCCAAGTACTCCTCCCAACTTTGATGAAGAGTTTGATTATGGGGAAGGATCTAAAGACTCATCAATGGTTCCTACTAATACTTTAGTGGGGCCAGCCACTATTATCGACCTACCTGTTGCCAACCAGGACCAGACCAAAGAGAAGGAGAAGATTTAGTTCCTTTTAGTCGCTTCTTTTTATCTCTTCTTTTATGTAATTTCCATTTCTTCTTGTTCGTTCTTTCTGATGTACTCAACTTTGTAATCATGAATTGATGAATGAAAGAATATTTTTTTCTCAACTATTTACCACCTTTAAATAATGTTGATTTCTTGTTGACTGTTATCTTATATGCAGTTTATCTTTCGAGATTTGCCCCACAAACTCATACTTGTAAATTTCTAGTTTGATGACATGAAGAAAGGTATTATCTTTGCTGAATCCGACCTATTTAGGCGGTGAAAAAATCTTTTTGAGGCTGTTCATTTTCCTTTTTTTGAGGAAGATCTAATAGGGTTGCTCGGCCCAGATGCCTCAAACCAAATGAAGGAGTCTTGCTTCCATCTTTATTTCCTCAGGTATATAGTTGTATCCAATAATGCTGGATACTATGAGATGATTGAGAAGATTCCAAAACACCATAAACTTTCTAAGGCACTTCTTCATTCTGACTATGAGGATAAATATAAGGCTTTGAGTGAAGACTGCGGATTTGATAAAAAATTACAAGTCATCCCTTATGCCCTGAATAAGAAGGAATTGTCCTTGAATTAAGAGTTAGAGAATGCCCAATCAATTGCTGCTATGTTGGAGAAGGAAAATAATACATTGAGGAATGAGATTGATAGTTTGAAAAAATCAATCACTATTGGTCCAAATGAAGGGGTTTCATTTTTTGAGACTGAGAATGCCAGGTTGTTGGAGGAGTTGGAGGCCATGCATAAGAAGAAAACTAAGCATGTCCAAATCCCAAGGCAAAGTATGGTTGTTTGGTCAACTATTAATGAGGAGAGAACCAAGAAAACCCTTATCGACCAACCTTCTAAACTCAAAGAGAAGGACATGGCCATCAGAAAGCTTCAAGATAACATGGATCGACTTACCTTCCATTTCCATAAGCAACCCAACAATATTTGGATGGATGGGTATGATGAAGCCCTGGCCTACTTGGACAAGAACATGGGGCATGCTAGGAATGAGGGATATAAATGAGGTTGGATGAACTTAATTACTTTGATGAAGATACCTGCAAATAATGAAGTTTAATACTGACATGATCCCAGACTCTTGGATTTCCCAGATCACCCCTTCTCTATTGATGTCAGTTGGATTCCTCCTGATGCAATCCCTCATAGATTGATTAGAAAATACATTGGGAATTTCGGCCTTGAAGGAAAAGTGGAGTATGTTTGTCCTCAACACCGACTTGACCGGTCGAGTAGCAGCAGATGTACTAGGAAGGGAGACTTCAGGTTTGTCAATCATTTGAGAACCCTTGATGAACCTCATATTGGGATAAGCAAGGCTGATGGAAAGCGTCCAGTAGAATAATCTATAATTTTTTTTCTTTGTTGATCATTGTTGTATAATTCATATTCATTGTAATGAACTGAAGTTAATTGAGACACTTTGTCTTTTCTATTTAAGCTTGTGGTTGTTATTAATCTTATTGTCGACTATATAATCTGTATAATGATTAGTTAATCATCTTATTGATTAAATGTCCCTCGTAAATGTTTGATGCTTTATTCGTGATTGAATCTAATTATAATGCCTTAGATTCTACTAATGATGTTCTTAAATAAAATGGTAAATATTCTTGTTGAACTAAGTTGTAACATTAGTTATCAGTGTCGACCAAGCGTATTAGGAATGTATATTTATCCCTGTGTTTTAACTTATTCGGGTAAAACCTTTTGTGTTTGACTTTGAGTCATACATAAGGGTTTACTAACTTCTTTTTCGTGACTTTTTGAGGACAAAATCATACATAAAGTTATTGAAGCTACCTTTCCTGAATCTGGAAAAGTTTGAAAGAGAACGTTTCTGAAGTTGGAAAAGTTTGAAAGATAACTTTTATGAATTTGTAAAATTTTGAATATAACCTTTTTGAAGTTGGAAAAGTTTAAAGTAAAACCTTTTTAAAGTTAGAAAAGTTTAAATTAAAATTAAGCCTTTAATTTAAAGTGGTAGGTAGTAGTACCATACTCCGAAAAATAAAATATAAAAAATAATTATAATTGAGAGAAACATGCAATTTCATTAACTTGAATAATTGGTTACATTGAAAAGGGAATTACTGATAATACTTACGAAGATGGTCGGCGTTCCATGGGTTCTTAAAATCTTCACCTTCCAATGTTTCTAGGTGATACGTTCCTAGTCGTATTTTTACCGAGATACGATAGGTATCATGCCAGTTGGGTTCCAACTTGTTATTTTTTGAATCACTTTCTTTAGTATAAGATATACCCATCTCAAATTGGTCGGCTTGACCTGACGATTGTAAAACCTAGCAGTCCTTTGATGGCAAGTAGCCATTTCAATTGCCGCATATTCCCTAACTTCTTCAATCATGTCCATATCTAGTCGCCTAATTAGATCACTCTTAGGGGAATCCTAATTCAGCACCCCGTGTGTGGGCAGAACTATCTCAGTTGGTACTAATGCCTCGCTGCCTAAAGTCAACATATAAGGAGTTTCTCATGTTGCCATTCTTGGTGTAGTTCTGTAAGCCCAAAGAACGTTGTGCAATTCGTTGATCCAATTTCCCTTAGCGTCGTCCATGTGTTTTTTCAATCCGTCAAGAAAAGTTTTATTAGTGATTTCTATCTGACCATTGCATTGTGGATGTCCAAGTTCTGAATGTATCTTCTGAATTTTAGATCTGATGCAATACTCTTCAAACTCTTCATTGTCAAACTGAGTACCATGATCGGTGATAAAAGTGTAGGGCATTCCATAGTGACATATTATCTTCTTCCATATGAACCTAAACACTCTTTGATAGGTCATATCGATCCAGGGCTCAGCCTCCACTAATTTAGTGAAGTAATATGTAAGGACGCAAGTCTTCGATTGAGTCTCAATGTAGTGTTGGATCAATTCCGAACAAAAACCTTTGAGTCATAGGATAGTGTTTCAATGTATCCATTCAATCCTATGACGTGTTAGTTGAAGACGAGCCAAGATTATAAAGCTTCATCAAATGTCGGGTCTAGTGTTCCTCGTTTCTACGTTAACGACATTGACTCCAATGCTCCTAAGGTATGCATGCATTTTATATATATATATAGGAGCTTGGAAATTTATTTCATGTATTTTATAATAAAATTATAAATAGTTTTAACGGCTTTATTTTACTCAGAAAATATATTTTTAAAACTTTTCAAAAAAAGTCTTGTCCGTAAAACAATTTTCCTTTTTCTGACAAGTCGTTCAAACGAAATGGAATCTCGTTCGAGCGAGATTCTCAGGTCGTTCCAACGAGACTTCTAACGAGATTTCCTTTTTCTCACTAGAACATCGTTAGTAAAGTCGTTCGAATGAAAAATTCGTTCGAACGAGTTTAGCAGGAATAGTTTTTTGGCAATTTTTGGTAGTTTTCTCCATGTTCCCACAATGTTCCCCCCACTAACGTTTGATAAGAATTACTAAGTGTGTGAACCAACTCTTTCTAATTAAATTTTTCATATTCTACAATCTCTAAGAGAGATTTTTGAGTGCATAATTTCTCAAGGAAAGAGTTCATGTTTTAAGTGTGTGTTTTTCAAGAAAATATTTTAAAAACATTTTGGTTTACACCCATTTTAGTTTATTCCAAGTACCTCTTATATATATATATATATTTGCTTGGAGCGTTTGGCACCGAATTTTATCTACACCTCAAAGAAGAGAATCTTCGGTTTACTTCTACATCCCTCAAAGAAGAAGTTTCATTTCGTTGCAGCAGTCTCATACGGTGAAAGGCACCGTATGTGGTTGATGGGTTCCTAAAGCTTCATTGGTGTATTCTAAGGTCTCGGTGGATTCTGGGATTTTCGGTAAGCATAGGTAGTTACAAGAAGACGCGTCGAAGCTTGAAGGAGTCGAGTCGAGTGTTGTAAGTCATCTATCTTGTAATTGTAATTTCGTACTTAGTGGAGTTAAGGCTAGGGCCGTCCGAGATTTTTTTTCGTTGCGGGTTTTTCCTCGTAGATCGCAGCGTAGTCGTTTATTTGTTTATTTTATCTTTTGCAAATTCACTTTAGATGCATGCTTAGGTAAAAAAGATAAAATTTGGATATTTAATTTGGTGCATGTTTAATATTTGGGTAATGTTTAGCTTAATTTAATTCTAGTCTAAATAATATAATTTGATAAAATTTGGTTTTGCCTAATTTGTAAAAATGGATTAATCTTATTAGGCGAATTCTAGGACTTGAGTTGAATTAATTTTGTTTAAGTGAAAAATTTATAAGTTGTTTAACTTCACTTTGAGTTTTGTTTAATTTTAATTTGAAAGAAATTAAAATTCGTTGTTTGTGTGTGTTGAGTTGAGCCATCTTTATTTCGCAACTTAAAAGGAAATTTATTTTTGTAAAATTTAAAATTGGGGGTCATCATCTCCAACAAATGGCATCAGAGCCGGAGTGCTAATTTATTGCGTTAAAATGGAATTTTCTCCATTTTTAAAATTTCCTATTTTTGATTGTTCCAATTATGCGTATTGGAAAGCGCATTTAAAATCGGCACTTAGGTATATTAATGAGAGGGTTTGGTGTTTAGTTGTTAATGGGTGGTCCCCATGTACACATTTAGTAGAAAATGAGTGTGTTCCCAAACCCACAGATAGATGGAGTGAGAATGAATTTAAACTTGGGAATTTTAAATCCTGAGGTTTGAATGCCTTGTTTAGCGCGGTCACACCGAATGAATTCCGACGCATTATGACGTGTGAAATCGCTAAAGAAGCTTGGGATATTTTACAACTCACTCATGAGGGAACTAGTGTCATTAAGGATTCTAAACTCCAAAACCACACCATTCAATTTCAAACCATCAAAATGAATGAAAAAGAAACATTTGATGAATTTTATGCTAGACTTTCTGATATACTTAATTCATCTTTTAATTTGGGAGAGAAAATACCCGACAACCGAGTAGTAAAGAAAATTTTAAGCTCCCTACACGATAGATTTATTCCTAAGGTGACCTTGTTAAATTCTTTACTCACTTTAGCCTCTACGAAATTAGAAGAGCTCGTAGGTGATTCACAAACCTGTGAACTAGACGTGGTTTCCTTTAAAACTGAAAAGAAAATAGATAAGGGCGTTGCCTTGAAAGCCCAAAAGGAGGAAAAACAAGTAGTAGAGTGTGAAAGTGATAGTGACTCGGAAGACATGGCTCTGTTTGCTAGGAAGTTTCATAAATTTCTTAAATTTAACAAAGATAAATTGAAAAAGGATTTTAAGAAATTTGAAAATTCTAAGCATGACAAAGACAAAAAGATCCCTAAAACTTTTAATGAAAATTTAAATAGGGACAAGTCTAATAGGTGTTATGGTTGTGAAGGGTATGGTCATCAACCTTTTGAGTGCCCCACTAAACTATGGAGAGAGGGTAAGCAACCAATTTCCTATAATGCAACCCTTAGTGATATTGATAAGGAACAGGGACCCGATTCCCCCACTAAGCCCAACTTTGTGGCTTTTATGGCTAGTCATGTGACTGAAAGTGAGCACTCATTTATTGATGAAATTTTAACACATGCACTTCCAAGGTCATAGGTTGTGGATCCCAAAGAAATAATGGTAGTGAGAGTGGAGAAGAAAGAGAGAGTGAAAGTGAAAATGCGGTTGATGTGAGCAAACTTCAATTTGCATTTCAAGAATTATACGAAGAATCTATTAAATTAAAAAGAGCAAGTTTGAAGTTAGAAACTAGTTTAAAAGGAGCGTGTCGAGGTCATTAATGAAAGTGTTTTAGTTGAAGACCTTAGGACACGTGAGAGAGATCTTTCAGAGAATCTTGAATATGTAGAAGGCGAGAGAGATAGCCTTAGAGGTTTGATGGAATCCTTGAAAAAGGATCTTCTCAAGTTTGAAGAGCGCAGTGTTTTTTTAGAGTCACACATTTTAGATTTAGAAAATAAATTAAAAGGCTCTAGTAAAGTCAAATATGATTTGGAATTTTGTTCGGAGAAATTAGATAAAATATTAAGAACGGTTCAAATAAAAAATGACACTTGTGGTTTAGGCTTCGATACTTATAATGAATCAACTCATAAAGCCAAAGACAATGTTTTAGGAAAATCCTCTTGGAACAATGTTATAGATCATTCCTTAGTAAAATCTTTTCACCGAGTCTTTAGGTGCTCTAATTGTGGCTGAAAAGGTCATCTTAGGAAATTTTGTTTTGATCTTAAACGAGGTCCTAGAAAATTCCAACATAAGGCAACCGAGGTAGCCAAGATTTCTACACCCCGAGATCGTCATTCGTCATTATTTTGGGTTAGGAGATCCGACTTGGTAGCTTTACAAAATAGGATTTTTTATTGTCATTTACTTTCACATGCTTCCTCACTTGCTAAATCTAAAGGTTGAATGTGTTAGTTGTTTGCATACTTTAGCTTTTGTGCTTCATGCTATATCATATTGCTAATTGTATGCTTGTTGTAGTCATTTTCTAGTCATTGTTTTATATCATATCTCATGCTAGAATTATGATGTTTGTTTATCTTTTGTATTATACTTCTTTCATTTTAGTTTGCATTAAATGAAAAATACAAAAAATATTTGTGTTTATCATTTGTGTTTTGCCTTGTTAGTAAGTTAGCCTTTATGAAAAATACAAATGATTTTTGTGTGTCTTTTGAGTAATTTTCTTTCGTTAAATGTTTTTTCAAAAACTCAAAAAGATTTTTGTTTTGTTTGTATTTTAGTTTGACACAATCTATGTGGCATATACTTGTGTTTGAATCCTTTTTTTTTCGCTTCCATGTGTCTAGAACTTTTGGTTAAGATTGTAAATCCTTAAAATGTTCTTTACCATACTTACATGGAGTAGTTGGAGTTTGTGTTGCTTTAATGGATTCTATTTTTTTATATGCCTCAATTCAAATGCATGAGCTCACTTGAAATGTCAACTTCGCTTGTATATTTCAGTTTTGTGAGGTGTTAACCTACCAATCTAGTCATCTACAAATTTTTTACGTAGGAGGACTAGGGCATGCTAAAATCAGTTTCACTTGAGAGTTGAGTGATAAAAATGATGTATATATTTTTGTTCACGGGGAAGGGCTCCGAAAGGAAATATCATACTTTGCGAGTAAGCCACCGTTTGGAATGGGCCTAAAAGAAATACGTCATCCAAAGGCCTAAAAGAAAATGGCATTAAAAGAAAAATAATTTTCCAAGGCATATTTTCTTTGATTGATATAGTCATTCAAAAACATATAAGCTTATTTTGAGGGAGATTGAATGGTATATCAACAGTTTGCACAATGTTCATTTGTCCTAGTTGTTCTTTCAATGTCATAACTCTATTGGTTTGTAGAATCATCAAAATTCCAGACTTGTATGCATTATGTATGTTTGTTCATTGAGTTTAATTTATACTATCATATGAGGTTATTTTCAAATGTGATAAAGTTTGCAATTAAATGAGAACTCCGTGAATATGTTTTAAGGGATTGGGTCTAAATTTAATTTTTATCACTTCACACCCCTACACTTCCGTTTCCATATGACACAGTTTTTCCATACGAGTGAGAAAAACTTACTCTATTTTGTGTCATTTGTGAGTTTATATCTCTATATATATATATATATATATGTGTGTGTGTGTGCGTATGAATTATTGGTATATTTAGAGTATTTATATATATAAGATATTGTTTGTTTTAAGTCTTTGACTTGCTAACTAGTCCATTTATGCTTTAACTCATAATTGGTATCAATCTTGTTGCATATTGTTGTTGATATCACATGCTTAGTTCTTATATATCACATTGGTATCATTTTTTTGCATCCTCGTTGGTACCAGTTATTATTTGTATGGATTAGTTATGATTTTGTTGCCCAGATACTTTCATGCTCTTATCACTCTAAGCTTCATCATGTTCAAATTAGTTTTTATCCTTTGTCTATTCCTAAACAAAAAAGGAGAGAATGATAGTGGGAGAAATGCTATCTAATCCTATTGTAATCTTATCTTAGTTTAGGAGATTTAACTTAGGGGGAGAGCGCTATCTTCTTAGGTTGATCATAGTTTATAAAGGAGAATTAATTTAGGCGGAGTAATTATTTTAATTGCATTTAACATGTTGATATTCCCTATGCATTTGATAGTTTGCTTAAGTGTGCAGGAATTCTTCTAAATGGCAACTTTCATCGGTAAAGATATTGATCCTTCGATTTTGAGTCAAGTTATGTACTTTTATTTATTTTTGGTGGGATATTGTTTGAGTCTAGTAGAGCCTGATGGCCCTTTAGGATTTTTGTTTGTTTTTTTATCCCGGAATAGCCAAAGGGGGAGATTTGTAAGGACACAAGTCTCCGATTGAGTCTCAATGTCATGTTGGTTCAATTTCGGAGGAAAACGTTTGAGTCATAGGATAGTGTTTCAGTGTATCCATTCAAGCCTATGACGTGTTAGTTGAAGACGTTGCGGCCAAGATTACAAAGCTTCCTCAAATGTCGGGTTTAGTGTGCCTCATTTCTACGTTAACAATATTGACTCCAATGCTACTAAGGTATGAATGCATTTTATATATATATATAGGAGCTTGGAAATTTATTGGGTGTACTTTATAAGACTTTTATAAATAGTTTTAACGACTTTTTTTTACTCAGAAAATATATTTTTAGAACTTTTCATAAAAAGTCTTCTGCCTAAAAAGAATTTTCCTTTTTCTGACAAGTCGTTCGAACGAACTGGAATCTCATTCGAACGATATTCCCAGGTTGTTCAAATGAGATTTCATTTTTCTCATTGGAACATCATTAGTAAAGTCGTTCGAATGAAAAAGTCGTTCGAACGAGTTTGGCGGGAACAGCTTTTTGGCAGTTTTTTGCAATTTTCTCCATGTTCCCAATATGTTTGCCCCACTAACTTTTGACATAATTACTAAGTGCGTGAACCAAATCTTTCTAATTAACTTTTTCATATTCTACAATCTCTAAGATAGAGTTTTGTGTGCATAATTTCTCAAGGAAAGAGTTCATGTTTTAAATGTGTGTTTTTCAAGAAAATATTTTAAAAACACTTTTGGTTTGCACCCATTCGAGTTTATTCCATGTACCTCTTATATATACATTTGCTTGGAGCATTTGGCACCGGGTTTTTTCTACAACTTAAAGAAGAGAAGTTTGGGTTTACTTCTACATCCCTCAAAGAAGATGTTTCATTTGCCAGCGTCATTCTCATACGGTGAAAGGCACCGTGTGTGGTTGATGGGTTCCTAAAGCTTCATTGGTGGATTCCAAGGTCTTGGTGGATTACGGTATTGTCAGATAAGCAGAGGTAGTTACAAGAAGATGCATCGGGGCTTAAAGGAGACGAGTCTAGTGCTTTAAGACATTTGTCTTGTAATTGTAATTTCGTACTTAGTGGACTTAAGGCTAGGGTCGTCCAAGGTTTTTTTCCGTTGTGGGTTTTTCCTCGTACATCGCGGCGTAATGGTTTGTTTGTTTATTTTATCTTTTGCAAATTCACTTTAGATGCATACTTAGGTAAAAAGATAAACTTGGGATATTTAATTTGGTGCATGTTTTAATATTTGGGTAATGTTTAATTTAATTTAATTATAGTCTAAATTATATAATTTGATAAAATTTGGTTTTGCCTAATTTGAAAAAATGGATTAATCTTATTAGGAAAATTCTAGGACTTGAGTTGAATTAATTTGGTTTAAGTGAAAATTTTATAAGTTGTTTAATTTAACTTCACTTTGAGTTTTGTTTAATTTTAATTTGAAAGAAATTAAAATTCGTTGTTTGTGTTTGTTGAGTTGAGCCATCTTTACTCCGCAACTTAAAAGAAAATTTATTTTTGTAAAATTTAAAATTGGGAGTTATCATCTCCAACATAATCTATTGCGACAACTAAGTACTTGAACCTTCCTTTGATGGTCGAAAATGGTACAGCTAAGTCTATTCCCCAAATAGCAAAAGGCCAAGGAGAAATAATAGGAGTTAGGGAAGCACCTGGTTTTCTATGAATGGTAACAAACCCTTGGCATTTGTCACAGCTCTTGGCAAATAATACACACTTTTCCTTCATCGTTGGCTAACAGTAGGCTTGCATGGTTGTCCTTTGTACCAAAGATTTTCCAACTAAATGGGACCACACGAACCTTTATATACCTCTTTAATCAGATCTTCTAATTCAGTTGGATGGACATAATGATGTAAAGAGACTATTTAACCCCTTCTGTATATAATGCCTTTTTCTAGGATGTAGTTGGTTGCCTTATATCTCATTTTTTGTGCTTCCTTTTGGTCGGCTAGCAACAGTCCCTTCCTACTATAGTCTCTAATTGGATCCATCCAGGAAGGCCCCAATTCTATAAAAATGATTCCGCATCAATACTCATAGTGGTGAGAAACTTTACTGGAATGGTTCTTCTGAACTTCATTGGAGTTACTGAGGCTAACCGAGAAAGAGCATCTGCTCGGGCATTATAAACTCTTAAAATCTAGACCATCTTGACTGCTGAAAATGAGGAGATGACTTCCTTAGTCTTATTCAAGTATCTCACTATTGTTTCCCCTTTACCTCTGTATATCTCAAGTAACTGATGGATAATAAGTTGAGAGTCACTATACCCTATCACCTGCTCGACACCTGGTGGTGAGGATAGCTCCAAACCAGTAATCAAGGCTTCATATTCAGTTTCATTATTGGAGGCCTGAAATATGAATCTCAATGAATACTCTACATCCAAATCATCTAGAGTGTTGAGAATTAGTTCACCTCTACTGCCAGTAGTGCACAAAGAACCATCTATGAACAGTTTCCAATTTAGGACATCACTATGTAAGTCTTTATCCACCAACACTCCATATTTGAAAACCTTATTGCTTTGCTTGGTTAGTCGGAGATCTCTTTCTTGAACAACTGGTGATTCTGGTTAGTCGACAACCATCTCAGTTTGCTTTTGGTTGAGCTCTCTTCTGGATAAGTCTACTTGGCACGCAAACTTTGTGTGTTGGGTACCTCTACATAAGTGAATTCTGCTATGAAATTCGCCATTATTTGCCCTTTCAATGAGGTTCTTGTCTCGTACACAATTTGATATTCTCCAAGTTTAACTGCCCAAGACATTATCCTTTCTGACTTTTCATGCTTGTGCAAGTCTTGTCGAAGAGGTGAGTTAATGTACACTACAATGGTGTGGGCCTAAAAATATGTCGTCATTCTTCTGGATGCTTCAATGAGTGCTAATGCCAATTTCTCCAACTGTGGGTACCTAATTTTGGCTCCTTGGAATGCTTTGTTGGTGTAATACACTAGTTTTTGAATACCCCTAATCTAATTGGATTAAAGCTAAACTAACAGCAGACTATAAATTAACCAAGTATAAGTACAACTTATCGCCCAAAACTGGTCAGGAGAGTAGTGGGGAAGACCCAAGTACTTCAAGTCCAAAAAATCTTTTTCACAGTTGTCGTTCCATTCAAAGGTCTTTTTAAGCACTTTGAGGAGTGGAAGACATTTTTTTAGATACGAAACGATTTAGAGTTTCTACTCTTCCAGCCAACTTTTGCACATCGTTCTTGCAGGTCGGGGATTACATCTCTAGTAAAGCCTTTATTTTATCAGGGTTGTCTTCAATTCCCCTCTGAATTACGATGTACCCCAAGAACATTCCTTCATGTAATCCGAACATACACTTGGTCGGATTGAGCTTCATTTCATATTTTTCCAGTTGATCAAATATTTAAGTAAAATCAGTAATATGGTCGGAAACAAACTTACTCTTGGTGAGGATATCATATACGTATACTTCCATGCTCTTACCAATTTGATCTTCAAATACTTTTTTTAGCAACCTCTGATACTTTGCTCCAGCATTTTTTAGCTAAAGGGTATAACGTTGTAACAGTAGGCTCCTCGATTGGTGATGATGGATGTGCTCTCCATATCCTCTGGATTCATTTTAATCTTGTTATAACCAGAATAAGCATCCATGAAGTTAAGTAGTCATGACCTGTTGTTGCATCTACCAATTAATCAATCCTTGGTAAAGGAAAGTGATCATTTGGGCACACTTTGTTGAGGTCAGTAAAATCTACACATATTTGCCATTTTTTCTTCTTCTTCTTGACCGTTACCAGGTTGGCCAACCAAGTCGGATATTTAACATCCCCTATAAACTCTATTTTTTGCAAATTTTCCAACTTCTCTTGGATTATCGTATTCTTCTCTAGACTGAAAACTATTTATTTCTACTTTATTGGTATGGCATCCTTGTAAAGGTTGAGTTCGAGACAAATGAAGTTGGGATCAATCACTGGCATATCCTCATGACTCCAAGCGAACAAACTCTTCCTATATCCGAGGAATGTAATTAATTCATGTTTGATAGATGGCGTTAGTCTTGAGCCGATCTGGGTGGCCCTTTCGGGTTTCTCGTCGTCAGGAACAATAGTTTATGTTTGATCCATAACCTATCCCTTCACCGATTCCTCGTCTTAGTGGGGATTTAGAGTATCGATATAGAAAGTAGTTGTGCCCTTTTGTATCTCATGTTCGTTGGCTGAGGTATAGTAGCATTCCCTAGATTCCATCTGGTTACCATTCACTACACCGACTCCATAATTAGTAGGCAACTTCATTCATTGATGTACAGTAGATGTCACTTCTTCTAATTGCTTCATCCCCACCATTCCACTTTGCCAAGGATTATATTGTAAGATGAAGTCACATTTTTGTCTAGTACAAAGAAGTGGATTATTTCCCTTTTACTCGTTGGCCAAGTGTCGACTAACACATCCAACTTGATTGTTCCTAGGGGATAAACCTTTTCTCCTGAGAACCTTATGAGAGGCATGTGGTACGATTCTAGTTTATTGTCTCATATCCCCAAGCTTTGGAAACAATTATAAAACATGACATCCTCTGAACTCCCATCGTCGACCAAAACGCTTTCCACTCTACTGTGGTAAACTCTGCAGGTGATGACTAACTGATCATCATGAGGATAGATCACCCCACTCTGATCATTTCTGGAGAAGCAAGTCACTAATCTATCTTTGTTGACTTTTTTGGGCCGATCTTCATTACTCTCAAAAATATTTTTATTTTCTTGATAGTAAGACATGCTTTGGCTTAATTTAAGTAGATTTTCCTTTCACCAAGTCCATCTCCCCCACCGGCGTCTCCTCCGACAATGAAATGGCAACCAAAGGAAATCATATCTACATCTATTTCTGGCTCATCAGGTTTCTTAGGAAAGTCAAGATCATCCTCATAATTATTGTTGCGCACCCTTTTTGTGTTATCTTTTCCTCGGCCAGGTGACTTGGATCTTTTCCTGGCATTCGGGTTACGGTTCTGATTAATAAATTTAGTCAACTTTCCCCTCTAAATAAGAATCTCGACTTCATTCTTGAGAGCTATGCAACTTTTAGTAATGTGCCCATGATGTATATGAATATTACAGTATTTGTACTTATCCATCTTGTTGGGAGGGGTCTTGAACTTTCCAGGACAGTTCATATCTTTGTTTCCCATGACTTCTTCCATAATATGGTGGACACCTTTAGTGAGTGGTGTGCATTCATCGAACTTCTCGATCATGTCGGATTTCTTTTCTTTTCTTCATAATCCACAACTTTTAAGTTCTCATTACTAAAATGCATGATATATAATCGAGTACTTTCTCTAGCTTTTTGGCATACGACCAAGAGAAAAGTAACACTTTTGATCAGTTGAGCCCCAAAGAAAAAGTTATCAATGAATAATTCAGCCAATTGATGGAAACTAGAAATTTTACCTCTAGGCAGATTGTTGTACCATATTTAAGTTGGACCTATGATGGAACTGGAAAAAGACCTGCACCTCATCTCGTTGGGGATATAATAAATGTTGGAGGTAGCTTGATACTGCTCAATGTGGAGGACTGGATCAGTTTTCCCATCATATTAAGGAGTGACAACCAATGTTTTGAATTTCGAAGGTGTGGGGTAATTCACAATAGTTGGGACGAAAAGTGAACCTTTAACAAAACTTCTTTTCAAAGGATTTTTTGTTTTGGCCATTTCCCCTATCTGATCTTCTAGTCGTTTCATGGATCCATTCCATGAAGGTTCCTCTAGTTTGGATTTGGCATAAGACGATTTTGTGGTTTTTCTATGCATATGTGTTGAACTATCTTCCTGAGAAGTCTGCTCGACACGTACCGAGCCCCTTATGCTGGCTCTAGATCTCACAAATCCTTTTCTATGTTCACACTGATGTTCTTTCTCCTTGTGATGACCTTTGGTTACTCGAGAACCTAGAAGGTTAAAAGGAGATTCCCTACTTAGCATATCCAATGCGCTTGGCCTCTCATTGGAGAAAGATCTACCGTCATAGTAATTCATTGATCGAAATTAAGATGTCGTGATAGGAAGGTATGACATGTCGCAAAAATACCGAGAGTGGTAACTCCACTCATTCCAAGCTGGTGGAGGTGGCACATTTCTCCTGGAATTGGAGGATTTATCATGCAGCATATGAACCAATTATCTGATTGACTCTTGCATTACTTCTTATCCTTTTGCCTAATTAAGTCAAATCCACTAGAGGTCTGTCTCATTAGGGGGATTAGATATGTCTGGATTGTTACGGGTAGTAGCCCGACTGCTTTCAGGAACGGTGGTCATTATTCTAGATAAAGAATGAATAAATAAATCTATGAGGTAGAGAATAATGACAAGCAAGCGTTCCCACAGACGACGCCAATTTGTTGATGTCTAAAATTAGTAACAATATTATCTTAGCCACGTAATACCAATTCTATAATCATAAATAAATTTATGAGTAATTGAAAGATAAAATGAATAAGACACCAAAGATTTTTAACGTGGTTCAGCTATGAGAAATCATGCATCCATGGTTATGTTATTAGAGTTGGTGATTGCACAAAGTATTAAGCACTCTTTCTAGTACAAGAATGACTTGTCCCTTGAGCTAAGGGAAATAACATATTTATAGTGGTCCGGAACCCTAAGAATGGGATGCCTTTATATTTCCAACCATCCACATATGTATACAATAAATGAGGCTCCTTGTATTCAGTGTTGATCTCCCTTCCATCCAAGTAACTGTTGTTATTCCTGACGGTTCACACATTCTAGCATTGGTCGGCCTTCCAGATGACTAGTTTCCTCTGATGCCGATCAAGATAGCCGAATGGACACATAGGATGATTGGTGTCTATTATTTGTTGTATCAACCGAATCAAAGATAACATCAACCCAATCTCCCACAGTCACGGAACCACCTGATATTTGAAATTTAAACTCAGCCAAGCTACCTAACAGCTCTATGTACATAGCCTTATATATGCAACCTCTCTTTCTTGTACAACACATATATAAATATTGTCGAGTATATCAATAACAGTAGGTTTTGAGAGAATAAAAAATAGCTCTTAAATTGTATTTCTATTAACTCAGAACAGTGTAAATTATTCATTATTAAAGCCACTTATTTATCAAGTCTATTATGGTATCAAATCCACAAATGTCAAATGTCGGATCCAACTTATCTCTAAATTCTTCCACTGATTTTTCTCCCCCCCCCCCCCATCCCTCTCACAAACTCTAACTATTTTGTCTCTCTCAAACTAGACAACAAAAATTACCTACACTGAAAAACATAAATGGAACTTTTTTTATATGGCCAAAATCTATTCTAATATGTGGAGGTAACCAATCCATGCCTTGTTGATCCATCTTCATCTGTTGCTTGGACCCAATAAGATAAATTAATTATGAGCATGCTCATTTGTTCCCTGTCTCCTAAAATGATACCACTTGTGATTGGATTACAAACTTGACACCAAGGGTGGACAACTTTGGCTGACGCACTTGCTTCTCCTTTCCATACACGCATACTTAATATCCACCTGCATGTAATACCCCGTATTTATGAGGATATATAATTTAAGTAAATTGGTGATATCAAAACTTATTTAATTCAGAGAAATTTAGAATTTATTTCATTCAGAGAAATTTATTTAATTTGGAGAATTTAGAATTTAAATTATTTCGATTTATTTTAATTTCATCCGTGCCGTATTTTGAGGAGAAAATAAGATGATTGTATAAAGTTACTCGAATGATGATTTAGAGGTCATGGTTGATTCCGAAAGGGTAGTAAAAGTAAGAAAAGTATACGTGGGGGTATAGATTGGGTCCCAGGGAAATTTTAGACCATACTGGCACCATATGAGGTCATTTTAGTCAATTGGTAACCTAGGGAAAAGAAACCTACGAATTTAAAAACCCTATATCAGTATGTATTTGAAAGACGCTAGGGTTATAATGATAGAAAACTAAGAGAGGCTATTAGAGAAGAAGGATAATCCATTTTTTAAGCATAAGAGAGAGTTCTTGAAGGATCCAACCATGTTCTTGCACGACCATCATCATTGGAGAGTGAATTGAAGGGGAAGGCAAACAAATCCATCATCATCAAACGAAATCAAACATGTTGGACCAAAGGCAAGTGCTTATCTTGCTTGTTTATTAAAGAGTTACAATACCCATGTAGTGTAGGATCTTATACTTGATGATTTAAATTGAATCTTGAGGTTTTGATGATTTAAACACATTTTTAGGGGTAGGATTTACATGTAGAATTGATCTTTCATATGAGTAATACAAAATAAAATGTTATGTGATGAAAAAACGATTGAAATCTAGATTTTTGATTAAATGATACGAAGAACAAAAGAAACTAGGGTTTTACGTTCATTAGAAGGAAATTCTATTCTTGGATTGAATCTTTAATGTTTTGGTGTAAATGTTTTTGGGTAAATCATCATTATGTACTGGTATAAAGATTAGTAATGTTGGTTTAAGGTTTGGTACAAAATCATGAAGATTTCATTAATGGAAATTAAGAAATATGCAACTGTCAAGAGGAAGAAGAAGGCACCTATAGGTTTTTGAATCGATCCGGCTCCTTGGCTAAATCGATTCGGCTAGCGAATCAACTCGGACCAAGGTCGAATCGATTTGGTTCGGTCACTTTTGTGGAATTTCCCCTTTTTAGACCTTAAAATTTGATTTATTAATTGAGAACCTTTTTGGAACATCCTTAGAATATAAATGAGGAATATATGGGATAAGAGTAGTCCCTGGAAGGGTTAAGACTTAGTCATATAAGAGAGATTTAAGGCTAAGGTTAGTCGGGCTTAATTATTAACATAATAAATTCAAAGGAATGAGAATTCGTTATGGAGAGGACAAGGGAAATTATTATGTGAACTAGTAGGGTATTTGAGAATTAGCTGCTGAATTAACTTAGGGGGTAACTATGGGCCCTTTGGGTAGAGAACAATAATCGGGAATATACGATAGTGAGTTATGAATTAAAGATATGATAAGTATTCAGCGGATAAATACTACGTATGGGTTATTATTATAGGTTGAGTGGTTTCTTGTATAGTTATATTTATAGGTGGAGTGTATACCTATATAAGTTGTTATTATAGGTTGTGTGTTTGCCTATACTGAATATACATATGGATAGGTTGTGTGTATACCTAATATAATATTTCTTGTATGTGAACATACCTATGCTGCTTGCTATTAAGGAGGTCCTACACAGAGGGCGATCCCACCTAGACAATAGTGCCCCAGAACATAGAACTTAGGGCGTCTCACTATGTGTTGTGTATTACTGGGACCGACGTGTCGTTTAGGTACATTAGATATGTGCGTAGCCCAAAGGCATAGAACTATGTTCGCCTCCAATATGTGTTATTTTGATTTATGGTTCCAGGGTGATATCCGAACCGATTGTCCTTGACTAGGTACGTTAGGTACATGAACTTGATATCAGAGTACACAATTGTGTATCGCGGTGGCTATTCCGATAGATACTAGATTGTGTATATATATATATATATATATATATATATATATATATATATATATATAATGTGAAATGTATATATATACGTGGGTGATTATCCTACTTATGTGTGATAGTAAGAAGACTGAATAGTGTATATCTAAAGTGGTGTTTAATCTATATTTGTGTGATAGAAGGGATACTAAATAGTGTATATCTAGACCATGATAAATCTATTAATGTGTGCATAGTAGGAAAGATAGATAATGTATATCTCAGAATGAAAGTTAAGTAGAGAAAATAATGAAAAGGTTTGAACGATAATATAGGTGAAATGTTAACATTGGTGTAATAATAACATGAGGGAGGTGTTAATTATTAATTAGTTTGATAGAGTACTGTATGGGCAGTACAGGATATTTAAAGAGAAACTTAACTAAAGATTTGATGACAATGAAGGGTAGGTTGTGGCATACTGTATGGGCGGTACGGGGAATCCTAACGTGTTAATGGATAGTTGGTTATTGATTGGACGTAGTTAGGCTGGGTAGCATAGCTAGGTAGGAGACGTCAGGCGTGCACATTAGATGAGAGGTGAGGAACTCAAGGGACTGTACATTGAACTAATATGTGTAATCAATAACTATTTTTAAACTTGAGATAAATACTTGCTAAATATTTTGAAATGGTTTTACTTGGACCCGTAAGCAAAATATTTTCAAAACCTTTATGGTGTCCTGCCATAGTGACGTCAAGCGTGATGATCTATTCCAGGGATACGTATCTACAACGCGTGTGGATGCTTGCGGGATTTGGACTTAGCCGCTTCAGTTACATCATTCCTAGAGTAGGATGCAGATCAGTTATTTTATTTGGTCATGTCACCCCTTCATCTATTTCTTTTATACAGTTTATCATACTTTGTATCTGTGGATTCAGTTTGACTTCCTTAGATGTTTAGTTGGATTCTTATATTGGGAACCAATGGTTTATTCGGTATTATTTTATTTCAGTAATTTATCTGGTATTTAGTTCAGATTTCTTTTACTGTATGGATGGTTTGGTTATTATAATTATTTTTCCTTTTTTATTGTTTAATGAAAAGATAAAATTTTGACACCGACTTTTTTAATACGAGGTGGTTAGTAAACTTTAAAAATATTTTTGACAGTGATGCTAAGAATGAACAAAATGAGATTCATGTTTTAATTTGATAAAGAACTGATCATTCGGTATTTAATTGGACGGGTTGTCATAGATGGTATCATAGCATGAGGTTCTAGTGTCCTTAGGATCTGTGCAGGCTTTCATGTTTCAGTTTAGCGTTCTTTGATATAGATCCCTATTGTAGGATGGTTGTATTCCTAATTGCGTATGCATATTTACGTTCTTCTGCCCATTACTTTGTATTTGATGGTGAACTTATACATATTTCAAATCTCATTTCAGATGCTGCCTAAGAGGGGACGTCAAGCTAGAGTAGCAGCGGGAGAGGAAGTAAGAGAGTCTCAATAGGAGCTATAGGTGCCACGGCCACCGCCACCACAGGGTATGGTGATGACTGAAAAGGTGGCCAAGAAAGATCATAGCACAAACAGTTAACATGGCGATCACCGCAATGGCACAAAACTTTTCACAAAATCAACCATTGTCATTAGTGGCACTCGACGTGCAAGCCCACCTGAGGCCATATGATTGGTAGAGAGAGAGGGAAGTGTTTCAGAAGGGTCACCCACTAGAATTTCAGGGTAATTCAGATGTAGTAGTGGTCAGCCAGTGAAAGGACATGCAGCACCACATGCGTATGATTGAGTGCAGTGACACTCCGAAACAGTTCTTGGCAACATTCAAACTAGTGGGTGAAGCTTTACAGTTGTGGGAGTCTGTGACCACCGTAGAGGAGAGAGATGCGATGATCATTAGAGAGTTCTGGGCACGGTTCAACCGCAAGTATTTTTCATCCGCTATTTAGACAGAGATGCGATGATAGTTTTTCAATGTGTCTCAAGGAGATAGAATCGTGGAAAAATACGAGGAAGCGTTCAATCGATTAGCAAATTTTGTGAAAGATGAGGTAAACTAGAAAGAGAAGAGGATGCGTAAGTTCATGGATGGACATACCTGGAAAATACGACAACACTTATGGCATTGGAGATGTATGATAATATGGTTAATGCAGTGCTACTTCATTGCCAGAATCAGTGCATGCACATGAAGTATAGCAAAAGAGTGAGTGGGTCTAGTCAGACTAGAAAGGTATATAGGAATGGAGCTAATGCGGCACAACAACAGGAACCGAAGCAGGATCCCAAGAAAGGGAACTAGGCCAAAAGATTTAGGTATAGGGGTTATCGACCTGAGGGTGTTGGTTTCAGGCAGGGTCAGTAGGGCCCTCAGCATAAGTAGCATTTCATTCCTCAGGGTCGCCAGGGCCAAGGGAATAGTGGGGGAGGCTAGCAAAGACAGGGTCAATGGAAGGAAGGATTTTCTAGAAAATGTATCGTTTGGAGAGAGAGAGACCGCAAGAAGATAGATTTCCCTAAGCAAAGCAGAGGGAAATAACAGAACGAGGGTTTGGATGTACAACCACTACAGTAAGTCATGGGTCAGTTCGAATACTAGGATTACATTCAGGAACCCACCGATCAGGCGATGCAGCAAGCACTTGGAGGTAGTTGTCTTTATTATCCTATGAGTAAGGGGTACATTTTTAATGACATGGGGGTGTCACAACGTAAGATTTGTAGCACTAGAATTGGCGAGTGAGTCAGATTTAGTGGGTGTGTTGGCCTTAGTAGTCTTATTATGTGTATATATAATTAATTATCGTGGGGTAGCAGGCTCTTGGGTGTCGCCTATGAGATAGAGGGTGTGAACACTATGAGAATGGTTGGATTACGTGTTAGTTTACTTCTTTCGAGAATGATGAGAATAGAGTAGACTACTTTTCGAGTTTTGACTGGTTAGTGATAGGTTGAAACAGAGTAGACTGTTATAGCGGGACTTTGGGTTCGCTGTTCCAGAGTATAATATATTTTTGCTAGGCATAACCTGAAAGAGGGACTAGCCTATATATATATATATATATATATATATATATATATATATAATAAAGTATAAAACTTATGTATGTCATAAGTTTAGTTAATGATGTCATCAATGGGGTTTGCAATTAATGGTTGAGATTGAATATGGAGTATTTGAATTTAATGGTTGATAATCATTTAAAAATGTATGGCTCGGACTAAGCAATGGATTGTGACAGACTTGGGACTCACAATCATAGAGTAGAGGGGCTGCATTACATCCTAAGGAACTTTCTCCATATCTTCACGTGAAATCATGTACTTCACTCCATCCTGAGACAAAGTTACGGAGGAAA
The DNA here is from genome assembly GCA_949130495.1 of Sambucus nigra. NCBI lineage: Eukaryota > Viridiplantae > Streptophyta > Magnoliopsida > Dipsacales > Adoxaceae > Sambucus > Sambucus nigra. The sequence goes on along the minus strand of CASBWL010000582.1, from coordinate 24,581 downwards.
AAAAAAATCACCTTTTGAAAAGCTGAAGCTGCTTGAGTTTCTTCAATTACGGTAAGTTTCTCTCTTCATTGTTTGCTAAAAATCTTTATTTTTTATTAACTGGGTTTACTGGGTTTCTTTGTTCATAGCTACGTTGATCTTCGCTTTGTTCAAAACTTCATAATAGCGTTGATATACAAAATTTCGCACTGGTTTGCCAGTTATCATAATAGCGTTTGAAAACTTCATAAAAATGTTGATAGACATTAACTGCGTTTACTTACTTCATAACAACGTTGATATTCAAAACTTACTACTCGATTTGCCTTGCGAGTTATTATCACTTAACTCGGTTGCCAATTACTTGCGACTAACTGCGTTTACTAGCTTGAGAGTATAGACACTAACTGCATTTACACTAACTGTGTATCACATAACTTGGTTGCCTTAAGAGTATAGACACTAACTGCGTCTATTAGCTTCATGACAGCCTTGCCAGTTTGCCTTGCCAGATATACACGAACTGGATTTACTACCCGGTTTGCCTTGCCAATTATTATCATAGCATTGATATACACGAACTAGGTTTATTCAAAACTTAATAACAACGTTGATATACACGAACTGGGTTTATTCAAACTTATATATGAACAAAGAAAAGCGTTGATATTCAAACTTATACACGAGCAACTTGCTTCATAACAACGTTGACAATGGGGATGAGAATTCCGGGACAGAGCTGATAGTGGGTATCCGCTGATAGTGGGGATCAACCGACGGTGCAGCATTGACAGTGGCATTCTCAAAATGATGCAACTCTAATGATTTTTGCATCAGTTGCATTTACTCGGTGTTGTTCAGTTTCGTTCAATCAAACTCGCCATCACCAACTTCAACCTTTATTTTCTTCATAGAGGGAGTTCACAATTCTATAGAATATGAAAAGGAGAACAATAGATGCATTTTGTGTTGCTTCCAAGTTTAGTGTACTGGGTAGGAACCTTAATTTTAGTGTACTGAGTGGTTTGGGGTCACAATTAAGTTTATGTTCTCTATGGAGTAGGCTACAGCCTGTAAATGGCTCCACGTTTTTTATATGGTGATGTTTATGGAAATATACTCCCATAGTGATGATCACATTTGTTACAGTGGTTTGGTGGATAAGACTAAAAAAAATAGTTCTAATTTTTGTATTTTTGTTCAAATTTCCGGGGGTGCTTTTTTGGTTATAAATTCAGATATGGGGCTTTACTCTTATTTTTTGTTTCTCTCCCTCTCTTTAAATATTAGTAATCCTTTGTATGCAGGTTTACACGTTATGTTTATAGACTAAGTTCATAGATTTGATAACGTGTAAACCTGCATACAAAGGATTACTCACTTTGTAACACAAACAAAAATTTAAACCTGCATACAGATATGGAGTTGTAATTTGAAGTTGGAGTCACTCACTTTCTAACACAAACAATAATTTAAATAGTTTGAACTGAGATACAAGTTGAATAAAATATTGACAGATCCAAATGGTAACATTAGGAGGGTCGGGGAATTATTTGAGTGTTAAATAAAATTGGTTTTCATTCATTTCTAAATTTGAAGTCCAATTATTTTAGTTATGTATAACACTAATTAATACTTAATGTCATGTAAAAACACTTCTCAAGTAGTGTAAAAACTCTACCCAACTTTTTTTTTAAATTGAACCCAACTTTTTTTTCCTCACTAATAACGTTTTTTTTGTTATGTTTGTTCTTTCATTCTCAAGTGAGTTTTGGTGGGGTGCGGTTATGGTAAAGATACATAGTCACTTATTATTTAAAGATGTATACACGGATGTGGTGTTTGGTGTGGGTGTCAACGTTTTGTGGGGTTGAGGTGACGCGAGAATCATGGGGACTGACCAATAAATATGCTTCGGGTTGCATTCTTAAACTCAAGACAAGAGCTTGGCTCATTTATTTTTTATGGAAATTTAATGAATGTCAACCGCTAATAATGTAAGCTTCTTGAATTGTGTTAATCATTTCTTGAGGTGGATTTTAAATGCCCACACGAAATATGATACTTATAATGTTAGCCTTCTTATATAGGTTTTTACACATTTTTGGTGATTATTGTCATAATAATTTTGATCTTTTATTTACAAAAAAACATATAAGAAAAATATGTTGAAGTTTTTTATTGGTTTTTACACATTTTTTGTGATCATTTTAAAAAAAAATCCGATTTTTTCACACATTTTTAAATTTTTTAATTTATTACTAGAAGATTTATTTCTTCAACCTTACGAAGCTTAAGACTGTATATCTTCATTTATAACCAATCAAGAGAAGGGCCTGTCATATATTTCTACATATTATCACTATATGGTTTAAGTTTTAATTTTACAGGTTTTTAATAACACTTGCATTTGAGATGAGAAATGGGGGTCTTAGTCTTCCCATTTTGATTAGTTCTTTCGGGATTAAGAATGCTACCTTTGAATTAGCTTTAAGATTTAAGACATCTTTTTAGTTAATATTAATTGATTATTATTTTAGATATTTTTTTTATCTTAGTTTAAAATTAATTTTACCTACTTGAGTTGCTGAATTTTAACTACACAAAATATGCGTAGAATCGTATGTAAAATTCTTACGAAGTTATTGTAAACGTATGGAGTTCTTTTCTTAGTTTAAGTTTAACGAACTGTACAAAATATATAGATGTTTTGTTGGGGAATGATATTTTTGTTGTTTTACGATTATGTACTTTCTAAATTTTTGCCATTTTGCAATGACATATTTTGAAAATTTTAGCCGTGCCGTCAGGCACGGGTATTCTGGGTATTGTATCAGATCATTAGGATGCGAGTCGTGAATGTTATTAGGATAGTATTGTGGCTAAATTTTTTATTATTTCTTTAAATTGTGGATAGTCCTATAAATAAATAAAGTTTCGTCAAATATTTTTAAATTGTTTACACATATTTAGATTACATATTTCACTTTGCAATTACGTACTTTGAAGAATTTTCACCGTTTTGCGATACACGTACTTTGTAAAATTTTCACCGTGCGAATTTCTTGCGTAGGTGATAGTCGGACATTTTTACTTGATGTGAGTTTACATAACAATAATAATTATTATTATAATAACTACTATAATAATTTTTATTATTATTATTATCAGTTTGTAGTTCGTGCTTGAGGAGCTGATCGATTGACCAAAAGTGTCGTTGTGTAGTAGCTCCCGTTCTATGGACACTGGAACCATTATATAAAAGACGACGAAAATGAGATATTTAGTGGGACGGAAGATAGGGAACTGGTAGATCAAGCATCTACCATTTCTCTTTTTTCTTCAAAAGTATCTTGATAAATCCAGATGATGTATGTTGGTAATATTGAGAACTTATTTATTTCGTTTGCAAAATATTTATTTTAGTTGGATGCATTCTATACAATGTTGTTTGGCCCTTGCAAAATGTGAAAACAACTAGAAATGTGTACTCCACATGTTATACATATCTAAATAGACAATGATATAATATATGAATTACAAACTATTAGTTTTGTTCTTGGTGTATTTTTTATTTTTTTTATACACGGCGGATAATCCTATAAACAAAGGAAACTATATCCAAAAAATTAAAATTGTTTACTATTATTTATTTTATATAAAAAAAATAGACTTAAATTATACATGACTAAATATTTTGGAAAAAAAAAATATGTGAAGAAGTTGCTTCCGTGTTTCGAACTTGAGATCAATCGTAGTTTTGACGAGAGCACATGCCATTATACCAAAACACGATTTTATGCTTTTTAAAATTATCAGCGTGCCTTCAGGCACGGGCATACCCTAGTATATATATATATATATATATATATATGTGTGTGTGTGTGTGTGTGTGTGTGTGTGTGTGTTATAGTTGTAATACCCCGTATTTTTATGCTATATTAATTTGGGGATTTATTAAATTTAATGTGAGTTAATTATTAAATAAAAATCTGGAAATTAATTATGTTATAATTATTAACGTGACGAGAGTTAGTAATTAGGGGAAATTTGTTGAATATTACTAATGAGCAAAGTAATATGTAATATTGGTTATATTGAATGTCACGAGTGAATAAAATGACAATTTTGGAAATTTGAGGCGGGACGCGCCCGTGTCGCGTCAGGACTAAATATTGATAAATAAAAATGAATATTTTATAAGTTGTTCGTATGGTCGTTTTGAGGGCGCCAACGCTTCCGGACGGGTCGAGATAGTCAGAAAAGTGTACCCGGGGGTTTAGTTTGGGTCTCGGGGCGTTTTTAGGCCTATTTAGTAACCCGTGAGGGCATTTTGGTCATTTCACATTTTTGGGTAATTAAACCAACGAAAATTCAAAGGGTTATATCAGATATCTGGATTGTCATCTAGGGTTAGAAACTCTAAACACAAGTGACGGCCATAGGAGAGGAAGGAGAGAGCTCTCAAGGCAAATTCAAGGCCCAAAACTCACCCGTTTGCACCGCCACCATCACCAATGCGTAGATCGCGAGACAGGGAATGCAACCATACTGAATTCAACACCAAATCAGACTTCTGAAAATCCCAAGCAAGTGTTTATCTTGCTTATTTCGTTGATGCATCTTTCATATTAGTGTAGGAATGATTCAGATGAGTTTTATGGAAGAAAACCTAAGATTTGAGATAGGAATCGCATGTAGTTATGGTTTATATGATAATTCTTGAAACCCTTGCCATGTAGAGGAATTTACCCACGAAATTATAATGTTTATAAGAAGAAAATTCTGAAAAAGAAGGATTAGAACCATGTTAATGAAATTTTAGGGTTCTTGAAGTTTTATATGAATTTGGGGCTTGTTAATCCATGTTTAATAGTAGAAATCTACATGCTTTACGTAGGAAATGAATAATATCATGTTAGGATGTTAGTAGTACAAATTTTGAGACGATTGGGATTAGAAATTATTGAAATTATTGAAGTTAGGAGATGAAACCCGTAACTGCCGAATTTTAGTTTTCACAGACCTGCTTGAACGATCGATCGAGCCCAAGCTTCGATCGATCGAAGGTTCGATCGATCGAGCCCCAGACCTCGATCGATCGACCCCTCCTGACAGACTCCTATTTCCCTTTTAAAATGAGTTAAATTCAATTTATCATGAAATAATTCTTGGACATCCTTAATAAAGTGTTTTGGGGAATAGGGAAGATCAGTAGGTCATATGAATAATTTTGGGACTTTTAATATGAGATGAGAATTGTAGTTTTGGGGATAATTACTTAAGGGTGGATGAATTTATGTATTAAAGGGGCAAATACATAAGAGGGTTATGTTGGAACATAACAAGGACACCTACTTAATTTTATACTTGGGAAGATAGAGTCCATGTGAGTTACGTAATAAGATGGAAGAATTCTTCGAATTAAGGTTAGAGACGAACCCTTATACGCGATACCAATAATGTGAAAATAAGGATAAATGTCGTAACTATGGGATTTGAGATATACCTAATATTGTTATGGTAATATTAGTATAGTTATATGATTGTGTATGCATATACTATTTATGTGTGAAAATCATGCCCACGCTACTTGCTATCCCTGAGGTAACCGCGCTGGGACAGTCTTATCTCGATGGGACCTTTATGGGGGATATTGACTTGTACCCTAGAAGATAGATATCCTTGGTACAGGCTATCGATGTGATAGTTCAGACGGTCCTAAGAGACGCAGGCTTGTGCCATCCTCTTAGAGACTTGGAATCTATTCTTTGCCTCAATATTGTTTGTGTATGTATGTTAATACAATTCGAGAGTGATTCCGAATGTATGCCCCATAAAATGAGTGATATGGGGCTTTGGATAGTAGAGTATGCTCGCAGCATAGTTTATTTGGGGTGTTGTTATTATATATATATATTATACGAGTAGTTAATATATATATGAAATTCTGAAATCTGGAACTGCCTACTGTGATTTGATATGTAGGACATGGTTGATGACTCAAACTGTAAATACTTGTTTTGAGAAAGTATAATATGACACTGGAAAACTTTATTGATTTATAAAGTTAAAATGAGAACTTTGGTTACTAATTGAAATATTCTTTTCAAATAATTAAATCGTAAATTTGGAATCCTATGAATAATCTAAGATAAGTTAAACCTTTGGGATAGGATAGCGTGTTATATGATGAGATAGACCATTGGTAAGGTTAGTGCGATAGGTGTGCACATTAGAAGAGAGGTGAGAATTTCCCAAGAGAGGGTCGCACTAATATGTTGTTGCATTGGCCTGTATCAATTTAAATACTTGCTAAACAATTTTTAAATCATATACACTATCGGGATCTGACCCATTTTTTTCTCTCTCTCTCGCTTGTATATATATATGTATATATTACAGGTGCCCAGCTACAGGGGCGTCTTGCTTAGGATCCCTTGGGAGGAACGTACTGCAGCTTAGGTGGGAGTTGCAGGCCACTTGCTTAGACGATTTCATTTATTTGATTCCTCTTCTATCATTCTCAGTTATTGGGCATGTGTCGCCCTTTCCACTATTTATCTGTTTTATTGGGACATTTATATTTCAGTTATTTCTAGTACCGTTACTTTGGAATTTATTCAGCATGTATGTTTTACTTTAAGTTTTAGTTGTTGGGATTTTGGATGTTGAATGTTTAAAGTAATTGGATTATGTTCCAGGATAATTGTTGTATGATTCTTACTTATTGTAAATGTTGTTACTAAATAAATAAATAATTTTCTTTAAAAAAAAAAAAAATTGGTCAGAAATGTTGAACAATCGTTTTGACACTTAGCTTAATTAATTAGGGTGTTAATTTGGAAAAAGTTATTTTTACGACAGTGATGCTAAGAATGAACCAACTGTTCACCTTGATTTTAATTTAATAAAGGAGTGATCGCCCGGTATTTAATTAGGCGGGGTGTCACAGGTGGTATCAGAGCATCAGGTTCTAGTGTCCTTTAGGATCTGTACAGCTTATTATGCTTTCAGCGTTGCTTTGTTTGATATAGAGCCCTAAATACTAGGAATGTTGTGTTCATCTCTATACATTGGGAATTCGTGCTTCTGCGATTTTTTTATTTGAATGATGAACTCATCCAAATTTATTTAAATTTTCAGATGGACCGTCAAGAAGAACTAGCTAGAACGGTTAAGGGAGTCAACGAGCAAGATCGACTCACACCTCAGGTATCCCCAGAGAGAATATCAACCGCCGAGTTAGCAGGTATCGTAGCAGAAGCAGTTACCACTGCGGTCTTGCAGTATCAAGAACGCAACACACAGCTCATGGGGGGCAAAAGATCTAGAGAGTACAGTCAGTCTGTCGTGACTGACAATAACAAGTGTGTGAAGACACAAAAATCACAACAGCAAGCTCCTCAGGCCCGAAAAAGCCACGAAGGTAACGAATTGTGTGGGGAATCCCAAAAACGTCAGGGTCAACAAAGACGGGGGCCGAGTGAAGTCACGAAGAGGTATTTTAAATGCGAAATGGACGGCCATGAACGTCGAACTTGTCCGGATCAGTCTGGAAAGGAATTTCAACCCAACCAGAGAGAACTTTCAGGACTCTGTTATAAGTGTGTAAAGCCGGGTCACAAGTGGAAGGATTGTCCTTACCCTAACATAGTTTCTCCACAAATTTTCCACCAAGGCCAACCAGACCAAGGAAAAAGCGAGACTAGTCAACAACGTGGTAAAGTGAAGCAGTTTCGAAAGAGGAATGAAGTCCCAAGTCAGCAAGGCTGGCACCGACAGCAACAGGGTCAGCAGGGGAGTAACTTCAGAGGCCGATGTTTTATGTGTGTCACGCATGGACATAAACGCCAGGATTGCCCAGAGGTGTTAGGGCCTCACAACAACAATGTGCCCGTAATGAGCCACATGAGCCACTCTTTCCAGTCTCTCTCCCAACACCAGCTCAGGTACCAGCCCTACCAACCTTTCCAGTAGCTCCAGTGAAGCAGGGGAAGTTACAGTACACACCTATCTATAATGTCCACCAGGCAGCAGCCCCACAGGCACCACCCGCGAATTGGGGTATGTTTCCTATCCATGGAACTTCGGGTCGAATTTTCGTTTGTTACTGGGACAACGCATTATTTTATAGCTACATATTATGCGAAGACCTTAGGGTTATTAACAACAGTAGAGAGCACAGTGACGTGGGTGGACTCACCACTGGGGAGTGAGTCGCTTATTTTCTCTATATCCCGGGGAGTGGGGGTAGAGATTGGTACCTTGGTATTACCTGCAGACATGTTAGTCTTGGATATGCATGAGCATGATGTTATTATCGGTATGGATTGGCTCGCAGCTTATAGAGCCATGATTGACTGCTTCGGTGGGAGCATTGTTTTTTCTATTCCGGGGCAAGATATGTTTGTAAAGGCGATGCCTCGCCCAAAGGGAGGTTCGACCGCTCATTTATATTAAATAGAGGAGGATACCTCTAAGGAGGTTGTGATTCCGTTAAACTCGATTCCAGTTATTCGTGAGTATTCCGATGTGTTTCAGGAAATACCAGGCCTACCCCCCAGTCGAGAGATAGACTTTGTCATAGATTTATTGCCAGATATGAGACCTATAGCACGCGCTCCATACCGTATGGCTCCGGTAGAGATGCGAGAGTTACGAGATCAGATAGAGCAGTTGTCAGGTCAGGGCTTCATTCGCATGAGTACCTCACCTTGGGGCGCTCCAGTCTTGTTTGTGAAGAAGAGAGATGGTTCACTGAGGTTATGTGTGGACTACCGGGAGTTGAACAAGGTCACGATACGGAATAAATATCCGTTGCTTCGAATCGATAATCTGTTCGACCAGCTGAGGGGAGCAACCTTCTTTTCGAAGATAGATCTGAGGTCGGGGTACCATCAGCTACGTATTAGAGAGCAGGACGTTTCAAAGACTGCCTTCTTGACGAGATATGGGTCTTACGAGTTCAGAGTGATGCCATTTGGTCTCACAAATGCTCCAGCCGTATTCATGGACTTAATGAACCGAGTATTCAGAGAGTTCTTGGATCAGTTTGTCATCGTCTTTATAGATGACATTTTGATATATTCACACTTCGAGGAGGAGCATGCCGAGCACTTGAGGCAGGTTCTTCAGACTTTATGAGAGCATCAGTTGTATGCTAAGTACGAGAAGTGTGGATTCTGGTTGCGAGAGGTACAGTTCTTGGGGCATGTTGTTTCTGAATAGGGGATAGCAGTTGACCCGAGTAAAGTGTCAGCGGTGAGGGAGTGGGGAAGCCCACGACACTGACGGAAGTGCGTAGTTTCTTGGGGTTAGCCAGATACAATAGGAGATTCATTCGGGGATTCTCCAAAATAGCGGGTCCAATGATGAACCTGACTCGCAAAGGGGTACCATATGTTTGGGATGATGCTTGTCAATTGGCTTTCGACGAGCTGAAAGACAAGCTTACTTTAGAACCAGTCCTTGCGTTACCAAAGCCGGGTGTGGAGTACCTGGTTTACACCGATGCCTCTTTACGGGGACTTGGGGGAGTACTTCAGCAGGAAGAGAAGGCTATATCTTTTGCCTCCCGCAAGCTTAAGCCGCATGAGAAGAATTACCCCACCCACGACCTGGAGTTAGCAGCAGTCATCTTTGCATTGAGGATATGGAGACACTATTTATTGGGGGAAAAGTTCCGTTTGTTCACAGACCACAAATCACTGCAGTACTTGTTCACTCAGCGAGAGGTGAATATGCGTCAGCGCGGATGGTTAGAGTTTTTGAAGGACTATCAGTTCGACATTCAGTATCATCCAGGGAAGGCCAACGTAGTTGCTGATGCGTTTAGTCGTAGACCGGTAAATGAGGTAGCGGATGTCTGGAAAGCGAAGTGGAAGGAGTTGGGTAACCAGGACGCAGTAGCCCGTTCCTTCATATCTGTTATGACAGTCACACCCGAGATTGTTACGAGGGTGATACAGGCACAGACCACGGACCCGTTTTTCCAGAAGCAGATTGTACGACTCTTAGTCGAGGGTGCTGAGTCCTATTCTGTTAGTTCTGATGGGGGTTTGAGGTTTAATGGGAGGTTAGTGGTTCCAGAAAGGGCAGAATTGCGTCATGCATTGATGACCCAATCTCACGGGTCCCGATTTGCAGTGCATCCTGGAGGAGATAAGATGTACCAGGATATGAGGAGACAATACTGGTGGAGTGGGATGAAGAAGGACATTGCTGAGTTTGTGTCCAAGTGCTCTACCTGCCAGCTAGTGAAGGTGGATCATCAGAAACCGTCGGGGTTGCTTCAGCCATTGGAAGTACCTGCGTGGAAGTGGGAGAGTATTTCCATGGATTTTATTACAGGGTTGCCTACATCATAGCGGGGCCACGACTCCATCTGGGTGATTGTAGACCGTTTGACCAAGGTGGCTCATTTTCTGCCGGTATGGACAGATTATACCATGGGTCAGTATGCTCAGTTGTTCATCTCTGAGATTGTCAGATTACATGGGGTGCCCCTGAATATTGTGTCAGATAGAGACAAGATTTTTGTGTCACGTTTCTAGGAAAGATTCAGGAGGCTATGGGTACTGAGTTGAGGCTGAGTTCAGCTTATCACCCACAGACAGATGGACAGACAGAGCGTACTAATCAGATGTTAGAGGATATGCTACGCATGTGTGTTCTAGATTTTGGAGGAGGTTGGGAGCCACACCTTCCACTGGTAGAGTTTGCTTATAATAATTCTTATCAGTTCACGATTGGCATGGCTCCATTTGAGGCTTTGTATGGCAGGCCTTGTCATTCTCCAACTTGTTGGCTCGAGGTGGGGGATAACAAGTTGCTAGGACCAGAGGTGATTCAAGAAACCTTCGCGAGGATTGAGATGATTAGGAGTCGCATTCGAGTAGCCCAGGACAGGCAGAAGAGCTACGCCGATGCAAAACGGTTCTTCAGGGAGTTAATGTGGGGGACCAAGTGTTACTGCGTGTATCTCCTATGAAAGGAGTGATGAGGTTCGGGAAGAAAGGGAAATTGGCTCCGAGGTACGTGGGACCATTTCCCATTATCGAGAGGATTGGGCCGGTAGCATACAGATTGGGACTACCAGAGCATTTACACCGCATTCACGATGTATTCCACATCTCGTCATTGAGACGGTATCTTCGGGATGATATGGCCCATACTCACATTGCGATAGATGAGATAGACTTACAGCCTGACAACTCTTATGAGGAGAGACCGGTGGCTATCCTAGACTATAGTGAGAGGAGATTGAGGTCAAAGATAGTTCCACTTGTACAGGTCCAGTGGGAGCACCACGCTGTGGAGGAATCCACTTGGGAGCGCGAGGCCGATATGCGCGAGAGATATCCAGATTTTTTCTTACCAGGTATGCCTTATTTTCCGAATTTCGGGACGAAATTCCGTTATTAGGGGGGAAGTATGTAATACCCCGTATTTTTATGCTATATTAATTTGGGGATTTATTAAATTTAATGTGAGTTACTTATTAAATAAAATCCGAAAATTAATTATGTTATAATTATTAACGTGACGAGAGTTAGTAATTAGGGGAAATTTGTTGAATCTTACTAATGAGCAAAGTAATATGTAATATTGGTTATATTGAATGTCACGAGTGAATAAAATGACAATTTTGGAAATTTGAATCGGGACGCGCCCGTGTCGCGTCAGGACTAAATATTGATAAATAAAAATGAATATTTTATAAGTTGTTCGTATGGTCGTTTTGAGGGCGCCAACGCGTCCGGACGGGTCGAGATAGTCAGAAAAGTGTACCCGGGGGTTTAGTTTGGGTCTCGGGGCGTTTTTAGGCCTATTTAGTAACCCGGGAGGGCATTTTGGTCATTTCACATTTTTGGGTAATTAAACCCACGAAAATTCAAAGGGTTATATCAGATATTTGGATTGTCATCTAGGGTTACAAACTCTAAATACAAGTGACGGACATAGGAGAGGAAGGAGAGAGCTCTCAAGGCAAATTCAAGGCCCAAAACTCACCCGTTTGCACCGCCGCCACCACCAACGTGTAGATCGCGAGACGGGGAACGCAACCATACCGAATTCGACACCAAATCAGACTTCTGAAAATCCCAGGCAAGTGTTTATCTTGCTTATTTCATTGATGCATCTTTCATATTAGTGTAGGAATGATTAGGATGAGTTTTATGGAAGAAAACCTAAGATTTGAGATAGGAATCGCATGTAGTTATGGTTTATATGATAATTCTGGAAACCCTTGCCATGTAGAGGAATTTACCCACGAAATTATGATGTTTATAAGAAGAAAATTCTGAAAAGATGGATTAGAACCATGTTAATGAAATTTTAGGGTTCTTGAAGTTTTATATGAATTTGGGGCTTGTTAATCCATGTTTAATAGTTGAAATCTACATGGTTTACGTAGAAAATGTATAATATCATGTTAGGATGTTAGTAGTACAAATTCTGAGACGATTGGGATAAGAAATTATGGAAATTGTTGAAGTTAGGAGATGAAACCCGTAACTGCAGAATTTCAGTTTTCACATACCTGCTTGATCGATCAATCGAGCCCAAGCTTCGATCGATCGAAGGTTCGATCGATCGAGCCCCAGACCTCGATCGATCGACCCCTCCTGGAAGACTCCTATTTCCCTTTTAAAATGAGTTAAATTCAAGTTATCGTGAAATAATTCTTGGACATCCTTAATTAAGTGTTTTGGGGAATAGGGAGGATCAGTAGGTCGTATGAATAATTTTGGGACTTTTAATATGAGATGAGAATTGTAGTTTTGGGGATAATTACTTAAGGGTCGATGAATTTATGTATTAAAGGGGGAAATACATAAGAGAGTTACGTTGGAACATAACAAGGACACCTACTGAATTTTATACTTGGGAAGATAGAGTCCATGTGAGTTACGTAATAAGATGGAAGAATTCTTCGAATTAAGGTTAGAGACGAACCCTTATACGCGATACCAATAATGTGAAAATAAGGATAAATGTCGTAACTATGGGATTTGAGATATACCTAATATTGTTATGGTAATATTAGTATAGTTATATGATTGTGTATGCATATATTATTTATGTGTGAAAATCATGCCCACGCTACTTGCTATCCCTGAGGTTACCGCGCTGGGACAGTCTTATCTCGATGGGACCTTTATAGGGGATATTGACTTGTACCCTAGAAGATAGATATCCTTGGTACAGGCTATCGATGTGATAGTTCAGACGGTCCTAAGAGACGCAGGCATGTGCCATCCTCTTAGAGACTTGGAATCTATTCTTCGCCTCAATATTGTTTGTGTATGTATGTTAATACAATTCGAGAGTGATTCCGAATGTATTCCCTTTAAAATGAGTGATATGGGGCTTTGGATAGTAGAGTATTCCCGCACCATAGTTTATTTGGGGTGTTGTTATAATATATATATTATACGAGTAGTTAATATATATATGAAATTCTGAAATCTGGAACTGCCAACTGTGATTTGATATGTAGGACATGGTTGATGACTCAAACTATAAATACTTGTTTTGAGAAAGTATAATATGACACTGGAAAACTTTATTGATTTATAAAGTTAAAATGAGAACTTTGGTTACTAATTGAAATATTCTTTTCAAACAATTAAATCGTAAATTTGGAATCCTACGAATAATCTAAGATAAATTAAACCTTTGGAAAAGATAGCGTGTTATATGATGAGATAGACCATTGGGAAGGTTAGTGCGATAGGTGTGCACATTAGAAGAGAGGTGAGAATTTCTCAAGAGAGGGTCGCACTAATATGTTGTTGCATTGGCTTGTATCAATTTAAATACTTGCTAAACAATTTTTAAATCATATACACTATCGGGCTCTGACCCATTTTTTTCTCTCTCTCTCTCTTGTATATATATATGTATATATTACAGGTGCCCAACTACAGGGGCGTCTTGCTTAGGATCCCTTGGGAGGAACGTACTGCAGCTTAGGTGGGAGTTGCAGGCCACTTGCTTAGACGATTTCATTTATTTGATTCCTCTTCTATCATTCTCAGTTATTGGGCATGTGTAGCCCTTTCCACTATTTATCTGTTTTATTGGGACATTTATATTTCGGTTATTTCTAGTACCGTTACTTTGGAATTTATTCAGCATGTATGTTTTACTTTAAGTTTTAATTGTTCGGATTTTGGATGTTGAATGTTTAAAGTAATTGGATTATGTTCCAGGATAATTGTTGTATGATTCTTACTTATTGTAAATGTTGTTACTAAATAAATAAATAATTTTCTTTAAAAAAAAAAAAATTGCTCAGAAATGTTGAACAATCGTTTTGACACTTAGCTTAATTAATTAGGGTGTTAATTTGGAAAAAGTTATTTTTACGACAGTGATGCTAAGAATGAACCAACTGTTCACCTTGATTTTAATTTAATAAAGGAGTGATCGCCCGGTATTTAATTAGGCGGGGTGTCATAGTAGTGTGTTACATATTAGAATTAATATATTTGTATTTTTATTTTAATCCCGGTGAGTAGGGACGTCTACTGATGTGATTCAGGGTAGATTGGCTTATTATCGAGCAGAGAGATATAACTCGTGATTTATTCGTGCTAAGAAACCAGTGATAGTAAGAGCGTCGTGATGTATGTGGTCTTTGGTAACATGGTAGTGGATGAGTATACTTTTTTGTCAAGAGACGGGGATTTGAGGGTACCGATTATGTGTGAAGGGCCTGACGGATCTTGACCACCGGTAATGTTAGGTAGTAGTGTATCAAGGGGTTTCTTTCTTGTATTTTGTTTCGCGAGACATTCCACGGATGAAACTTAGCACAAAATCGGAAGTGGGGAGATATTTGGTCATTAGTACATGAGTTTAGTACCTTGGTTATTATACATATATGCAGTTATAACTGCGATTTGATAGTTATATTATGATTTAAGGCTAGTGGAGTCGGGTAACATTGGTGCAGTTATGCACGGGTATCGGGTGTATGGGCGCCCTGGGTAGTTAAATTCTTTTAAATATTATATGTGATTAGGAGGGGTAAAAATACATGTAGTGACCTTAAGAGTATATGATTAAGGAAGAGTAGAAAGCTTGGAGTATGACTCTTATCTGAATTTCGAGGACGAAATTCCTTTTTAAGGGGAGATGTATGTAATACCCCAAATTTCTGAGGATATAGAATTTAAGTAAATGAGTTATATAAAAACTTATTTAATTCGGAGAATTTATTTATTTTTTGGGAATTGGTGATTTCGAATTTATTTAATTCGAAGAATTTATTTAATTTGGAGAATTTAGAATTTAAAATATTTCAATTTATTTTAATTTCATGTCTGTTGTATTTTGAGGAGAAAATAAGATAATTGTATAAAGTGACTCGAATGATGATTTAGAGGTCATGATTAATTTCGAAAGGGTCAAAATAGTTGGAATAGTATACTCCGGGGTATATTTTGGGTCCCTGGGCAATTTTAGACCATACCGGCACCATATGAGGGAAATTTAGTCATTTGGTAACTTAGGGCAAAGAGACCTACGAATTTATAAACCCTTTATCAACATGTAGTTGAGAGAGGCTAGGGTTAGAATGATAGAAAACTAAAAGAGGATATTAGAGAAGAAGGATAAGCCATTTTTAATGCATAAGAGAGAGTTCTCGAAGGATCCAACCTTGTTTACCGCCATTATCATTGGAGAGTGTATTGAAGGGTAAGACAAACAAATCCATCATCATCAAACGAAATCGGACCTTCTAGACCAAAGGCAATTGTTTATGTTCCTTGTTTATTAAAGAGTTATAATACCCATGTAGTGTAGGGTCTTATACTTGATGATTTAAAATGAATATTGAGGTTTTATGATTTAAACATATGTTTAGGGGTAGGATTTGTATATAGAATTTGTCTTTCAAATGAGTAAGATGAAATCAAATGTTATGTGATGAAAAACATGAATGAAATATGGATTCTTGATTAAAAGATATGAAGACCATGAGAAAGTAGGGTTTTATGTTCATTAGAAGGAAATTCGATTCTTGGATTGAATCTTTAATGTTTTGGTGTAAAGTTTTCGTTGGAAATCATCCCTATGTACTGGTATAAAGTTTAGTAATGTTGGTTTAAGGTTTGGTACAGAATCATGAAGATTTGATTAATGGAAATTAAGAAAAACCCAACTGTCGAGAGGAAGAAAAAGGCACCTGTAGGTTTTCGAATCGATTGGGCTCCTTGGACAAATTGATTCAGTTTGGATAGTTTTATGGAATTACCCATTTTCAGCCCTTAAAATTTGATTTATTAATTAATAACCTTTTTGGAACATCCTTTGAATATAATAAGGAATATATGGGATGAGAGTAGGCCTTGGTAGGTTTAATACTTAGTCATATATGAGAGAGTTAAGGCTAAGGTTAGTTGTCCTTAATTGTTAACATAATAAATTCGGAAGAATGAGAATGGGTTATTAAGAGGGCAAGGGAAATTGTGATGTGGACCAGTAGGGTATTTGTGAATTAGCTATTGAATTAACTTAGGAGGTAACTATGGGCCCTTTGGGTAGAGAATAATACTCGGGAATATACGATAGTGAGTTAAATTGTGAATTAAAGATACGGTAAGTATTCGAGGGATAAATACAACGTACGATTTATTATTATAGGTTGAGTGGTTTCCTATATGGATTGTATTTATAGGTGGAGTGTAGACATATATAGGTTGTTATTATAGGTTGTGTGTTTGCCTATATTGAATATACATATGGATAGGTTGTGTGTATACCTAATATATGCTTTCTTGTATGTTAACATACCTACACTACTTGTTATCATGGAGGTCCCGCGCGGAGGGCGATCCCACCTTGACGATTCTAGTAAGGTTTGGATCAGTTCCCTAGAACAGAGAACTTAGGGCGGCTCACTATGTGTTGTGTATTAGTGGGACCGACGTGTCGTTTGGGTACGTTAGTTATGTGCGTAGCCCAAAGGCTTAGAACTATGTTCACCTCCAATATGTGTTATTTTGATTTATGGTTCGAGGGTGATATTCGAACCGATAGTCCTTGACTAGGTACGTGAAGTACATGGACTTTATAGCAGAGTACGCAATTGTGCATCGCGGTGGCTAGTCCGATAGATGCTATATTGTATATATATATATGTGGGTGATTATCCTACTTATGTGTGATAGTAAGAAGACTGAATATTGTGTATCTAAAGTGGTGTTTAATATACATATGTGTGATAGTAGGGATACTAGATAATGTATATCTAAACCATGATAAATCTACTAATGTGTACATAGTAGGAAAGATAGATAACGTATATCTCATAATGAAAGTTAAGTAGAGAAACATAATGAAAAGGTTTGAACGATAACATAGGTGAAATGTTAAAATTGGTTTAATAATAACATAAGGGAGGTGTTAATTATTAATTAGTTTGATAGAGTACTGTATGGGTGGTACGGGTTATTTAAAGAGAAACTTAACTAAGGACTTAATGACAATGAAGGGTAGGTTGTGGCATATTGTATGGACGGTACGGGGAATCCCATCCTGTTAATGGATACTTAGTAACGGATTGGCCCTAGTCAGGTTGGGTAGCATAGCTATGTAGGAGACGTCAAGTGTGCACATTAAATGAGAGGTGATGAACTTAAGGTAGTGTACATTGAACTAACATGTGTAATCAATAACTATTTTTAAACTTGTGATAAATACTTGCTAAATATTTTCAAATGATATTACTTGGACCCATATGCAAAATATTTTCAAAAGCTTTTAGGTGTCCAGCCCCTGGGACGCCAATCGTGATGATCTGTTCCAGGTATGTTTAACTGCAGCACGTGTGGATGCTTACGGGATTTGGACTTAGTCACTTAGGTTACCTCATTCCTAGAGTAGGATGCAGTTCAGTTATTTTATTAGGGCATGTCGCCCCTCCAGCTATTTCTTTTATACAGTTTATAAGACTTTGTATTTGTGGATTCAGTTTGACTTCATTAGATGTTTAGTTGTTCTTTTATATGTGGAACCGATGGTTTATTCGGGATTATTTTATTTCAGTAATTCATCTGGTGTTTAGTTCAAATTATTTTTACTGTATGGATGGTTTGGTTATTGTAATTATTTTTGCTTGTTTTTATTGTTTAATAAAAAGATAAATTTTGACACCGACTTTTTGAATACTAGGTGGTTAGTTAACTTTAAAAATGTGTTCGACAATGATGCTAAGAATGAACCAAATGATATTCTTTTTTTAATTTGATAGATGACTGATCATCCGATATTTAACTAGGCGGATTGTCACATTGCACTTACACTGTCTTACTCAAGGAGATGACTCGGTATCCACATTTCTTGACAAGGCTAAAGCTATCTCAGACAAACTCAATGCAGTAGGTCACCCGCTCTCCCCAACGGAATTTAACATTCATGTTTTCAAAATCCTCCGATTGGAATTTAAGGACCTTATCACCTCTCTCACAACCACTTCCAAACCATTCACATTTTCTTAACTGCCCTCGCTTATTCTTAGTCATGAATTTATTCATGATGATAAAATTTCCTCTTTCTCCATTAGCTCATCCTTATCAACTACCACTCTCACCAATAATCCTACTACTCATCTTACCACTCATAACTCACCACATTTATCCACCCAATCTCCTACTCATTTTCACCACCAAACCTATCATACGCAATCCACTCGTGAACACAACTTTCGTGGCCTTGGTCGCGTTCGTGGTCATTTTTCCTCCTTTTGCCACCCTTCCATTACCCATGATTACCGTCCTCGATGTCATATATGTTTCTCACCTAATCATACTTCTCCAACATGTCCCATATGCTCTACTCCTTCCCAAAATTATCCAAGTGCTCACTTTATGTACTCTCCTTAATCTCAACCAAGTCTTCTCCCTACTCCTCCCTCTCCCATCATCACTTTGTTACCTCATACTGGTGCATCCCATCATGTCACTCCAAACTTTTTATGATCTCACCAATCCCACCGAATACCCTAGAGGTGACACTTTTCATATAAGCAATGGTAAGGGTCTAACAATCTCACACATTGGAAATTGCACTCTCCTTTCTCTTAAATCTTCTTTTAATCTCAATAATACTTTATATGCACCCTTTGTTTCTAAGTCTTTAATCTCTATTAAAAATTCACTCGTGACAATGATGCAATTTTTGAATTTCACCCTAATTTTTGTATTATGAAGGATCGTCGTATGAAAACACCTCTTATATACGGTACCAGTAGCAATGGTCTCTACACTCTCTTAACTCAATCCACATATCCTCAAGCTTTTCATGCAGTCAAAACATCCATCAAAAACTGGCATCATCGTCTCGTTCACCCACATCATGAAGTTCTTCATGAAATTTTGAATCGTCGTCAATTACCTTTCAATTCTCATTGTTAGCAAAAAATGTGTGTCACGTGTCAAACGGGAAAATAATCCAAGTTGTCCTTACCTATGCGTGAAAAGTCATCTACTTCTATTTTACAATTAGTTTTTAGTGAGGTATGTGGACCTTCCCCTTCCATGTCTTGTAATGGTCATGAGTATTTTGTCATATTCGTTGATCATTATTCAAATTTTATTTGGTTCTTTCCTATAACTTGCAAATTTGATGTGCATGATTTTTTATTAAATTTCAAAAATTGGTTGAACGGAAATTTAATACTAAAATAAAAAAATATTAAAACGGATTGGGGGTGAATTTCCCAAATTGGACATTTTTTTAAAATTATGGAATTCAACATCGTTATTCTTGTCCCCATACACATGAACAAGTTGTCTTTGTTGAACGCCGCCAACGTCATATTGTGGAAACGGGGCTTACCTTAATGGCTCACGCCTCCATTCCCCAAAAATATTGACATTTTCTTTTGAGTCCGCCGTATTTCTTATTAATAGTTTATCGACTCGCACTCTCACAAATCTTTCTCCCTTTCAATGTCTTTTCACCACTACCCCGAAATACAATTTTTAAAAACTTTCAGGTGCATTTGCTTTCCTTATCTACGCCCCTATAATTCTCACAAAATGGACTATCTCTCTCAACCATGTGCATTTCTCGAATATTGTCTTAATCACTCCCGGTATCGGTGTTTACATCTTTCATCTAGTCGTATTTACGTTGCCCGCCATGTCCGTTTTGACAAAAACTCCTTCCCCTTTGCACACCCTCCCACACCTCACTCACCCATGTTTCAAGCCACATCGTCACCATGGGGATTTCTTAACACTATTTTACCCCCCACCCACTCACCCACAACTACCTGCCTCACGCACGTTGTCTCAAGCTCCCACACCATGCACTACCTCACTGCTTAACATCTCAACCATACAAACTCTTCCCACAAACTTAGCTCCTCACCCACCTTCTACTTGCACTATCATTAATCACGCACCTGCTACTTGCACTCCTTCTACTCTAATCTCTTAACCTCCTAAAAACTCCCTACCTAGTAACCCGTCCATGCAACCAGTTGCCTTCATTTCAAATCTAATCCTACCTACTACCGGACCTCCTAACAGGTCTGTACATTCACCTTCAGGTTCGAACCCAACCCCAATTATATGCAATCCAAATGTCATTTCACTCACTGTGGACCTAGGTGTTGTCATTGTTAAACCATTGTCTCACCACATGACACTCTTCCCTCTTCCTTCCCTCACTCCTAAACTTCCACCCACTATTTATATTGTGCCTCTCCATCATACGAAACCATCGTGTTTTACCGTTGCCAATAAAGATCCTCAATGGCATCATGCCATGCATACTTAAATTAATGTTCTTCTTCAAAATCACACATGGACCCTTATCCCCTATTTCCCTCATATTAATGTCATTGGATGTAAATGGGTCTATCGAATCAAGCGCAAAGCGGATGGTACAGTTGAACGGTACAAAGCCCTCTTAGTCCCCAAAGGCTTTCACCAAGAGTATGGTCTTGACTTCAATGAAACATTTATCCCTGCCGTCAAAGAGACCACCATTTCTAAAATTCTATCTCTTGTCGTATCTAATGGTTGGCCCATATCTCAACTCGATATTAATAACGCATTTATACATGGCTTCCTTAATGAAACAATCTTCATGAAAGAACCCCCCGGATTCCAAGATCCAACAAAACCCACTCATGTGCGTCATATTCATCATCCCCTCTATGGACTAAAACAAACCCCTCGTGCTTGGTTTTATCACCTTACTCAATTCCTAACTTCCCAATACTTCATTGGATCCAAAACCGATACCTCTCTTTTCATTTACCAATCCGGACCCACCGTCATTTATCTTCTCATCTACGTGGACGATATTCTTATTATCAGAAATTCGCCTTCGTTAATTCAATCCCTTATTTCTACCCTTGGTTTGGAATTTTCGCTCAAAAATCTTGGTCCTCTCCATTAATTTCTCTACATTGAAATCATACCCACCTCTACGGGCATCTTACTCTCTCAACAACGATACATGCTTGACCTTATTCATCGTCATGGCATGTCTAATTCTAAACCTTTCACCACCCCATTTCCCACCAACCTCAACTCTCTCTTACTGACGGCACACCCCTAGATGATCCCACTCCTTATCGACAATCCCTCGGTGCACTTCAATATCTCACTCTCACCCGCCCCGATATTTCCTTTGCAATTAATAAAGATTGACAACTCATGCATGATCCGACCGACACTCATTGTTCTCTTGCTAAAAGAATTCTTCGCTATCTCAACTACACCTCTTCTTGTGGTCTACACATCACAAAAACTTCTTCCCTCCACCTACACGACTTTACGGATTTTGACTGGGCCGGCTGTGTTGATGATTATAAATTCATGGGTGGGTTTACAATTTTTCTTAGTTGTAATCTTATTTCATGGCAATCAAAGAAAAGACAATTTCTCGCTCATCCACTGAAGCCGAATATAAAAATCTTATCGATGTCTCCGCTGAATTAATTTAGCTCAAATACTATTAACTGAACTCAATATTACCCCTCCAAAACCACATATCCTTTGGTGTGACAACATTGGTGCCATTTATCTTTCAATCAATCTTGTCTTTCATGCACGCACTAAACATGCTGAGATTGATTTTCACTTTGTTCATGATCAGGTTGCCAAGAAAACCCTTCAAGTTCAATTTTTCTCTACAGATGATCAACTCGTGGATATCTTCACCAAAGGATTTTCATCCACTTGGTTTACGTTCATTAGAGACAAGTTGATGATTCAGTCACGACCACCACCAACTTGCGGGGACATGTCAACTAAGTCAAGGATAACATCAACCCAATCTCCCACAATCACGGAACCACCTGATATTTGAAATTTAAACTCATTCAAGTTTCCTAACAGCTCTACCCGTGTACATAGCCGTGTATATGCAACAACTCTTTCTTGCACATCACACATATAAATATTGCCGAGTTATATCAATAATAGTTAGTTTTGAGAAAATAAAAACCAACTCTTAAATTGTATTTTTATTAACTCGGAACAGTGCAAATTATTCACTATTAAACCACTTCTTTATCAACTCTGTTACATTGGTCCACTTGGGGAGATAGTTTTTACATACAACAATTGTAATAAAATACGATCATTTCCTTACATTTTTTAACATATTTTTAATTATGGTTGACGTTATATCAATTGCATTCATAAATATTAAAAAAATTATGAAATAAAGGCTTATTTAATTATATAAATTAACATATGACCGTCATTTTATTTCTTTTGAATATGCTATCACCCCATAAAATTGTGTTCAACCCTTTCTAGGAAAAAAATCATAGGCGAACAAATTATAAGGAATATAACGAATTAAAGTGTTATTTAAAGTGGGTATTCGTTTAGAAATATGAGATCTGATTTTTTTTATAAAACCATTGTTGTTGATATTATGGAGGCAAAGAATACGTATCATGTAAATAATTTTTTTAATGTTCCGAAGGAGAAGATATGTCATGAATAAAATAAAAATAGTGAATGGGATGGCCCGCCACCAAGTCGTACAAAGTAAAACCCAGAAAGACAAACAACACAAAATGAAAGACAAAAACTCAAATCAATTGAACAAAATACAAGTACCATATCATTTACCCTTGGGGGACACTGTTCGTGCTTACAAAGGTATACATACATATACATCATAAATTTGTGATGTATGTATATTTATGTTTGTGTCTCGTATGGGGGGGGGGGGGGGGAAGAGTCTACGAGGGTGAGGTTGATTTTTGAGTTTTGTTTAGCTTATATTCATTCTTTTATCAAAGTCATCTCAGTAACTTAACATCAAACATACATTTAAATATAGTCAACTAACTTTCATGTAAAAAATGGATGGATAAAATATAGGGTTCTACGTACATGTTGTATTTGAAGAGATTTTTTATAAATAAGTTATATTGACTTTTCAATCATTAAATATGTCATATTTCTAATTTTTTAGAATTTTTTCCACACCTTTATTCTTTTGAGACTAACCATGCGTAACATTTTTTTAAAGAAGTTATACAAGTGGTTGAACTTTTTTTTCTTCTTTTTTCTAATCTTCAAATGACCATAACTTTTTATTTACAAATTCATTTTTCACAAAATTACTAATTTTGAAATCTCCTCACCGAGATCTATTAAACAAGATCCATGAAACCCCTAATATTTCAAAGAAATAACAAAAAATTCACAGACAAAAAAATTTACTATGTTCACCGAAAAATGAACCAGTTTATATCTAGAATATTTTCACAGACGATAAATATTTAATATGTTAATATTACACAAATTGTAAAATTTACAGTGTTCACCAAAAAATAAAATAATTTTATGTTTAGAATATTTTCACAGACAATAATTATTTACTTTGAAAATATTACAGAAACGGTAATATTTACTATTCGCCTAAACATGAAAAAGCACATCATCTTTATTCTTTCAATATTTTTCATCGAATATGGGTCTTTTTTTATAGGGCGCAATTAGTAGCTTTCAAAAATATAAACTTTGTAGATTTTGAAATTCTACATAAAAAATTATAGTTCTTTAAAGTTTGAAAGAGAAAAAATAACTACCATTTATAATTTTAGGAGGAATATAAGGAGAGGGGTAGATTAATAAAAAAATCTGTAAATTTAGAAATAGGTCTTAATTAATGATTAACTAATCAGTGAGTTTTAATTAAAAAAAATTCAAAATAGAACTTAAATATAATAATCCCTAAAATTTATTTTGGTTCAATAGCCAAATTGGAAAAAACTAATGGAATACAAAACCCAAGAAACCTTTTTTTCCCTAACTTTATGTTCCGCTTTTTACCCAAAAGCAAGAAGAGGGGATGGGGAAAGTGTTTCTCCCCTTCTTAGGAGAGGATATTGTGAGTCTGTATGCAAAGTTTTAGTGGAGAAGTCACTGACTGAGAGGTGACTGATGAGCATAAGTTGTTACATCATCTAAGTAATGGGTAAGAGAGCCAGTGACAAACCATATTTTTTTTGGTAAATTCCCCCATTTTTTAGAGGTACCATGAGGTGTCCGGGGAGCTTATGCGCACCTCGACTAATCCCCACTCGCGGATCAGTGGCC